>JAZKJV010001469.1:426679-979887 GCA_037367405.1 Ottelia alismoides | reverse complement strand
TCCCTAAATAAAAATTACCAAAAAAATAATTATCTCACATTAATTAATTTAATTTATTTAATTACGAAAATCATATGTAATTATTTAATTTATTGGGTTTATTTGAATTCATTTGATTTGATAACTTACCTTTTATGTAAAGATTTGATTTTGTGCCTAAAATAGCCACCATTAAGGTGGTTAATTGATTTTTGGGAATTATTTAATTTATTTATTTTAATTAATTACAAAATTCGTTTTTAATTAATTATTTATTTTATTCATTCAATTATTTTATTTAATTAACCAATAAACACTTTCCTCATTTGTGAATATCTTCCATTTTTGATTTTCTTCTCTTTTTAATGGGCTCCTCCTCCCTCATTCACACTTGATCGATCTTTGGCGGAGAGGAGCCCGGTTTCCGAGAGTTTTCTTGTTGAAGAGGGTCCTAGCCTCCGATCCAGTCGGTGACAGCGGCTTGAGCTTCGTCGAGGCCATCATGGCGTGTCCAAACCCCAAGGTGAGATCCACTTTTACTTGCCGTTTCTCGTAGGTAAATTGTAGGTTTAGATTTTAGCATAGGAGTAGTTAATAGCTTTTTAGATTAAAAAGTCCATCACGATTTAATCCACGACCGACGCCGATTTCCATCCCATCTCCTCAATCCCTACATATTCGATTTCTACCTCACGCAACTTATCGTATCCGACCACGCACGGTGGTCGGATCCTCGGATTTATCTTCCATATCACAAAAATCCGTCCATTCACAAATCCCTTTTTGTCTATAAATAAAAAAACAACATAAAAGTATTTTTCCTGTTCATCTCACCGTTGTTTTTGCAGGGAAAATTAAAAGAAAAAAATAACATTTTTATTATCCTTTATCTCTAACCGATGTTTTACAGGGCAAGATAATAAAAAAATTTGTGTATCTCTGTTATTTCTAACATTTTATGTTGCAAAAAAAAATTAAAAAAAAATCATCATTTGTCTCTTTTTCTAACCATCTATTTTGCATGTCAAAAAAAAAGAACAATAAAAACATTTTATTACTGTTTACATCTTTCTGAATAAAAAAAATAAAAAAAAACATTTTTTTACTAACCATTTCCTGCAGAAAATAATAATAAAAACAAAAGAAACAAAAAAAATAAACACGGCAGGTAGCAGTCCTACGCGAGCGCCGCCCTCCTCCGCCGTCGACGTCAGCGCCGCCCAGCCCCGCTCCCGCCATACCGGCTCCGCCAGCGCGTGTGCCCCCGCGCACGTCCGCGCGTACCGACCTGTCGACGCCAGCCGCCAGCCCGACCACCTCCGTACCCAGCGGGCGGCGGCGCCGAATCCGCCGCGACCTTCCTCCAAGGCGGCGTGGCCCCGCGTCCACCTGCCACCACCGCGCGGGGGCTACTCCAGCCCAGACCGTCGGACGCCGCCCCCCATCTCCTTCACACGGCGGCACCGCCCAGCAGATCCCTCCGTGCGCGTGCGCGCCACCGTCCTTCAGCCGCGGCCCCCTCTGAGCCGCTGTCTTCCCCTCCGCGCCCACCTGCACCAGCCGGTCCCCGCGCTCCTGTCACGCGACGGCGAGGCCCGTGCGTGCCCAGCCACGTTCCCACCGCCACTCTTCCGAGCGCGCCGCCCGTGCGCGGTCCCCCCTTCGTCGCCAGCTGCTCCCGCCGTCCAGCCCGCGCCGCCAACAAGTTGAGAGGAAGAGGGTGGGAGGCGGCACCCAAGCCCTTTGTCACCTTGGCTGTGTTGAAACGAGAGAACCCTAAGTGGGATTCTTTAAAAAAAAAAGAAATGGGATAATTGCATACAAGCTTATCAAAGTTGTTGAAATTACAGAGACGTCTCTGCTCTTCAAAAGAAAAATATCATGTGACGGGCACATGCATTCTTGGTAAAATTGCAAGAAACTTCTCTCTGTTTATTGTTTTTATATTTTACTGGAAAAATTTTGAATAATTGCATTTACATTTCTGTGATTCCAAACTTTAACTATTTGCAACTAAGTCCCGGTGTTTTCAGAACTTAACTTGTTTGATCTTTGTGATGAAATAAATGCTTTTCTTGCTCGATAAATTTGGAGAAAATTCACATGTGTTCCTGCTATGCACCTTAATGTTGTATAAATTGTTCGTTGCATTTTGACTTTATTTAATATATTTAAAAAATTCAAAAACATTGAATTTTTGCTTGTCTACATTCTGAAAAATCATAAAAATTCGAAAAAAAATACAAAAAAATATATAATCCAAAAACCATTAAAAAATTAGCTTTTCTGAAATTTGACTGCTTAGTTTTTCAAACGTGCTCCTTGTGTTCGACCCTGGTCGCTATACCAGGTAAAAAGAATAGCGAAAGACCGCTTACATTTGTTTTCATCGATTCATCTATCTTTTATCTGAAGTGGTTTTAAAATACAAATATTTTTCTCGTTGACCGAATCGTGCGGTTGAGGACAACGACATTGTGATTTATCTTCCACCTTAGTCGCATCGAATTTCGCGTCATCACTGACCTCGGCAGGAGACGACCCGAGCGCCTCAATGGTGCTCAGCCCAAGCCATTCCTCCGCCACCAACACCTTGCTCCGGCAAGGTGATTTGTCCCTCTATTTCTCCTAATTTTCCCTTCATTTCCATCATCGTCCATCTTCCTCCGACTACTCCAACATCTTCGCCCCATCACTCCGATCCTCGCCTACCATTTCCTTCTTCTTCACAACCCCAATCGCTCCGAATCACATCTCCATTGGCTCCGCCGGAGAGGAACCCCAGGTCCACCTCTCCCTCCGCCCCACTGGATCACCACTCTCCTCCAATCACTCACACACATCACCTGCATGCTTAGTCCATCCGATTCTACCTCTGCAGGTCTTTAATGGACGGAACTCAGCCCCCGTCTCGGATCTCGAGCTTCTACTCCGACGACCGAGCTCCATCTCGCTATCCCAAACTTCGACGGAGCTCCGCCTGGTCTCCATGAGCTTCTCCAGGGGATCATACACCCTCCTCGATCATCAAGCGTCCCCTCGGATCTCGCCCGGGCCTTATAAGGCACGTCGGAGCCCCGACTCCTCCGGTGGAACCATGGCAGAAGGAGATGATACATATACCGTCCGATCGTTTCGATCGGACGGCTATGAAGATGACACGTGGCACCCGAGCCTCTCCTCCAGACCTGTGGGCTCGGGTCCCACCGACCTTCGACCTAAGCCACCAGATGATGCCACGTAGCACCGAGCCATAGGCGACCCCCCGAGCCTAGGCTCCTCACGTGCTACGCATATGGGGGCTTGGGTAAATTGCACTGAAGGACCCAGAGTTATTGATAATTGCAGAATGGTCCCCATGCACGTGCCTCACGTGCATGCCTGGGTATTTTACAGGGAGGCACTCAAACTTTCTGGAAATTGCAAAAAGGTCCCTACGCGCATGGAAAATTTACATAGGACCTCAGGCAATTTTTGGTATTTGCATTTAGGTCCCTTCGACGATCTAAATGCAATATTTTTCCTTTTTATTTCTTGTATTTTTATTACAATTATGCTCCTGCATTGTTTTCTTCATAACTTGAGCATCTAGGTCCAAATTGCATGATTTTAGTGTCATTTTGATCCTTGTTTCTTCCTCTACATCATAGCATGTTTAATTTTCTCATCTGACATCGTTTTAAATGAAGTGAATTTTTGTGATAAATGGCGACCGTGCCCTCTTGTCCATGCTTTGATTTGATGAGTATTTTTAATGATTGGAAGTAAAATGACTCTGATTTCGTTTTCTATTATATTGCTCATATTTTCAGGGTATAGTTGTAAACTTTTGTCTGCATGTAAATTCTCTTGCATTCATATCATGCATCCTTCTATAATTGCATAAAATCAACTAAATATTGCATACGTCATGGCATTGCATTGTAATCAACATAGTGCATCTTGCAGGTTTGAACTTGAAATAATTCACGCATGAGCGTCATGAATCAAAATTCGATAAATAAATTAGGTAGTTGTGTCCTTGCGTTCGACCTTGGTAGACTTGCCAAGTATAAATCCTATACAGCATTCAAAGGAGTGTGGTTTTTACTGAACCGAATTTGCCTCCTATACTACGACAATTTCCGATTATTAAAGAGGCAAATTTGACGTTCATCGGTCTCCTCCAGCCTGCTGTTGTGCACCGCAGCTATCGTCCTCGTGTCTGTCCAACAACTCCCCCGTGTGCGCCACCGGCCACTGTCATCCAGCAACTCTCCATGAGTGCATGAGGATAATTTATTTCAATCTCTCTCTCTTTCTCTATTTACTTCCCTTTATTAATATGTCAACTGCATTTTAAACCCTTAAACTCTTCTTTATTTCAAGTATCTCAAGCATAGGCTTTAGTTTCTTCATAAATTAGAGTGCACATCTTTGTAGTAAATCTTTTCCAAATTGCACTTATATTATTTCACTTAGCATTTTATGTGTTGTATGTTGAATAAAAAATTGCAAATTTACTTGGTCCTTGTGGATTCAAACCTCTACTTGCGCTCTACATTTTCCGTTCCTCCATTTACGTGGGAAAACAACGACATGATTAAATTATCATTTTAAACCGTGGAAAATCGTGTCAACATTTTGGCGCCGTTGCCGGGGACTAGGCAACATTTGCAAATTTTTTTCTTCACTTTCAACTTATTTTCAATATTCTAATCCGTGTAATTTTTTTATTTCAAGTACATGAACCTCGAAAAAGAAAAAATGAAGAATCCATGCATTTTTTTGCAAACTTGTAACTTTTTCTAAGTAAACCCCCCTCCCTTCTCGAAAAAGCTCGCCATCAGGACAAAATATTACGGATTAGCGCCAAAAGTGCAGACATTGTGAGCTCCTCTTTCTCTTAGGCATCTTAGGCTTTTAAAAATTTCTACATTTGTTTGTGCTCTGAACTTAAACCGAAAAAAAATTAAAAAATACTTCTTCTTTGCATCATCTCCGTGGTCTTCTCCCTCTGCTCACCTAAAAAGATCACAAAAATGTGCTTTATCACGCTAAAAAGATAATCTTGAAAGGCCACCACAGTGGCCCGAGCAGAAAATGGGCAAAATTTCTGAATGCTTGTTTTGATGCACATCTATGACACTCACGAGCACATAGAACCCTTGGATAGAAACAAAAATCCCTGACGCTACGTGGGATTGCAGAGAGAAATCCTAACTCCTCGACGCGTTGGGCACATGTTCTTGTGGAAAGAATAGATCCTCGATCTGAGTACCGCACCTTGGATCCCCCAGCCGGATTAGGACATCGATTTCTCACAATCTTCCACACCCACCTCCTCATTAAGGACTCTAAATTCTCTGATATTTTTTGTCGAAATCACTAAATTAAAATTGAAAAGATAGCCGCTCCTACGACAATTTTGTGTGAGTTGGTGAATCAACAAATTGTCTGGTGTATTGTGCTGTGTATGCTAGGTCTTAGGTTTTTGAAAAATCCATTACAACAATCTTTATATTATGACATAGTCTGTAAATCCTACCCGTCTCCTTCGACCGAGAAATCTGAAAATTCACCTAACCTAGGAGACATGGGAGCAGAGAAACCGAACACCATGGACCTCATCTTCTAACAGCTACAACTTTTGAGAGAAGAGAATGCAACAATCCGACATACCATAGCCCCTCTCATCCGACCACCACCCATCAGCACATGTTATTTCTTTGCAGTAGAGGACACAGTCCATTGGGTCCAAAATCACACCCATCCCAAACAGCTAATTGAGCCCTTACTGACACAACCAACCTCAGCTGTGGATTTTGATACTTTGACCCAGGCCATTCAGCAACTGGCTGCAACACAACAAAAGTCCAATCAAGCCAATACACTAAGTGAGAGACCCGTCATACTTGAATGATCGTTCTTGGCCACTGTCAAGAAACATTTTGACTGTGAAGATGAGAGAGTGGAATTGAAAATCAATGATAAAGATATTCCTGTGGATCATGTCACCCCTATTTCTGGTGACTATGAAATTGAGGATTGTGGATGGATAGAGAACTGTGCTATTCTTGATGATTTTGCCCCTGTCCATCTTCCCAAAGACCCTCTGGAGGTTAGTCTGAACACCTCACAACTCACTCATAAGGACATGTCTCATCTAGACTCTGTACTTGAAGCCCCACCATGTCCTCTCACTGGTCGAAAATTTTTTGAATTAGATGAAACCTGGGAAATACTAAATACTGATCTCAAATTAACTTCAGCCCTGGGTATGCCAAAGATGAAGACATGTTTTGATGATAGCATTGATCCTTCCTCAGACGATTTTGAAAGTTATGAACCTCGGTGTATTAATGATATCGATTGGTCTGAGACAAAAGTTGAAATTGAGGATGACACTTATGTTGAGTGAGAAGAAGAAACAGAAGGATATATACCATTTGATGTTGATTCCGGATGTGATTTTTCAATTAAGGAAAGTACAGATTTAGAATTGGAATCTGAGGACATATCAGACAATGAGTTGACTTCTTCATGCACCAAAACTCCCTTCCAACCAACACATGATGATATGCTGAAGATTTTTTGCGATGACTCGTTCAAAGATGAAATTTCCAATTCCATTACCCCCACCACAAGGAAAGAAGATCAAATCAATTCAGTCGATGACTATATGATTACATCTTCTACTGGCGAGTCTGATCAGAGTGATTTTCTATTCTCTGATCCTTTTTAAGATAATACCAAGGAACTACTCAAAACAATCGAAGAAAATATCCATTAGCCAATATTCCCCCGCTCTTGGCCTCTGAATCTCCTAATCATATGTCTTGGAAAGAACCATCTTTGTGGCTCAAGAAGAGAACTGAAATGAAATTCACAATAGATGCCACCGAGGATATCCATGATGATTATTTGAGGGAAAATGATGATTTATCACAATATACAGAGGACCTCACGGATAAATCAATTCTTGATCATGTAGAGCTCGACTTCAATACATCATATATGGTCCATGAGCCCTTCACCAGTCCACCCATTTCCCTCCCATCACATCCAATCCAAGATCAAACTGATTCATCTCTCATTCTGTTTCATCAACGAATTAATGTCTTCACCGTATTAATGAGAGCACACATTTACCAAATTCATCAACCACACTCTCACATCTGGGTCAGGATATCCGTATCATATCAAGAGTTTCATTTGAGTTTTCTGAATACAGCTTCTGCACTCACACGCAACACTGGAGACTCCTGATAAGCTGAATCGTCGAGTTGTGACGTTAAACCAACAACATCTTGTGGGTCCACACCCATAGGTATCTTTTCCTTTTCTTTGCATCCTCTCTTTACGGCATTGCATTAGATAAGTATGGGGGTCCACCTCCACACTTCACAAAAAAAATCAAAATACTTTTCACAATCACTCACCCCTTCTGATCCTCCTTTTATACCTTGTTTTCACCATGAGGACATGGTTTCTGATAAACATGGGGGGTGTCTGCATAGTTTTCAAAATTGCATACTTTTCAAAAAAAATCTTCTTCAATTTTTTGCAAAAATTCCCCTTAAAATATTTTCAAAAAGCGAGAAAACCACTAAAAATATGTCCTTCCTAGTTTTATCCTATCTTTTGAGAAATTATCTCTTCATTGCATAAATCATAGATCGAGGTTGGGTTGAACCTCATCCACTTAACTTCATCAGAATTTCACTAGGCATGAGTTTTTAAGCTTTCTTCAGGTCCATATGGACTTTATTCTCTCAGTTCAACTAACTCTACTGGTGAATGAACTTATATATCTAACTAGATCACCTGAGCAACTAGTAGCACTCTTAAACTCTTCAGTGGATATTAAGCAACTGCACATTGCACTCAGATTGATTGAGTTTATTTTACAAGATACAATTACAATCTAGTTGAGGTGAGGAGTTGCCCTCTTGGTTGTGCCAATGCATGAACCTTATCTATAGCCAGTGAAGGAACTTGACTCAGGGGCTATAGATAATATTGCTGGGTTGTGCCAATGCATGAACCTTATCTATAACAAATAAGCCAGTATCGTGCCTTCAAAGTCAATATTAAGCCGATACTACCTTTGATGCCAAACCCAAGACAAAAATACCACAAAAAGGCATATCACAATACAAATGCCAAAAACCACCAATCATGCAAAGATATGCAAAGCAAAAGCAATGAAAGAAGACCACCAAATAAACCTTCTCCACCAAAAAGCTGTGATAACAGCCCAATGATGCTACCTAAATTCTTAAAAGAGGCCCAAAGAGGCCCAGGGTTATGCTCTGCAAAAGGAAAAAGAATGAGAGCAACGGATCAAAGCGGTCTACGAAAAACCTCGGAAGTTAAGTCCCATTCTCCAAAGAATTATGACGTATTCTTTTTATGCTGACATACTTGGGTAAAAAGAGAATATGCCTGAATTCAGGTGAGGACGGAGGCTATATGTGTAGACAATCATTCGATACCTTGATAAGTTGTGTTGTTAGCTCGTTCTCTTGATTCATGAAAGCTAAAAACATCACTAACACTGTTTATATCCACTCAAGGTCAAAGAGAATACCTGTTTCTTAGGATGAGCTGACCTGATCGACCTTCTGAAACCATGTCTGATTTGTTGGAACTAAGAGGCTGTTGAAACCACAAAACTCAAGTCAAGTCGACAATTAGAACAAATCATTAATCCATGGGTCGACTCCACTGAAGTTTGTGTATTTGTGTGGTTAAGATCTGAAAACTCGAGACTTTATGGGTATGTCTGTTGTAAACCCTCACCCAACCTATCTTGGCTATTTTTCCTATCCTTCATTATTACTTATCTATTTCTTGCTCGGGACTAGCAAGATTTAAGTATGGGGGTGTGATGATTACATGATATACTGTGATAATAGGTTCAAATTATGTGGAATACAATATCAATTCCTATGTTACAAACTCTAAATTCACATAATATATGTCTACATTATTCCATGTGCATAAGCGTATAAAATCATCATAAAATCAAGAAAACATATGATAAAATATTCCCATTAATTATCATCATTAATCAGATTTATCAGAGAGAAAGTGAGTACACTCATAGAGAACTAATTTAATCAACATCCAACATATTGACTTGGCTCTACAAAATATCTCTTACATTTTGTTGGAAAGAAAAGGAGGAGGTTGAGGGAGAAAAATTCCCATTTTTTAAATGTCGTACATGCATGTGCACCATCCTCACACTCTCTCTCTCTTCCATTTCCCATGAAAGAATCGGCCATGTTAATTCCTCTCTTCTCCCCATGCATGAATGAAATTAAATGCTTTTATCTTTACATGCATGCGACTCTTCATGAAGAGATGCATAGGGGCTTTATAAAAGGACCTCATGCAAATGAAAGAATCGGACATGTTAATTCCTCTCTTCTCCCCATGCATGAATGAAATTAAATGCTTTTGTCTTTATATGCATGTGACTCTTCATGTTGAAGAGATGCATAGGGCCTTTATAAAAGGACCCCATGCAAATGCAAGGCTCCTCCCCTCTCCCCCCCTTCTCTCTATTACCTCTCTCTCTCTCTCTCTTTGGTTTCATGCAGATGAAAGCATAGGCTTCAACAACCCCTTCCACGCGGGCATCACCATCCTCCAGCGCAACCTACGTGCCCCACCTATGCACTCCATCTCCCTCTGTTGCGTTCTTCCATGTGCGACCAAGTCAAGGTCGCACCCATCTCCTCCAGTTCGCACGTTGTTGTGCGCGACCCGTCTCCTCCAGCCCGTTGTTGTGCACCGCAACTATCGTCCTCGTATCCGTCCAGCGACTCCCCCGTGTGCACCACCGGCCACTGTCATCCAGCAACTCTCCATGAGTGCATGAGGATAATTTGTTTCCATCTCTCTCTCTTTCTCTATTAACTTCCCTTTTATTAATATGTCAACTGCATTTTAAACCCTTAAACTCTTCTTTATTTCAAATATCTCAAGCATAGACTTTAGTTTGTTCATCAATTATAGTGCACATCTTTGAAGTAAATCTTTTCCAAATTGCACTTATATTATTTCACTTAGCGTTTTATGTATTAGATGTCGAATAAAAAATTGCAAATTTACTCAGTCCTTGTGGATTCGAACCTCTACTTGCACTCTACATTTTCCGTTCCTCCATTACACTCGTAGTTGTATTATTATTTGTTTGATTCCGATTTTACGTGGGAAAACAATGGCATGATTAAATCATCATTTTAAACCGCGGAAAACCGTGTCAACAAATTCCATATTAGTTTAGATTGCTTTTTGTTTTTTATTTTGAATTTAATTTTTCTTTCTATTTGATTTCATCTCGATCTAATCTCTGATCATCTTCGATTGGAGATCTTATTTCTTCTCTATTTTGTTCTTGAATAGGTGTCTTTATTCTTCATTTCTCTCAAATACACACCCATTTTCCCAAGTTTTAATCCAATAGTTGTAATCAAAATTCGCTACTAGGATTATTAGCATGTGGTGTAAATTTAAGGGGATTTTGCTTGAACAAGTTTTATCTGATTTGTGAGTTGATTGAGCTGTGAAGGCATCAGATAAAGACACATCTAATTACAGAAGATTGTAGTAAAAAGAAGGGTTTTTATCAGTTGTGACATCCTTAGATGTTGCAATATTAGTTATCCCCTTCTTTTGGAATATCAATTATGCCCCTCACTTCGTCCACAACAATCACTCGTGCCCTTTCAATAGATTGACTATCAAGGAGTTGAACTAAACCGTAGTTTATTCAAACCATGGTGTAGTTAAGATGGACACAACAATTATAAAAAACCCCACCTCCTCCTACAGTCCCTCCTCCTCCTACATTGCCCTCTCCTCGTCCTATGTTCCCTTCCTCCTCCTCCTCGAGTCCCTTGCTCCCCTATCCCTCTCTTCCTCCACCCCTCCTCATCCTTTGCCCTATCCTCCTCCTTCAGCCTCCTTCTCCTCTGCCCCCTTCCTCCTCAATCTCCTCCTCCTTCTCGACGATGATGGTGGACTCAATGGTCCATGGTAAACCTTCACCACTCAATCTTACAAGGGAGGATGAGGTGTTTGGAGGAGGATGAGGAACTATCAGGAGAGGGGTAGAGGAAGAGGTGGTCATAGGAGGAGGAGGAACTAGAGGGGGAGGGGTGGAGGAGGATGTGGTCGGTGGAGGAGGAGCGGCTTATGGGGGAGGGACAGAGGAGGAGGTGGTCGGAGGAGGAGGGGTTGTCAAGGGAGGATGATGGGGGAATAGTGATAGGAAGAAGAAGAAAAAGATATTTCTACCCTCGATTTTTATTTAATTACCCTTGTGCCCCAAAGCAGACGTCTGTTCAAGATGGCGATAAATAACAACAAACATGAGGGGACAAGTGATTCGTGGAAGAAATCATGGGCATAATTGATATTACAAAAAAGGTATAATCATATTTGATATTGCAACATCTGAGTGTACAACTGATAAAACCCCAAAAAAGAATATGCAGATTATGACAACATATTCTCTTCCATTACGAGGCACACGTTCATCGGGGGTGCTACTAGCTCTTGTAGCACACCGACTTGGAGCTAGAGTAGTTGGCAGTGAGAATATCTTTCCTACATAGTGTTGGCACATAATCTCGAGGACCAAAAATTAATGATATATGTCGTTGTTATCCCCAAAAATCCCGTGACAAATAAACAAATTTTTTTATTTTTTGCTACTTATTAACCTGTATAGCGGACATGATCGAACTCAGGGAGGCTACAATTCTCGAGGGTCATTCAATTAATCGACAAAAAATCAATTAAAAGGAAAAAGGAAATCTCAAAGGCAAACTATTCGTGATTTTTGTGAAATTTTTCTCTTTTTATTTTTTTATTTCTCCTTTTTATTTTTTTATTTTCAAATTTTTAGTGATTTTAATTTTACAATTTTTTTATTTTTAAATCAAGAACAATATGTATAAAATAAGAAATACACAAACCAACTCTTTTTTGTATATTTTGATTATATCAAAAATGCTCAGAAAAAATCCAGAGAAAATATTTTTGTGTTTTAAAGATTTTGAAATGTTTTTAGATTTTTTTTTGTAGAATTTTCAGATGTTTTTGTATTTTTCTAAAAATCAAACAGTGGTAACAATGAGAAGCAATGCCCAACCTAGAGTAATTTGCAACTTAAAAATGGTTTAAGTACCCAAAACTCATGGCAATTATTTTCATGATAAAATAGGGACAAATATCTACAAATAGAGACTAAAATCAAGATTTTTGGATTTTTGTAGAAGTTTTATGATTTTTATAAGATTTTAGTATTTTTCAATTTTTTTGAGTTTATAAATAGTTAATGCACAAATTTTAGAAAGAAATTAAAAGATAATGAAATAAAACTACTCTAGTTTTTTTTTGTAATTTTTGGAGTAATATTCAAATTTTTATGTATTTTTTAATTTCAGGAAAATAAAACGACACTTTTTTTAATAATAATAAATGACGATAAAATGTAATGAAAAAATATACAATGATCAAGCATACAACATGAGTTTACACAAATTTTCAGAGAATTTTTGGAGCAATAAAAATAATTATTTCAATAAAAAGATCATGTAAATCAATGTCTGGAAAGCACAGACTGATCAACAATTATTCAATGTTTTAGCAATCAACAAAAAACATAGATAAAAGTAGGAGTTTTTCACAATCTACCCATTAACATGTGCATTGCATGTGAAGCTATGGCTGGAGGGGTCTTCTTGCAATTTTTTAAATCACCAGGGGCTAATATGTAATTTTCTGAAATAAAATAATAGTGCCCTAGGGATCTCTCTTCTTTTCTTCGTTCACAAGCCAAAGAGCAAGAGGGGCACTGCTATCTTCTTCCCACGCCCAAGAGAACAAGGCGGCGACAGCTGAGATGGCTGAGGGTGGCTCGCCGGGCTGGAAGGGCGAACAAGGAGCTGGATGTGGGTGCAGTATGCAGAGGGAGCAAAGAGGCTCCTTGTGCGAGCAACGGAGGAGGGTGACGGCGGGCTGAGAGTGCGGCAGTATCGCGCTGGTGGTGTTCGGCACGGGCGGTGCGATGGGATGGTGCTGAAGGGGGTTTTCGAAGGGCTCCACGCAGAGGAGCGCGCGGCTTTCTGGTCCCCAAGCGGAGGTCGATTAGGAGGCATGGCAGAGATGAGGACGCCCCTCAGCTGACACATGGCCAAGGGCGGTGGAGCATGGGCGATGGTGACGTGCGGCGGCGGTGATGGGCGGCACGAGGAGGTGCGCGGCTGGAGGGTGACCGACGATGCCCTAGACTTGCGTCGGAGGTGCTCCTCGCACGACGGTGGAGGCGATGAAGGCTGCAGGCGGTCGCAGACTATGCTCCGGTGGACGAAGCTCCGCCATGCGGGTGAAGGAGTATGCGCGGGGGCGCGATGGGGCGGCGCCTGCTTTTTTATTTTTATTATTTATTTTTGTTTTTTCTTTTGTAAACAGAAATAGAAAGCAAAATATTTTTATATATTTTTTAATTTTTATATGATCATGCAAAACAAACGTTAGGAAAACAAACAATAGATTTTTTTGTGTTTTTTATTTTCTTATTTGTAAACAAATGAAGACACGAGCACGACATCCCGGTTAAAAAAAACAGAATGTGTGAGCGGGGTTCCGGTGTAATGTGAGATCGAATCTGTGTCTCCGGTCACCGTGCTTGGTCGGATTTGAGAGATCGTGCGAGGTAGAAAAGAACGCGAATAGATCGAGAGGTGAAAGAAAAATCGAGTCGGTGGTGGATCAAATCGTGATGGATTCTACAACTAAAAAAATGATGATGAAATTAAAATGCGACAAAATGAACCAAGGTTAATCTAGATGAGAAAATAAGAGAAGATGACGATGGATCTCACCTTAGGAGCGGAAAAATACCGTGATCGCCTCGACAAAGGTCGACTCGTTGTCACCGGACAGTTTGAAAGCTAGGCACCTTTCTCGACAAGAAGACTCTCGAAGATCGAGCTCCTCTCACCAAAGATTGATCCAGTTGGAATGAGGGAGAAGGAGCTATATAAATAGACTATATAATGGAGTTTGAATTTTTTTTGACTTTTTGGATGAGGATAAGAGATAAGAGAAAAGAAAGTTTGAAATGAGATAAAATGGAAAGATAAATATATACACAAATTAACTATTTTTTGAATTTTCATCACTTTATTTATTGGAGAATTAAAAGTTATTTTTTTATTTTTCTGTGGAAGTTAGTTAAGAAAATTAAATATATACATATGCTATATACAAATATGACATTATCTACATGGGTAAATTAGGAAATCAGTTTGTTTTGTTTTAATTTTTTAATTTTTTATTTTTATCTTAAATATTAGTAAAAATATTTACAAATCTAATATGTACAAAATACATGGGAAATTTGGACAAACCACCCCAGAAAACCA
Organism: Ottelia alismoides; assembly: GCA_037367405.1. NCBI lineage: Eukaryota > Viridiplantae > Streptophyta > Magnoliopsida > Alismatales > Hydrocharitaceae > Ottelia > Ottelia alismoides. The sequence continues at coordinate 965,479 of JAZKJV010001469.1, read as the reverse complement.
ACTTTTCACCCGTAACTCAAAAAATTATGAAATTACAACCATTTTAAAGATAATTTTATCTAGAATACAATGGAAGTAAGTTTGGTTCAATTTGAGTTCATATAGATCCGGAATTGATCTTTCAATTGTCGCTTAGTGACCTTTTTCCAAGTGTGATTGCTTTTATTCTGTACATGATTTGATAGTGCAATTGTTTTTATTATTTAGCCCACGTTTTTATTTATAAATTTTATTTTGAAAATTACTCTGTTTGAGGTCTATTTACGTACAAATAAAATAGTGTATTATATAAATATACACAACACACAATTTTTTTGGATTTTCTGATTAAGGACCCTATCTCCCCCTACTTTATTCCTGATCGATCAGGTCAAGTCTTGACCTTCTCTCGGGGTTCGGGTCAGTCTGTACAGACTTCTGTTCTTTTCTTTATTTTTCCTTTATTTTTTTATTTATTTTAGGTTAAAATAGTATATAAATATACAATTTTTACACACAAATGCAAGTTAGTAAGAATATGAAGTTAGTATTATGTACATGTGTTTTCTAAGGGATTTTAAGCTAAAAAAATGAATAAAGATGACGAATCGCAGACTCATCACATGGTAAAATCAAAGACTATATTATGAAGAGCAAACCATAGGGATTCACATATCGGTATGAAAAAAGATTGTGTGTTTAAATTGAAGTTATTGTGTGGATTCATTCATTCTCCCATGATGTGGTACACAAGATTTGAAAGCTTTATGATTTGTCTTCGCTTTGTTAGGATACCATAACACGATGGATGCCAGATGATTTTTATGTTGATGATAAGATGTTTGTTATTAAAAAGAAAAATATCATTGAAGATATGAAGAAGTTCCTTAGCTGGGAATTGGCATGAAGTACCTTGGTATAATTAAGAATATTTTAGGGATTGAAATCATTAGGGATTGTGTTATAGGAAAGCTCTTCTTATCTCAAAATAACTATATCGATAAGATCATGAAGAGATTATGGATGCCCACAACAAAGCCTCCAAGTATTTCCATCTGCTGCAGATATTCTTCTTTCATTACTGTCTGCACCTTAACCAAATGTAGAGAAACAACACATATCACGAAACCCTTATGCTAGTGTAGTTGGGAATCTTACGTAAGCTATGGTATGCACAAGACAAATACTGCTCATGTTATGAGCATCAACATTTAATTCACTTGTAATCCAAGGAAGGAACATTTCAATACAACCAATATATTTTTCAGAATCTAAAGGGAACATATGATATGGTCATCGTTTATATCAGTGATTCAATATGTTTGGTTGTTGGATATTCTGATTTTTACTTTGTGATAATATCTAGTGGCATTCTATGTCTTTACTTCGTGGGTTTTGTCATTAGAAAGCTATCTTACATCCCTCGTTTACTTTGTCTACCACATAATCATTGTATATGGGATGGCCATAAGCTGCAAAGGAAGACATCTCATGGAAAAGCTCAGTAAAAAAACCCATTCTACAACAAAATCATGCTATGCATATTGTAGCAGTTTTAGCATAATATTCTTAACTAAGAGTTACATGCACGATGACAAGACAAAGCATGTTGATGTCATGTATCACAACATCTGTTTTGAGAAATGGATCAATGTGAATAAGATCAACGCGATAGATAATCCTGCTGGCATGTTCACAAAGATTACGTGATTGATAATGTAGTTGTTGGATTGTCCCCTAATTTGTATGAGAGAAAATACTATAAACCTCAACAGAGTTAATGTTTTGAATCAACCTATGTACTTCAGTCCTTCCATCATATCGAGAGAAGATCCGCATCACCACCAAGTATGCAAACCTTGTAGTTGCGCATGGACATTCTACATGTGATATAACTTTTTGCCCTAATTCTTCCATTTTTGTTGATTTCAGACAAAAATATCTTATAATATATTGTGAGTTCTACAGAGAAAGGTGTGCTCGAATGTTCAAAAAGCACGATCTTGATCATTAGAAATCAGAGAGACACTAAGATTCCAATAGAAAAGAAAAAAAATCCACACCCTATGTAGAGATACCACATATCTTTTACATGTTGTGCCTTCTTTAAGGGTGCGTTTGGTATGCGGGTTAAAGTGGGTTAAACTGGTCGGAGGTAACATGTTTTTATGTTTTGGTATTTGGATAAATGGTTAAACTGGAGATGTGTTAGAAGTGGGTTTGTTGTTATATGATTGTATTGAAGTTTGAAAAAGTGAGCAGTTATTGTGATGTGATTGTATTGAAGTTTGAAAAAGTGAGTAAAAGTGGAGTAGCTTATAATTTTATATGATATGATGGTATAATATATTATTTCTTGATGGAATTGATGATGGATAATTGATTTATTTAATTTTTTTAAAAAGAAATAAATTAGGGCCCACATGTAGATAGATGGAGTGAGTTATCCCGGTAACCGAATGGGGGCTAACAGTCTAAGAAGAATATATTTATTCCAGCTTATCATTTAAAACTATATTATACAAACCGCACACGTTTAAGGAATAAAGCTCCCCTTATTCATCTTATTTCTCACTCCTTATCCCTTGTCCGAATTAAAAAATAACATACCACGAAAAATAAGGGGAGTGAATAGATTTGTAGGATTAGTTACAAGGATTTTATTGCAATTCTAATCGACGAGTTTTATATCAGTTAAGTAAATGTGAGACATGGGAATTATTCTTAGTCATAAATTTTTGTTGTTCTTGAAAATGATGTGTGGTAGTCACTACTGTGGAATAATTGATATTTATCACGAATCAAGTAGCGTGAATGTGTGATGGATAAGATGATCTTATCAAGGTGGGGGAGACCAGCGAAAGGGAGATAATGTTCCTCTTACTACTCAACGTCTACCTTCTTGAGAGTAGGGGTGTAAACGAGCTGAATCTGAGCGAATTAAACTGGGCTCGGTTCGGTTCATTTAGCATACTTTCATGCTCGGGTTCGGTTCGACTCGATAAAATGAAGACTGTAATCAGGTTCGGTTCGGCTCGGATAAGCTTCGTAAAGGTTCGATTCGGCTCGTTAAGGGTTCGTTTAAGAATAAATATCGTGCAAATGTTTCTATTCAAAGGGGAAAACCACATCCGCAGGGGAGAGTTTTGTGGGTTTCGAAAATTGAGAATAGGGACTTAGGAAGTGGATGACTAGATGAGTTTGGGAAAATTACTGAATAACCCTTACGTTAATAAAGAATGTATTTTTTTCTTATATATACAATATGTATGTATATATACTTTTATCTATGTATGTGTGTATAATCGAACTTTTAACGAACCGAACCTGAGCGAACATATGTTTTTGAGGTTCGGTTCGTTTATTTAATCGAGTCCAAACTCGTGTTCAAGTTCGGTTCGTTTTTTTCGAATCGAATCCGAATCGAATTTGAGCGAATGTCGAACATGAGAATTTTCGGACAGCCTTACTTGAGAGTAGAGATCATTTCTTTTACCAATCACAATATTTGCTTCTCTTCTCCCCCAAACTCGAACGTTCTCGATTCGAAATTCCAAATCCGAAGCAATCGAAATAGAAACGAAAAAGAAGAACTTAACTCACCCCCAAACACATGTCCGCGACCCTCCATGCAAGCAATCACAGCGGGCGTAGCTGGCTACCCCACAGCCCCATCCCGCTAAACGCCACATGCTCACCGCCACTACAATTACTTCCGGCAAAAATGGCACCGCTGTAAACTTTCCCAACCTCCATGGCCTTTTATCACGCCCCTTCCGCCAAACCGCACCCGGCTCACCATAGAAAACGTGTCTTCTCTCTCCTTCCCCACGCTTATTAATCGCAAATTCCCCGCCAAACCCAAACGATCCTCTCCTCTCTCCCCGAGGTGGAGCTTTGCGCGCGTCCTCAATGGAAACCTCCATCCCCGATCGCGATTCAACGCCCTCGCATGCCTACGCCGCCGCCCTCCGCCGTCGCGGCACCTCCGACGCCACGTCGCCGCCACCCACAGCGACGTCTCCGAGGTCCGACACGACCTCCTCCTCCGATTCCGGCGAGGATTCCGTCGTCGGCGCCAACTCCGGTGGTGAGACCGATCGGATCGAGAGTGACGACGGCGCCGGGAAGGCAGTGGGGAACGGCGAGGGGAGCATTAAGAAGGGGACAGAGGAGGCGAGTGTGCAGTTCCTCGGGGACGCATATCGCCCGTCGGCCCCAGCGCACAGGAGGGTGCGGGAGAGCCCTCTGAGCTCGGATTCGATATTTAAGCAGGTGAGTCGGAGGTGAGATTTGAGATTTGGCGTTTGCAGACCGGTTATGCTCATGTTTTGGCCGTTGGCACTGTTTTTTAGCTGCCTATTTATCTTGACATGAGTTGTGAACTTAATTTTCTCATTCGTACGTTGTGAAGTATTTCGGTTAAGTGAGTCGACAGCGTACGGCGTTAATGTTATGAGATTATGATATCATTTGCAGTATGCGAGGATCAATACTGTCCATTGCACTGAAAGGATTGCATGAGTCCTTAGACGGCTTCAGTAGAATGGTGCAGGTTTTTTATGTGTTATTGATGTACTATTTTAGCACCGTTCGCTGCAGATGTCAACCAAAGGTGGGTAGCCAATTGAGTAGAAGGTGGGCCATGCGAGGAGTGTTTGCATTCTTAGAAGAGAATACGTGATCAACACTCAGTTCAGTGGGAGTTTTATTTTCAGAAAACGATCAACTAACTCTGTTGACATCTGAGTTTAATACTGGGGATTTTTACCCTACGAACTCTATAAACTTTGCCAATTACCTCATCGACCTTTGAATCAACCTAATTTCTCCCTCGACCTCGTAAACTTTCTCCGTCTTACCCCACATACCCTTCTGTTATTGTAAGGCTTATTGGGTTAACTAGCTTGAATTTAAGTTGAGTTAATCAAATCTAGCAAATCCAATGATAGGTTTTTCCCTTCTTTTTACCTTCTTCTCTCCTCCCTACAAATCCAACGGTGGGCCAATCTTTGCTCTTCTCCTTCAAGTTCACCCGCTTCTGCGCCACCTTTCTCGCTGACCTCCGCCACGCGCGCCTCATCTTCGACAATCTCTCCCGGCCCAATGTCTTCCTCTACACCGCTCTCATCATCGCCTTCTATCTATCTTCACGATGGGTGCTGGACCTTTGAAGGCACCCATGGATGGAACATCTGCTTTGTTGTCTGACATGATGACAACAAACTCCAAGACTGGGGTTGCAAACTGGAATGATTATGTCTACACAGACACATAGGAAGACAGTTGTGGTGTAGACTCATACCACAACCTCTCCCATCTACTAGGGGCTTCTTGAGGTACGTAAGATGGGTTTAGAGAGTTATATACCCCACCTTAGGAACCAAATTAGATCTAGATAAATTCTAGGCAGCCTCACGAGAAGCGGTAGGGTCCGACAACGGCAGTGGATGCCACTGCTACAGAAGGCGGTGAGCGGCGAGCTACCGTGCTACTGCAGGCGGCTACAACGGTCGAGCTACGACAACCGCTGCTGCTGCTCCTTCGTGATGGTGACGGGCGGCGACAGCCGCTGCTACTGCTTCCTTATGGCGGCGACGGCCGCATGAGGAAAAACTAGGGTTTTGGTGGGGAAGGGATTCTAAGGCACATGCTCTGGTCTTGGACCGTCACTCTGATAACATGTGGAAAGGATTGAAATGAAAGAGATGCATTCACCGTAGCCTAGAGCTCTCTTATATCGGAGAAGCTTTAAGGGAAAATTACATAAAGAAACAAAAGAAATAGAAAATTACAAGATAACAATAAAGAGATATAAATATCTCAACAATTGTTAATGAATGTTATTGTTAGTGATATTCTTAAGCTGGAGAGATAACATAGATAAATAATATAGATGAATCTGTGATTCATCAGAGTGTCAATAGGTTTGTAGACTTCACAAGGCAATTTATGACCTGAAGTAGAGTCCAAAGGCCTGGTTCCAGAAGCTCTCGACCCTGATTAAGAAGCAGGGATTCAAAAGATCAAATGTAGACCATTCATTGTTTATTCAAAGGACCACAGGGGTACATTTGTGTTGGGAAAAATAAGAGTTGTGTTTATTCCTTGAGCTCTAGACTCTCATATATAGGGCGAGGCCTATGGACAAATTACAAATGGTAGACAAACAAAAAGAGAAATAGATAAAAGATACAAGAACATAAAATAAACTTCTACACTCCCCTTCAAGATGGAGTATAGATATCTATCATGCTCATCTCGGATAAGCACTTCTGCAAGGGACCCCGAAGCAAAGCTTTGATAAGAATGTATGTCGTTTGGTCTCCTGAGCCGACATGGGTTGTAGAAATGAAGCCTTTCTGGATCGTATCACGGATATAATGGCAATCAACCTCGATGTGCTTTGTCCTCTCGTGAAATGCAGGGTTATTTGCTATGAATAATGCAGCCTGATTGTCACATTTTAGCAACATGGGAAGAGGAACATCTATGTGTAGATCTGTCAGAACTGCGCGAACCCACATCACTTCTGCACATGCTTGGGCCATAGCTCTATACTTCGATTCATCACTGGATCTCTCAACTACTGTTTGCTTCTTACTCTTCCATGAGACAAGTGACTCCCCAACAAATTTAACAAAGTCTGATGTAGACTTCCTATCCTGTGGGCACCCTGCATAGTCTGCATCTGCACATGCTGAGATAGTAATAGTGCCCTCTTTCCTAAACAACAATCCTGCACCTAGAGATGACTTAGGATACCTTAGTATCATATGTATAGCATCCATGTGTACCCGACGAGGTTGCTCCATGAACATATTCACTTTATTTACTGCAAATGAAATATCTGGTCTGTTAATAGTAACATAAAGATGCCTCCTTACCAATTCCATTTATCTCCTCCTGTCAACCTCCTCAGTATCGTCATCATGCATCTTCATGCTCGGATCTATGGGTGTAGAAGCAGGTCGACATCCAAGCATACCTGTGTCACTTAGCAAGTCAATGACATATTTTGTCTGAGACATCACAAGTCCTTGTTCATTTCTAGCAAACACTAATCCCAGGAAATATCTAGGTACTCCTAGATCCTTGGTAACGAATTCACGGTCCAAGAATTCTTTTGCTCTTTTTATTGCCTGCATATCATCTCCTGTAATAAGTATATCGTCAACATACACCATAATGACAGTCGTACCTCTGGATGTCCTCTGTACAAAGAGAGAATGATCTGCATTCGACCTTTTGAACCCTTGCTTCTCAAACAAATCTGAGAGCTTCTGGAACCAAGCTCTCGGGCTCTGCTTTAGGCCATATATTGCCTTATGAAGTTTGCATACATGTACACACTCCCCCTCAGCAGTAAACCCAGGTGGTTGCTGCATGTAAACTTCCTCCGGAAGATCACCGTATAAAAAGGCATTTTTGACATCCAATTGAAACATGGGCCAATCTCGAATCACACCAACATATAAGAGAATCCGTAAGGTAGAATGATGAGCAACATGAGAAAACGTGTCAAGATAATCTACTCCGTACGTCTGAGTAAAGCCTCGAGCAACCAGTCGAGCCTTGTACCTATTAATACTGCCATTTGCATTTTGTTTCACCGTAAAAACCCACTTGCAACTCACAATAGATGCCCAGTAGGGTCTGGAACAAGGTTCCAAGTACCTCTCGACTGAAGGGCGATCATCTCTTCCTCCATAGCCAGGCGCCCTCTACTATCAGCTAATGCCTCCTGGTGAGTCCGTAGAATGTTCACAGCGGATAAATCAACTACAAACCTCCTGAAGTCTCCTGTCAGACGCTCAAAGGTAACATTAGAGGCAATCAGATATGAAGCACATGACCTCTTCTGCTTTCTCAGCGCAATAGGCAAATCAAGTTCTTCATTAGCTGTACCACCATCCGCGTCATCTCCTACCTGCTCCTGTTGAGAAATACCATCAATCCCATCATTAGAATTAATGTTATCGGAACAAATCTGGAGCTTGCTTGATGATTGACCATGATCATGAGCATGGGCTGGCCGTCGACTGTAGTGGTGTGGTAGAGGAGGAACCAAAGACATGGAAGGTGGTGGAGGTAGTTGCGGTGGTGATGATGGTGGTGGAGGTATAGGAGCTTGTTGTGGTGCATACATGGATGGAGGAGGAATATATATCTCATCAGTTGTGTTTGATGGTACCGATATGTCACCTGTAGGAGAAAAAAACAAGACTAACTCAAAAAACGTGACATCTGCACTGACATAATATCTTCGACGTAATGGATCATAGCAACAATACCCCTTTTGAGTCCTGGAATACCCCACAAAAATGCATTTGACAACCCTAGGAGAGAGCTTGTCAATCCCTGGAGACAATTGGTGAATGAATGCAACAAACCCAAAGACATGAGGAGTAAGGGAAAACAACTCCTTGTCAGGAAAAACAAGGGAGAAAGGTATCTTCTCCCCCAACACAGATGAGGGCATGCGGTTAATAAGGTAACATGCAGTGAGAACCGCATCATCCCAGAACGAGTGCGGAGCACAACTCTGGATAAGAAGCGTACGAGCGACATCAAGAAGGTGACGGTGTTTTCTCTCCACGATACCATTCTGTTGGGATGTGTAAGCACAAGATGTTTGGTGAAGAATGCCATGGGATGAAAGAAATTGAGATAATATATGAGTACATAATTCAAGGGCGTTATCAGTTCGCACAATTTTGACAGAAACAGAAAGAACATTCTGCACTTCTTTAATAATATTCATAATAGTGTTGCCCGCTTCTGATTTATCTTTAACATGAAGACCCAAGACAAACGACTAAAATCATCCACAACAACTAAATAGAACCTGTGTCCCTGATGATCAGGAACATGACTTGGACCCCAAATACCAATATGAAAAAACTCAAATGGAGAGCTACTGCTCTAACTCTGACGACTAGGGAAAACAGATCGATGATGCTTCCCTAACTGACAAGCTTCACAATTGAACGACGAGCGGGGTGAAATTTGAGGAAGGACTTGATGCAGTTTCTGAAACAGAAGATGACCGAAGCGCATATGCCATAGATAAGGAGAGACATGTTTAGTGGAATGAGATGATGCTCTAGCATAAGGTGTATGGACTAGTCGATACAACTCGCCTTGCTCACGTCCATGTCCAATCACGTTGCCGTGAGAATGTCCTGAAACATAAGAGATGATGGGTTAAATATCGCTTGACAATGTAAATCCGTAGTAATTTGACTAATTGACAGTAATTTCATTGGGAAATTAGGAGCATGAAGCACATCCTGCAACTGCATAGAAGGTGTTAAGGCAATCTATCCCTGTCCTGTGATGGGAGAATGAGTCCCATCTGCTATGACCACTATCCTTCCTGAGGAAACTTGCTTGTACGATGTGAGCTGGTGTCTGTCTCCACACAAATGATGTGTGTCAGCTGAATCTACAATCCATTCTGAGGTACTTGAACCCTGATAGAAAGTAGAAGTATGAGTACTACCTGAGGAACTAGCTTCTGTAGTAGCAGCAACGTCCAAGCCGCTTTATGAAACAGGTGGAGGAGTACTGGTTGGAGGCATGACATCATGCAGTCAAGACGCAAGTTCGTCATATCGTGGATCCGACGCATGTGTAGCACCATGATGCTAAATCTGTTCTGCTGCACGGGCAGATGCTGGGAAACCATACTTGGAGTAGCATGTATCTTCTGTATGACCAGTCCGACGACAGTAAGTGCACTGTGATCTACGACCACAACCAACCCTACCACGTGGTCCTCGTCCACGAAAATGAGACGGGTTGCCTCTTCCGCGAGAGGATGCCACAATAGAAGAATTTGGCATAGTAGTAGGGCTTGAGATGTTGATTCGTCTCAATCTCCGAAAAGCCTCGTCCATGGGAGGAATGGTAGCATCTGCCAGAATCTGAGAAGAAGCGGCCTCATACTGTGAGTCAAGAGAGGCTAGAAAGACTCCCACCATCGTAGCATTCCGATATGTCTTCAACTGCACTTAGGGCTGTCAGGAAAGCTCGAGCTCGATGAGTTCAACTCAAACTCGGCTCGCTAAGGACTCGTGAGTCGGACTCGAAACCTTAACGAGTCCGAGCTTGAGTTGGGTTCTATGGCTCGTTAGCTTATCGAGTCGAGTCCGAGTTGGGAATTGTTCAACTCGGATTCTCGACTCGATAACTCGTTTTCCATCTTAATAAAAAATTAAAAACATATATACCGAAAATTCCACATTAAATTTGATATAAAATAGAGGTTAACATTTTTCTTGCCCAAAAAACTATAGAAACGAGTATAAAAAATCAAAATTACAAATGTCATTTGCATAATTTAATGTATAAAATGGAACAATGACTCATTAAGAGGTTCATGAGCTTGCTCATTTTGAGGATCGTGAGCCAACTCAGAAACTCATGACTCGATAAGAGGCTCGTGAGTCAACTCATTTTGAGGCTCGTGAGCCGGCTCAGAAACTCGTGGCTCGATAAGAGGCTCGTGAGTCAACTCGAACTCGACGAGTTCGAGTTGGTGATCCAGGGCTCGGCCCTTATCGAGTCCGAGTTCGAGCCTTAGGTTTCTTATCGAGTTCGAGCTCGAGTTGAGGCCAACTCGGCTCGTTGAACTCGATAGACACCCCTAACTGCACCGGAGTAGCTGTGCGAGGCATGAAACTATGAAGCCTCTCAAACATTCCCTGTAATGCAGTGTAGTGAGCATGCAGGGGTCGACCATTTTGCTTTATCGTAAAGATGCCGTGCTGGAGTTGTAGGATTTTTGTCTCATTCTTGTCTTGGGAATACGTGTCAGAAAGGATATAGGTTGGTGCAGAACATCATTAGCAATGTCTGGAATCAAAGTAACATACAACCAGACCTGAGCATATGCATCATCAGCCTCCCATGAGGCATACAACCCCGTCTTCTCCGTTGTTTCGTCCTCGGTAAGAATATGTTCCTTACCCATCGATTTCATTAGGCTCATGAACTGCATGGTCCATAACTCATAGTTGGATTTATCCATCTTCATAATAGGCGCATGACCTCTGAAAGCGTCTGTAGTGGGGATCTCTACCTTGCTTTCTGACATGGTGACTGGAGACAACTAGGGTTGTAGGCAAGATAAACTTTGGTCTACACTGACATGACAAGGTTTGGTTGCATGTGTAGACTTTACACAACCAAACCCATCAACCTTGAAGCGACGGGCCCCTTAGAGAGGACACGGCCAAACCCTAGGGGCGGTGGAGCCCTAGGGCACGACGAGCCTAGGAGAGGCGCACGGGAGAGGGCCTTAGGGCACGGAAGGTGGAGCGCTGGGGGCCGACCTGTGCGCAGGAGATCGGGGTGGCGGAAGGCTGAACGAGGTGCGGGAGACCGGGGCGGCGCGCGAGAGAGAGGGGGGGGACGACGGCTTGAAGGTGGAAGGGTTAGGGTTAGGGTTCGGTATGAGAGCTCTGGTCTAGGACCGCCACTCTGATACCATGTTGGGAAAAATAAGAGTTGTATTTATTCCTTTAGCCCTAAACTCTCTTATATAAGGAGAGGCCTATGGTCAAATTACATACAGTAGACAAACGAAAAGAGATAGATAAAAGATACAAGAACATAAAATAAACTTCTACAATTTGCTATTATGGTCTAGGTTGATGATATCCTTATTACAAGAGATGCATGGATCAAGAATGCAAAAGAATTTCTCGGTCAATAATTTGTCACCAAGGATCGTACCTTATGGTACTTTATGGGGGTTAGAGTTTGCCGAAAATCAGCAGGGCCATGTGATGACCTAAAGAAAATATATTCCAGACATGCTAGTTGAGACAAGCATGATTTGATGTTGACCTGCCATTATACTTATGGATCCGAGCATGAGGTTATACGATGATGATACAGAGGAGATAACCAAGAGAAGATTCAGAGAATTAGTGGGAAAGCTACTGTATGTTACCATCACTTGACCAGACATCTCTTTTGCCGTCAGTCGGGTCAGTCAATATATGGAGCAACCCAGACAGGTACATATGGATGCAATCCATATGATCTTGGGGTACTTAAAGTCATCCGCAGGTGCAAGATTGTTTTTAAGAAAAGGGACATCTCTCACTATCACAACTTGCGCAAATGCAGACTACACAAGTTGTCCTAAGGATAAGAAGTCTACATCGGGTTTTGCTGTATTTGTTGGTGGCTCTTTAATGTCCCGGAAGAGCAAGAAGCAGACCGTGGTCACTAGGTCTAGTTCATTCAGAAAAGCTTTATTTCTACTTCCATGTAAGCTTAGGGGAATAAACTGCAGGCATTTTCATCAAGGCCTTACTCAGATGACCTTTTCAGAAGTATACATCCAAGCTGAACATGATTGACATCTATGCTCCATCTTGAGGGGGAGTGTAGAGATATTATTAATTCTATATACTGTTTTCACAATTTATATTTACTTCTTCCATCTTATGTAATTTACCCAAGGGTCTCTCATCTATATAAGAGAGCCCTAGAGCTCTTTGGAATAGTGAATTGAATCTTTCTTTCTCTCTGTCTCTCTCTCTCTCTCTATATATATATATATGTGGGGCGGACATATCCAGAGTGTTCCCCCCTCTTTTGCATAAAAAATCTTGGGATTTTTACATGGCAGCCCATATAATCTTTTTAAATTACCTCTACGACCTTTGAAACATCAATATTCCCCCCTCGACCCGTAAACTTGCTCCGTCTTACCCTATAGACCTTGTCGTTAATTTGTGACTTTTTAAGTTAACTAGCTTGGGTTGAAGTTGAGTTAGTCTAACCCTAGCAAATCCAATAGTAGGTTTTCTTCCACTCTTCCTCCTTTCTTCTTCTCTCCTCGTCCTTCCTCTTCCACTCTCTCTCCTTCCTTCATTCTTGATGGACGAAGCCACACTCTCTCCTTCCTTCTGCACTCTTGCACGTTCAAAGGGGAGGTTGTCGTTACGACCCACGGTGGCCCTCCATCTTCGACACGTGGGCACGACGGGAGGGCGAGGGGTGTAGGGGGAGGGCGGGAGGGTGAGGGGGCGAGGGGTGGAGGGCGGGAGGGCAGGGGGCGGAGGGGGCGAGGGGCACATAGGGCGAGGGGCAGAGGAGGCGAGGGGCGGGAGGGCGAGGGGCGGAGGGGTGCAAGGGGCGAGGGGCTAGGGGCAGGAGGGAAAGGGTGGAGGGGCCGGGGGGGCGAGGGGCTAGGGGTGGGAGGGAAAGGGCGGAGGGGCCGGGGGGGGGGGGCGAGGGGCGCATGGCAGAAGGGAGAGGGGTGGAGGGCCAAGGGTGGAGGGCGAATGGCGGGTGGCGGACGACGGGGAGGGCGAGGCGGTGGGAAACAAAGATAATGAGGAGGAAGAGGGGAATGGCATTGAATTTAAATTTGATAAACAAAATGAGTAAATGTAAAAGAACATAACGGAATCCGGTTAGTTTTAACGAGTAAATGGATGGGGGGTTAACCACAAGGTCTGTAGGGTTAGGGTTAGCAAGTTTACGGGGTCGAGGAAGGAATATTGATGTTTCAAATGTCGTAGAGGTAATTTAAAAAGATTATAGAGTCTGCCGGGTAAAAATCCCAAAAATCTTTTACTTGTTGTACCTTCTCTAATGATCTAACGAAGAATATACTTATCCCACCTTATCGTTTAAAACTATATTCTACAAACCACACACGTTTAAGGAATAGAACTCCCTTAATCACCTTATTTTTCACTACTTATACCTTATCTGAATGAAATCTAAAATAAGATACCATTGAAAAATAAGGAGCCACACACGTTTAAGGAATAGAACTCCCTTAATCACCTTATTTTTCACTCCTTATACCTTATCTGAATGAAATCTAAAATAACATACCATTGAAAAATAAGGAGGGTGAATATGCATGTAAGATGAAGTTACAAGATTTTTGTTTGCAATTCTAATTAACGAGCTTTATATAAAGTTAAGTAAATGTGAGATGTGGGAATTATCCTTATTGGTCAATTTTTATTGTTCTTGAAAATGATTTGTGGTAGTCGGTGTAGAATAATTGATATTTATCATGGATCAAGTAGAAGTAGTGGGAATGTGCGATAGATGATCATTATCAAGTGGGGGAGATAAGGAGAAGTGGGATAATGTTTGGCTTAACGCCCAACGTCAACTTCCTTGAGATAATTTCTTTTTCCCCTCCCAATATTTGCTTCTCTCCTCCCTCCGAAATTCAAACTTGAATTCAAAAACTACAATTAGCCTTCTCGATTCGAAATTCGAAATCTGAAGCAATAAAAAAACAAAGAAAAAGAGAGATCTCAACTCACCCCCAAACACATGTCACCGACACTCCATGCAAATAATCACAATGGGCGCAACTGGCTACCCCACAACCCCATCCCACTAAGCGCCACATACTCAACGCCACCACAATTACTTCCAGCAAAATGGCACTGCTGTAAAATTTCCTGACCTCCATTGCTCTATACCACACATGATCCGCCAGACCGCACCCGACACCAGTTTGCACCATAGAAAACGTGTCTTCTCTCTCCTTCCCCACACTTATTAATCGCAAATTCCTCGCTAAACCCAAACGATCCCATCCTTTCTCCTCGAGGTGGAGCTTTGCGCGCTTCGTCAATGGAGACCTGCATCCCCGATCACGATTCCTTGCCCTCGCATGTCTCCGCTGCCACCCTTCGCCATCATCGCATCGTTGATGCCACATCACCTCCCCCCACAGCGACGTCTCTGAGGGACGGCATGACCTTCGTTTCCGATGACGATTCCGCAATCGACATTCGTTGTCTTCTTCCTTTCTATATACATGCGGCGGCATGGTAGAGAGTTTCATGCAGAGTTTCTTTTTAGTTCTCTTTAAGTAAGAAAACAAAAGTATGGCTCATGTGAACTGGGATATGATTTCTCAATAGATTACTGAGAATAGTCTTGGGGTGGATAGGCTACGAGAGATTAATAAGGCATTGCTGATGAAGTGGGTGGTGCATGTCTAGCGGAAACATGACACGCGTTTCCGCCTCATAAGAAAAATCTACAAGATGGGTGTAGACGTCTAGGCTTTGTGGAGATAAAGTGCCCCTCGTGCTTCCAAAAGGGTTTGTTTTTGATGGTGTTTGAGATAACAATGTTTCTATTGCTTGTTGTGGAGGATGGTTTATCTTCTATCTATATTCTGGATGGATAATTGGATCTAATATAGTGTACTACATGAGTTCTCCATGCTTTTGGCTCTGGTGAAGGACAAGAGTTCGGCTATCAAGGACTGTTGGGCAATATTAGGCACTTGTCGTGGGACACGGTGTTTGAACTTTTCTTTTGATCTATCTAATTAGAGGATGCATGACCTTTTGGG
Source organism: Ottelia alismoides (assembly GCA_037367405.1). Lineage (NCBI taxonomy): Eukaryota > Viridiplantae > Streptophyta > Magnoliopsida > Alismatales > Hydrocharitaceae > Ottelia > Ottelia alismoides. Next base: position 950,136 of record JAZKJV010001469.1, on the reverse strand, counting down.
GCTTGTGGATACTTTAGGATATGATCAAGATGGCTGGGTTTGGGGTGACGAGGATCTCTCAATAATGTTGCAAAGTCGGTATTCAATATTTAGTCGGAAGCGCCACCGAATAATGAATAAATGATATCCAAATGATTAATAAAAAATATTTGGTTAGGTATTTTTAATTATCTTATTTTTTGGAGTCAAATTTATTTTTATCTTAAATATAAAAATTTTATCTAATAATTGTAATAGTGTATATTTACATGTACACTCATTTATTAACAAGACGAAGGTACAAGTTGAATTATAATCAAATTATACACATTTAACTTTTAACTACATTAAAGAAAAGTATGAGAAATCAAAATAATAATAATAAAAAAATATTGTTCTTCATTAATCGGTTGACTATTTAGTCAAAGTTTTATTTGATCACCTCACCGAATAACATAGTCGGACTAACTTATCGATCTAGTCAGGAGACTGTTGCAACATCTGAGTTTAATACTGGGGATTTTTACCCTACGACGAGTTACAACTTATCGATCAAAGTTCTATTTCAGGTTCCTTTACCTATTCCGTTGTTGCAGGACACTACGCCATCCTCGAATGCTCCCACCAATGCTACCCCGGATAGTCCTCAGGAGTTACCAATCGCACTACGCCGGACAAAGAGGCAATGTACACTTCACCCAATATCTCATTTCACCTCTACTAATGGGTTATCTTGCTCTGACAAAAGATATGCAGATGCCATAATGGCTATTTCTGTTCCCAAAGATCATCATAGTGCATTACAAGATGAGGGATGGAAAATGGCAATGAATGAAGAAATGGAAGCATTACAGTCACGAAAAACATGGGACCTTGTCAAATGCCCTCCTGGATGTAAACCAGTTGCATGTCGCCGGATCTTCACTACAAAGCAGTCCCCTGACAGTTCTATTGATCGTTTAAAAGCAAGACTTGTAGCAAAAGGCTTTACTCAAACATACGGGGTAGACTACTTCGAAACATTCTCTTCTGTGGCTAGAATGGGATCCATACGAACTATCATCTCTGTGGCAGTAAACAAAGGGTGGCCTATGTTTCAATTAGATGTCAAGAATGCGTTTCTATATGGAGAGCTTGACGAAGAAGTCTACATGATACAACCCCCAGGTTACGAAGTCGAGGGGGAGTATGTATGCCGACTTCACAAAGCTATCTACGGACTAAAGCAGAGTCTAAGAGCTTGGTTTGATAGACTGAGTACAGAGATTGGCACCATGGGCTTCCAGAGGACTACATCAGACTATTCGGTTTTTGTCAGGAGGCGACAGAATGGTGTTGTAGTTCTTGCTGTATATGTAGACGATATGATTATTACTGGAGATGATGACCAAGGGATACTAGAAACCAAGGCTTTCTTGCAAAAAGTATTCATCACCAAGGATCTTGGACAATTTCACTATTTTCTAGGCATAGAAGCTCTACGTACTGAGAAAGGCTTACATATGTCACAGAGGAAATACTGCCTTGACATACTAACTGAGGCAGGACTACTTGGGTGCAAACCCGCAGGAATTCCAGCAGAGCCTAGAAAACATTCTGCATCCAATGATCCTCCCTTTGAAGACACTACACGATATAGGAGCCTGGTTGGCAAACTTCTATATCTTACAGTTACTAGACCTGATATATCTTATGCTGTAAACAGAGCTAGCTAGAATATGGAGAAACCATGCTACAACCAGTGGCAAGATATACTTCAAATACTTCGCTACCTAAAAGACTCGCCAGGACGAGGAATCTTCTATGGGGCAAATGGTCACACAAATCTTACTGCATATGCTGACGCTGATTATGCAAGCTCTCCTGAAGACCGTCGATCTACAACTGGGTATGCCATGATGGTAGGAGGAAACCTGGTTAGTTGGAGAAGCAAGAAACAATCAGTTGTTTCAAGATCTAGTGCTGAAGATGAATATAGAGCAATGGCTCAGGCTACATGTGAGATCACATGGCTGCTTACTTTTCTAAAAGAACTAAATGCTGCTTCATCCACTCCTATTCCCCTGTACTGCGACAACAAATCAGCTACCTACATTGCTACCAATCCAGTGTTCCATGAGAGAACAAAACATATTGAGATTGACTGTCACTTTATCAGAGATGCTGTACGAGGAGGGAAGATAACCACACCACACATTCCAACAGATCTTCAACTTGCTGATATCTTTACCAAGGCAGTAACTAAGAAGCGGCTTTCCTGGATAACTTCCAAGTTGGGCATGATTGATGAATATGCTCCAACTTGAGGGGGAGTGTTAGAGATTACCATATATTATTGTTTCTTTATTTCCTTATGCACCATTTCCCTATGTATCACTGTTTCCTTATGCATTGTTTCCCTATGTAACCCCTCAGGGGTAATTGTGTAAGTTCTCCTCTGAGAACCCTAGGGTTTAGTCCTATATAAGGACCCCTAGACCTTACAGAATAAACAAGCAATATTCTTCTCTTCTTTTCTCAACATTTCTATTGCTTGTTGTGGAGGATGATTTATCTTCTATCTATATTCTAGATGGATAATTGGATCTAATATAGTGTACTACATGAGTTCTCCATGCTTTTGGCTCTGGTGAAGGACAAGAGTGCGGCAATCAAGGACTGTTGGGCGATATTAGGCATTTGCCGTGGGACATGGTGTTTGAACTTTTCTTTTGATCTATCTAATTAGAGGATGCATGACCTTTTGGAGCTTGTGGATACTTTAGGATATGATCAAGATGGCTGGGTTTGGGGTTACGAGGATCTCTCAATAATGTTGCAAAGTCGGTATTTAGTATTTAGTCGGAAGCGCCACCGAATAATGAATAAATGTATTCAAATGATTAATAAAAAATATTTGGTTAGGTATTTTTAATTATCTTATTTTTTTGGAGTCAAATTTATTTTTATCTTAAATATAAAAATTTTATCTAATAATTGTAGTAGTGTATATTTACATGTACACTCATTTATTAACAAGATGAAGGTACAAGTTGAATTATAATCAAATTATACACATTTAACTACATTAAAGAAAAGTATGAGAAATCAAAATAATAATAATAAAAAAATATTGTTCTTCATTAGTCGGTTGACTATTTAGTCAAAGTTGTTCTATTTGATCACCTCACCGAATAACATAGTCGGACTAACTTATCGATCTAGTCATGAGACTGTTGCAACACTGATGAAGGACGCGTACTGCATTTTGCTTGACATGAGTCACATGTCATGTAATCCGATGCGGACTTAGCAAGAGATTATTGCTTGATATGATGGTGCTTGCCCAGTGAAGGACGCGTACTGCATTTTGCTTGACATGAGTCACATGTCATGTAATCCGATGCTGACTTAGCAAGAGATTATTGCTTGATATGATGGTGCTTGCCCAGTGAAAACTTTATGTGGTTTCTAAGAAGGGGAGGATTATGACTACTAGCTTTGTAGCTCGTTATGTCATGCATACAAATGTGGCATGCCCAATTTGCAGGAAGGAGGAGGAAGATATTTTCCACCTATTCTTCAAGTGCGAATTTACAAAGAAAATTTGGAACAATGCGTGAATCTTTTGGGCGAATGCATTTGGCAAGGAGAAGTTAGCTTTGGGGAGGTGGCATACTGTTGCAAAATGCAAATTGGAGAGAGAGTCCTTTTTGATCATCTGAGCCATCTGGCTATTTAGGATTGCAACTGTCTTTGGGATGAGCTTTTCTATGTGTAGAATGTGCTTGCTCATGCCCGTTCTCTTCCATGTCCTTAATTATCAATATTGGTGTCATTTTGTCAAATCTCGAAAGGGAAAAAAATTGTGGAATCTCACCGATATATCATCAGAATTCACGCAAATGACAATAAAAAGTGACTTCCCCATTAATTTTCTTTAATCAATAAATAAGATAGAAATAAATACTGCTTTACTAAAGTAGAACTCTAAATATAAGTTGAGTGCATTGTCATAATTATTGCACAGATATGCAGTGCTGTATAAGTCGTAATTAACAATTTAGTCATGTAGAATGCATAAATAGTCGATATAAATATCACCTATTGTCGTTTTTCCATGCCACCTAATAAAGGATACACGATTACTCATCCGTGCATCCACTACATATCCACATATATTAATCGTGAGTTATATAGTCGTTATATTGATGCTCTTGGTTTAGCTAGTTATACCTTAATTAACGGGAGGACCACTCTATTGTTTGTTTCTCTTTGTCTAAACTCTTTGCCAGTCTCTCTCATTCACAAAGGTCCAGTGCTGGTTTCTCCGCATCCTTTAACAAAGGACACAAAACCACTTACACTTGCATCCTTTATTTATCTATATTGGTTTATCGTGAATTATCAGTTTGTTAATATTGACACTTTCTCTTGGTTTAGATATAAGAAATGTTAAAAGATAATATCTATTGGATCACTTCTGTAGTAGAGCAGGCCAGTAATCATGCCATGTTACCTGAAATTATGTAAATTATAGCGTTATTTTGGAGAAAATATTTTAGTGTTCTTATTGTGATTTCTTCACCTGTCTCATTTGTTAACTGACATCATCAGCTGTTTCGCATGTTTATATTTATATGTGTTCATATTCTATACGTATTATATGTAACATTCATGATAACCTTCAAGTTTAAAAATTGACCATCTTTTGACAGAGCCATGCAGGTCTTTTCAACCTCTGTGTTGTAGTGCTTGTTGCGGTAAATGGCAGGCTTATTATTGAGAACTTAATGAAGGTTGGACGGATCTTCTGTCTGTTTAGTTATCTTGAGAAATTGTATTGGGATTTTGTTTTTGTTTAATTGAAAAAATTGTGAAATCTGACTTTCCTATATTTTTTCTCCAGTATGGCTTACTAATCAGCACAGAATTTTGGTTCAGTTCGAAGTCTCTGAGAGATTGGCCATTACTCATGTGCTGGTTTGTTTCTACATCTCTTCACTTTTTGTTCTTCTATTAAGATTTTTGTATTCTTGATAGACCCTGAAACTTGTCTTTTAAATAGTCTCATGCTTCCAGTGTTCCCATTGTCCTCATACATGGTTGAAAAGTTGGCACGGTTGAAGATCTTATCCGAACCAGTAAGTAGTCCCACGATGTATTAGTTTTTCTTTTTGATTATAGAAGTCTATTGTTTTTCTAATGAGTAATGTATTTATTGAGATTGGTGAAGTCCCGTGTTCTCATTTGAATGGTTATGCATCTCTAGTTAAGGTCTGATCCGCAAATGCTCTAGTGAACTTCGAAGTATGATATTCTATCTTGAAAGCTATGCCTATAGTTACCATGATCTACTGTATCTTTCTTTCATAGGTCTGACTCAAAAAAATATTTCTTTCATAGGATTGTTGGGAAAAGAGTCTTCGTTGATAATTCAAGAAAACCTTAGGCTCTCTTATATAGGGAGAGACCTTAAGGGTAAATTACAAAGAAGTCTATATAAGAGAAAGAAATAACGACACGATACATAAAGTGATAATAAAGAAACTATCTCTACACTCCCCCTCAAGGTGGAGCATAGATGTCTATCATGCTCAGCTTGGATGAACATCTCTGAGAAGGTCCTCTGAGCAGTGGCTTGGTGAATACATCTGCCGTCTGATCTCCTGAGCTCACATGTGCAGTAGATATCAATCCTCTCTGAATCAAATCCCTGGTGTAATGGCAGTCAACTTCAATATGCTTGGTCCTTTCATGGAAAGCTGGGTTGTTGGCAATGAATAGTGCTGCCTGATTGTCACACTGAAGCTTCATAGGTAGCGACACAGCTACATGTAGATCTTCTAGTACGGAACGAACCCACATCATTTCCATGCTGTCTTGGGCCATGGCCCTATATTCGGATTCGACCCTGGACCTTGCCACAACAGTTTGTTTCTTGCTTTTCCAAGAAACCAGAGAGCCTCCAACAAACACTGCAAACCCTGAGGTTGATTTTCGATCCTTAGGGCATTCTGCATAATCTGCGTCTGCACACGCTGAGATGGATAAGTCTGTGCCCTTTTGAATAGCAGCTCTGACCATGGAGAAGACTTCAGATACCTCAGTATCATGTGTATAGCATCCATGTGAACCTGTCTTGGCTGCTCCATAAATTGACTCACCCTGCTAACTGCAAATTGAATGTCTGGGCGAGTTATGGTAATGTAAATGAGTTTTCCCACCATTTCTCTATATCTCCTCTTATCTACTTCATCAGTATCACCATCATACAGCTTCACGCTAGGGTCCATGGGAATACTTGATGGTTTGCATCCATCCATGCCAGTCTCAGTCAGGAAGTCTGTAATGTACTTTCGTTGGGTCATCACCAAGCCCTGTGCATTCCTTGCAAATTCCAACCCCCGAAAATATCTTAGGGTCCCAAGATCCTTTGTAACAAACTGACGGCCTAGGAATGCCTTCACCCTCTCTATGCCCTGAGAATCATCTCCTGTAACAAGAATATCATCCACATAAACCATAATGACAATTGTACCTGCCGATGACTTCTGGACAAACAACGAGTGATCGGCATTTAACCTCTTGAATCCCTGTTGCTCAATTAGGTTGGACAGCTTCTGGAACCATGCTCTCGGACTCTATTTGAGGCCATATATCGCCTTGTGAAGTCTACAAACCATGTGCTTCTCCCCCTCAACAGTAAACCCAGGTGGCTGCTGCATGTAGACTTCCTCCTGTAAGTCCCCATACAAAAAGGCATTCTTGACATCTAGTTGAGATATACTCCAATCACGGACCACAGCAACAGACAAGAGAATACGAACGGTAGAATGTCGTGCCACTGGAGAGAAGGTATCCATGTAATCCACGCCATAGGTTTGTGTAAACCCTCGTGCGACCAAGCATGCTTTGTACCTATCCAACGTGCCATCTGCATGATATTTGACTGTGAAGACCCACTTACAGCTCACAACGGATACATCAAGAGGCGCAGGGACCAAAGACCATGTGCCACGGGACTGCAAGGCCTTCATCTCTTATTCCATAGCCAATCTCCATCAATTATTCTTCAAAGCCTCCTGGTATGTCCGTGGTATATCCACGGAAGACTAGGCTGTGACAAACCTCTGAAACTCACCAGTGAGACGGTGAAAGGAAACCTGTGGCAAATGGATAAGAAGCACACTGCCTCCTCTGCTTTCGAATAGCAATCGGAACATCAAGATCATCATCTGCTGTACTGGATGGGCTAGTGTCGTCATGTACTGAAGAATCCTGCACATGTACCAAATCTGACCCGTCAGTAGTAATGCCATCTGAACATACCTGAGGCGTGATGATTGGCTGATGTGTGGTTTGAGCAGGACCTGACCGATGCGTATAGAATTTAGGTAATGGAGAAACGATAGGCCGTGGAATGGGTGGAGGTGGAGGTGGTGGTGGAGGTGGTGGTGCTGGTGTGGGGACTTGCAAAGGGGACGACTCAGGTGAACTCCCTGTAGGTGGTGGAGGAACATAGACATCATCAGTGGTAGTGGATGGTACCATTCTGTCACCTGCAGGCGAGAAATACATGACAGACTCAAAGAAAGTGACATCAGCACTCACGAAGTACCTCTTAGTCGTTGGGTCATAACACCGATAGCCCTTCTGAGTCCTGGAATAGCCAACAAAGACGCCCTTGACTGCTCTGGGAGAGAGTTTGTTAAAGTCCGGGAGATAGACGATGAACGAAAGCCACAGTACCAAAGACACGTGGAGTCAGTGAGAATAACTCCCTGTCTGGGAAAAGAAGAGAGATAGGTATCTTCTGACCAAGAACTGAGGATGGCATTCGATTGACCAGATAACATGCAGTAAGAATAGCGCCGCCCCAGAATGAAATAGGAGCACAACTCTGAATCAACAGGGTACGAGTAATATCCAAGAGATGGCGATGCTTTCTTTCCGCCACACCATTTTGCTGTGAAGTATATGCACAGGTGGTTTGGTGAATAATACCCTTTGATGAAAGAAAGTGACAAAGTGAGCGTGTACAAAATTCTAGGGCATTATCCGTCCGCACGTATTTGACCGAGGAAGAGAAAACATTGTGCATTTCATTAATCAAATTTTTGATCACATCTCCTGCTTCAGATTTATTCTTCAAAAGAAAGACCCATGACACACGAGAAAAATCATCCACTACCACAAGATAGAATCTGTGCCCCTGATGATCGGGAACACGACTCGGACCCCATATATCTATATGTAACAACTCAAACGGGGAGCTACTGCTCCGACTCTGACGGCTTGGAAAGCTCGACCTATGATGCTTTCCCAACTGACATGCTTCACAGCGGAAAGACGAACTAGGAGAGATCTGGGGCAGAAGATGGCGCATTTTCTGGAGCGGAAGGTGACCAAATCGGAGATGCTAGATGTACGGAGAGACTGGTCCGGCAGAATGAGAAGAGACGCCAGCATAGGAATTCCGAACCAGCCGATATAAACCACTCTGCTCAGAGCCACAACCAATCACCTTGCCCGTGAGCATGTCCTGAAAAATGAGAGAAGACGGGTCAAATATAGCACGACAATTCAGATCCTTCGTGATCTGACTAATAGATAGCAAATTCATTGAGAACTCAGGAGCATGTAGGACGTTCTGTAGCTGCATAGTGGAGGATAGGACGACCTCCCCCTGTCCAACAAGGGGCGAATGGGTACCATCTGCTATCTGTACTGAACGACCGAGAGGAATGTCCCTGTAGGCCTGTAATCTATCTCTATCTCGGCAGAGATGACGTGTGGCTCCGGAATCTATAACCCAGTTAGATATATCATGAGGTGGTATGAAACAGGAGATCTACCTGAGGTACTGGCCGCGGCTGATGAACTGGCAGAGGCAGTAGCAGCAATATCTGAAGAACCACCAGACGAATCACTAGATGAATGTGGCATAATATCTCGGAGACGGGGCACAAGTTCGTCGAATCGATTATCTGCAGTAGACGGTAATGGAGACTGTGAGTGCTCTGCAACACGTGCCGATGCTGGGAACCCATGCTTCGAATAACATGTCTCCTCCGAGTGTCCTGTGCGGTGACAATAGGAGCATGTCTGACTGAAGCGACCACCCCTTCCCTGGGGTCCACGGCCACGTCCACGACCACGACCAGAAGGCGGTCCACCTCTCCCACGCGAGACTGCCATCGCTGAAGGGGGTGGAGTAGAAGAGCTGGAGGAAACTGGAATGCGACTGAGCCTTCTGTAAACATCTTCCACTGGAGGAATAACTGCATCGGTTAGGATCTGAGATCGAGCGACATTATACTCAGGATCAAGAGCCGCAAGTAGAACACCAACCATGGTGGCGTTTCGAAACGCCTTTTGCTGTTCTGGAGTTGCAGTGAGAAGAATGGTACTGTATAACTTCTCAAACATCCCTCTTAGGGATGTGTAAAGGGAATGGAGAGGTCTGCCGTTCTGCTTCATTGTGAAGATGTCGTGTTGAAGCTGCAACATCTTCGTCTCATTTCGCACCTGCGAAAATGTAGCGGCAAGAATGTCCCACATTGCCTTAGCAGTGGGCTGATGGAGGACGTCGTTAGCAATCTCCATCGTCAATGTACCAGACAACTAGACCTTCGCATAGGAGTCATCAACCTCCCATGAGGCATATATCCCAGTCTTCTCCGCGGGCTCATCCTCGGTAAGAATGTGCTTCTTACCATTCGACTTCATGAGGCTCATAAACTGCATAGCCCAGAGCTCATAGTTAGACCCGTCCATCTTGACTATTGGCGCAGGACATTTGAATGCGCCGGTGGAGGGCATATCGACTTTCGATTATGACATACTGCCGCTTGGAGAAGAACTAGGATATGTAGGCGCGGTGATGAATGTCTACACCAACTGCATCGGATTTGAGTGCGTATGTAGACGTTACGCACTCAAATCCATATTGGGTGGCTCTGATACCATGTTGGGAAAAGAGTCTTCGTTGATAATTCAAGAAAACCCTAGGCTCTCTTATATAGGAAGAGACCTTAAGGGTAATTTACAAAGAAGTCCATATAAGAGAAAGAAATAACGACACGATACATAAAGTGATAATAAAGAAATTATCTCTGCAAGGATTGAACCTGTTTTTAATTCCTAGAATTATTCCTATTCTTTAGGAGGTGTGGAAAGGTGTGAAAAGAAAAGTTGTATTCCACGTAATCCTAGGGCCCTCTTATATATGAGAAACACTCTAGGGAGAAATTACATAAAGAAGACAGAAAAATTAAAAGATAAAAATAAATACAAAGATGTAGAATTCTCTCAACACCCCCTCAAGCTTGAGCATATATGTCTATCATGCTCATCTTGAAACAACGGTGAAAGGGACCCCTCGCGAGAGCCTTGGTAAACATGTCTGCAATCTGATCGCCTGAAGCAACATGAGAGGTGGAAATAAGCCCCTTTTGGATCAAGTCACGGGTATAATGACAATCAACTTCAATGTGCTTTGTTCTCTCATGGAAGGCTGGATTATTAGCTATGATAGAGCTGCTTGATTATCACATTTGAGGTGCATTGGAAGAGGCACCTCAATTGCAAGGCCAATCAGAACAAACTTGACCCACATCATTTCCGTGCTCCCTTGGGCCATAACCCTATATTCTGATTCAACGCTGGATCGAGCAACTACTGTCTGTTTCTTACTTTTCCATGAAACCAACAAGCTACCAACAAAAATAGTGAAGTCTGAAGTGGAAATGCTGTATTGGGGGCACCCAGCATAATCTGCGTCTGTACATCTAGTAACTGAGAGTGACGTATCTCTTCTGAAAAGTAGACCTGCACCTGGAGAAGATTTCAGATATCTTAAGATCATACAAACTGCATCCGTATGAACCGGTCTAGGTTGCTCCATGAACTGGCTAACTCCGCTTACAACAAATGATATGTTAGGCATGGTAATAGTAACATATAGCAACTTTCCTACTAGCTCCCTATACCATCTCTTATATATCTCCTCAGAGTCATCATCATAGAGTTCAACACTAGGATCCATTGGTGTAGTGGCAGGTCTGCATCCTGTCACACCTGTCTCAGCCAGAAGATCAGTAACATGCTTCCTTTGCGTTATAATCATACCATGCTGACTGCGTGCGAACTCCAAGCCAAGAAAGTAACATAACTTGCCAAGGTTCTTGGTTACAAACTGTCATCCAAGGAAATCCTTAGCTGCATGAATACCCTATCCATCACTACCAATAACAACTATATCATCAACATAAACAAGAACAACAACCATACATCTCTGAGTTCTCTTAATAAAAAGAGAATGATCTGCAATGGATCAGACAAATTCATTTTGTTCAATCAACTCTTATGAAGCCAAGCCCTCGGACTCTGCTTGAGGCCATATATGGACTTGTGAAGTCGGCACACCATACTAAACTCCCCCTCAGCAACAAACCCTGGTGGCTGCTGCATCTAAACTTCCTCCTGCAGATCCCCATACAAGAAAGCATTTTTGACATCTAACTGGAAAAGCTTCTAGTCACGTACAACAACAACTGCAATAAGAGTCCACAACGTGGAGTGACACACAACTGGTGAAAAAGTATCCTGATAGATTACTCCATACGTTTGGGTGAACCCACGAGCAACCAATCTGGCTTTATATCTGTCAACTGTACCATCAATACTGTGTTTCACAGTGAACTCCCACTTGCTGCCAACAACATACACACCTGGAGGAGCCTGCAGAACACTCCACGTACGTCGAGACTGTAAAGCGGCCATCTCCTCTTCCATAGTTAGACGTCATTGACCACTCTTCAGCACCTCCTGATAAGAACGTGATATCTCTACTGCTGACAACCCCAAAACAAACTTCCGAAAGTACTCGGAAAGGTGGTCCAATGATACATGGGAAGCAAGAAGATGCATAGTGCATGTACGTCTCTGCTTCCGTAAAGCAATAAGCACATCAAGATCTTTAGTGCGTACAGAAGATGTAGCATCGTGGACATCCTACACCTCAAGCTATACATGCAAATCACCATTGCCATTAGAAGAACTCAAATGCTCAGAACATACCTTGGGCGTGTTGGATGGAGGAGGCACATGAGCATGAGGTCGACATTGGTAAACATGGGGAAAGAATGTAGGTGGAGGAGATGGCGACGGTGGTGGAGGAGGAGGCGGTGGTGCTGATGATGGTAGTATAGAGATCGGAGGAAGAGGCATATAGACATCTTCTCCATCTTCTGAAGAAATGAGATTGTCACCTGTAGGAGAGAAGTACATAATAGACTCAAAAAAGGTGACATATGCACTAGCGTAGTACCTTCGTCGAACAAGGTCGAAGTAACGATATCCCTTTTGGGTCTTGGAGTACCCAACAAACACACATTTGACAGTTCTAGGAGAGAGCTTGTCAAGACCAGGAGACATCTGATGAACGAAAGCCACTGAACCAAATACTCGAGGTGTGAGAGAGAAAAGTTCCGTCTCGAGAAACACAATCAAGAATGGGATCTTTTCTCCCAGAGTTGAACGTTCTGGAGGTCGCTTCGCTCTGTGGGCATGGGTTCGTCGGATGACTGCTCCAAGCCATTTGCAGTGCTGTGGGCTATATGTCTAGGGCAGAATGACTTCATATTCAAAAATCAGAGGTTCTACTCTGAGAATATTGTTTCCCATTTTAAGGCCTTATATAAATTTTGGGCCTCGCCGTAATGTAACCCATCTTTCTAATATTCAATGCAATCTGTGGTGACTCTCGTCTCGGGAGCACACCCTATTTTCTATTAAAAAAACCTTTGCAGAGGAAGATGACCAAAACGAAGATGCCACATATACGGTGACGCAGACCCAATATGAATGGAAGAAGCGCCTGCATAAGGGGATTGCACTAGTTTGTAGAGACTTTCATCACGGCCAGAACCCATGCTTAGAATAACACGTTTCCTCAGAGTGGCCTGTCCTGTGGCAGCAGGTTCACGGTTGACGGGGTCGACCACCCCCTCCTCTGCCACGGCTAGGTCCTCCTCTACCACGATATAGAGTAGAGTTCTCCCTACCACGAGATGCAGTCATGGTTGAAGACGTCTGAGACCGCACGTTACCACCAAAAGATATAAATAGCCTACTCAGTCTACGATATGCCTCCTCCATTGGAGGCATGGGAGCATCAGTAAGAATCTGGGCGCGAGCTGAGTCATATTCAGGATCGAGGGCTGCTAGAAAGACCCTAATCATCACAGAGTCTCTATATGCCTTGAGCTGCTTTGGCATAGCAGTCAAGGGAATGTAGCCGTTTAGCTTCTCAAACATGCCCCTCAAAGAAGTGTAGAGGGTATGGAGAGGTCGACCATTCTGCTTCGATGTAAAGATATCATGCTGGAGTTGCAATATCTTCGACTCATTCTTCGCTGGAGAGTATGTAGCAACGGGAATGTCCCACATAGCCTTAGCAGTTGGCTGGCTCAGTATATCATTAGCTATCTCTATAGGAACAGTCCTAGATAGCCACACACGTGCATGGGCATCGTCTTCCTCCCTTGAGGCATTTACCCCAGTCTTGTCACTTGGCTCCTCCGCTGTGAGGATGTGCTTCTTGCCATTACACTGCATCAGACTTATGAACTGCATGGTCCACAATTCATAGTTTGTTTCATCCATCTTGACGATGGGCGCTGGACCTTTGAAGGCACCCAGGGATGGAACATCAACTTTGTTGTCAATCATGATGACAACTATCACCAAGACTAAGACTGCAACAAATAAGACCTGCATCTGCACTGACATATGGGAAGATGGTTGTGGGTGTAGACTCATACCACAACTACTTCCATTCTTGGGAGGCTCCTTTGGATGACTAGTGTATTTTAAATGACCACGTCACACCTTAGAGACCCAAGAACGGGCCTAAACATTGATAGGTGGCGATGACAGGGACAAGAGGGAGCAATAATGGGCCCGTGTGCAAGCGGGTGGCCGATGCTACGGCAGCCTGCGACTGGGCGACAACCCGTCAAGGGGGCGACGGCCTGTAAAAGGGGGCTGCAACCCGCGAAGGGGGGGGGGGGAGGCCCGTGCGGCTCCACGCGAGAGGATCGACGCCTCGGGCAGCGCGATTAAGGGTGGCCTTGCGAGGCTAGGGGCAACGGTCTCTGGCGGTGTGTGTTCTTGGTGGGGAGGGGTTAGGATTAGGGCATAGGCTTCGATTTAGAACTGTCGCTCTGATACCATGTGGAAAGGTGTGAAACGAAAAGCTGTATTCCACGTAACCCTAGGGCCCTCTTATATAGGAGAAAAGTTCTTGGGAGAAATTACGTAAAGAAGACGGAAAAACTAGAAAGATAAAATAAAGACAAAGATATAGAATTCTGTCAACAGGAGGTATCCAATTCTCATGGAAATTTAGTAGTGTTGGCCTTCATGTGTAGCCTACTTAATATCTCTGATTTATTTGCCTGGTTCTTGGGATCTAACTAACTATGGAGAGAGACTTACGGGTGGCCACCTACCAAGAGTGGGCTCCTATCACTTTCTCAAATAAAGCCGAGGATGACAGCGATGCATGCATGTAGGGGTCAGCAACTAATAGCTGATATATATCCATAAGAAAAATATTTCAGGTATCCATGTATACTTCCCTCCATAAAATTGGATTTTATGGTCAAATGGGGTATCAACTGCAGTGGGGGATGTACACATAACTTTGATATTGTCAAATCTTGTGGATGGATGAGTTGGTTGTAATGGGAGTCTAGTTTCATGCACATATTTAAGTTGACGGGATAGACTTAACTTGCGTACAAGGAGATTCCTCATTTTGTTTATTGGGTATTGGTAAACTTTAATCTTCCAGTAGAGAAAGTGATCAGTTAAGACTATAGGTATCTCTTCACATGAGTTAGCTCATAATTGTCCTGACCTAGAGCTATTATGAGTATACATGCAGACATGCACATGCGTGCACACACATGCACACACAAGTTGACCAAAACCAACAGATGCTACAAGGCTTTGAGCGGAAGTTCATATGGAGGTTGACTGGGTGGATGTAGTGGTTGAGAGGGTTCGGTTTGTCTTCGAATCCATGGATGTGTTTGCGTCTTTTATTTTTTGGTACCAAATGGGGTATCAAGTGCAGTAGGGGATGTAGACATAGCTTTGATATTGTCAAATCGTGTATGGATTTGATAATTTAAAATCTTGTGGATGGATGAGTTGGCTGTAATGGGAGTTCAGTTTCATGCACATATTTAAGTTGACGGGATAGACTTAACTTGCGTACAACGAGATTCCTCATTTTGTTTATTGGGTATTGGTAAACTTTAATCTTCGAGCAAGAGAAAGTGATCAATTAAGACTATATGCACATGAGTTAACTCATAATTGTCCTGACCTCGAGCTATTATGAGTATACATGCATACATGTACATGTATGTACACACATGCACACACACACGCACACACACACAAGTTGACCAAAACCGACAAATGCTAGGAGGCTTTGAGCAGAAGTTCATATGGAGGCTGACTGGGTGGATGTAGTGGTTGAGAGGGTTTGATTTGTCTTAGAATCCATGGATGTGTTTGACAACGATGTTATTTTTCGGTTGGATATGTTTTATGTTGACAATGTAACTCTTTTTTTTTCTAGATCTCTCCTCGAGACCTGGCAGTTGTAAGTCTTTTATCCTATCTTATTAATATATACGGAGCGGGCACCTCCGCAGTGTTTTTCCCTTTTTTGCATAAAAAACCTGCTTTTGTCGAAGTGACGGCAGAAGTGGCTGGTATAGCAAAGAAAGATTTCGGCTGTTTTTGTCGAATTTCGAACCTTCCCTAGGAAAAAGAAACCCCTTTAGGCATATCCAAGCACATTTGCAAAAGCTAATAAAATGATCGCCTAACTTTTCCAGTCGCATTTATTTCCGTTGGGATTATTTGTAGCATGCTGCATAAAGGTGTCCGTAGTTCCTTATTCCAATTACTCTTGTATTGTGGAGGATAATTTATATTTTGCTTGCAGATCATAATCTTGCTCCATGTAATTATTACTACGGTTGCAGTTCTATTTCCAGTGCTTGTCATTCTCAGGTTAGTTTTTAATTCCACTTCCTCTCCGGTTTTGGTTAGTCATATCATTACCGCTTGTTTTAGCTGTGGTAGTTTTTTCTAATATTGGCATTACCTTAATACTCCCGACATTTGGATTACTGTATTGTAAAGTGATTTCATAGAATTAGATTTATGTTTGGGTATAGCATATGATCTACAATTTCATTAATTTTTTATTAGCTTCTGTTCAATTGTTTCATGAATTTGTTAACTACACACGCATAAATTTCTTGATTGCTTTTTGTGTTTTCACCAATATGTTTAAATTATCCGAAATTTGCATTTTGTTGCTTTTGGATTGCATGGAAAATGAAAGTTATTCAGTTCCTCTACCTACAGAATTAGTCACATGGGAACATCCATTACAAATAGAATTAAGTTCTATTGGTGGATGTCTATTAGCAGTGGCCATCTTTTGCTCTACTGATGGTTACGTTTAATAAGACCATTTTATACAAGTTATCAAGCCTTTGTCCTTTCAACTTGGGATTACTATCCCTTCTTGTTCTCGGTCATGATGTTATTTGACCTTGGGACATCCTGTAAGCATGATGCCATTGAATCTCTTATAAAGTTGTGCTTTACTCAAGCAAAAATGCAAACCCTCTTTCAAAAATAAAAATAAAGACACGAGGCCTCGAATTATCAATTTCGGTGTTGTTTCGCGGTGAATATAGATGAAATCGTCGAGGAATTTGCTGATATATCACCAATATGGTCGGAAATTGTGGAAATGAAAAAAATAAATAAAATTTCAAATAGTAAGGTTTCAAATGTTTTTTAATGAATTAATAAGATAGAGTTACATGCTTGTTACCTAGATAATTCGAGAGCTGGACCTGTACCACATTAGATAGTGCATGCTAAGATGTTGATATGTTTTAGAAAGTAAAATGTCCAAGACTTCTCCCACTATAAATAGGGCCGGCTACATGGATTCTTGCTCAAATCCATGTTGAAAGATTCGACTATTTTTTACGCTAGCCGTCGACTGCATGACGCAACCCCCCACAAGGGGGATTTGAACCCTTATCTGCCTTAGAAAGTAAAATATTATTAATAAAAAGGAACTATAATGCACTACAAGTTTAATGAGCACAATTCATAAAAAGGAATAGATAATAGATAATAGACAATAAATGATAACATTCACTATGGTAATAATACCAATTAGAAGTTATTGGAGTGTATTCATATATCGTCTTTGATCACGAAGAGGGAAGATCAAGAGGAAATAGATGTACATCGTTGACTGAGAACAACAATACAACACAATCAATATTGACTTGTGAGAGGCGAAAAGAAGGAGGCGGTGTTGATGGTTTACGGGGCTGAAGTGAGATT
Organism: Ottelia alismoides; assembly: GCA_037367405.1. Classification (NCBI taxonomy): domain Eukaryota; kingdom Viridiplantae; phylum Streptophyta; class Magnoliopsida; order Alismatales; family Hydrocharitaceae; genus Ottelia; species Ottelia alismoides. Next base: position 932,712 of record JAZKJV010001469.1, on the reverse strand, counting down.
CGATGTGAGTGTGTGCGAGTTGGTACAAGGTGTTGGATGCCCGCTCGGGAGCCTCCTCTTCTTTCTAGGGTTTGGCGGTGGAGTAGCAGAGCCCCACGAGGGTTTTCTTCTTCTCGTGTTGATCTTAGCCGACCTCTTTCTAGGGACGATGGTTCTTACAAACCTCTTTGGAGGGTCAATGGCAGTGTAGAGTGCCTCGTCTTGCTGCAATGATGGACTAATATGGTGGTTGGGCCATTGCCTGTGGATGGACATGATGCTTTGCCGACTTTGGGTAGAGATGGGGGCTCCTTTCAGTGGAACTCCTCTGCAGATCGATTTTCTGGCGACTAGGTTCATGAGGAAGGCGAGTGGATAGAGCCTAAGGCTCAGAGGAGGCGTTAGGGTTCACGGGAGAGACTCTGATGATGCTTTCGATGTAGGGCTGATGGGCATGTTGGGGATGACTATAAGGGATATCTAATTTGCTTTAGATGTAGAGCTGTAGACTACAAGGTGGAATGTTGTATGAAGGGAGCGTGGATGCGGAAGTCTCGACTTGTGTTGACCATTAGATGAGGTGCTCATTAGTGAGGGTTGTAACTTGGAAGTGGAGGAGGTGCTTGTGCGACCGTACAAAGAGTTTGCGGGCGGATGCACTGAAGATTGGCTCATGCTTGGTGTGCCTTGGGATGTGTCTGCAGAATTAAGTTTGGGTATGCTGGATGGTTCCATGGGGGGCTGTCCGGAGAGGATTAAGCGGTGTCGACCGAGGTTTTGAAATGAAGTGGACCCTAGGGGTGCATTGCTGTCTCATTTCTTTGAGAGGCCTCCTGCTGCGTTTCATGAGTTTTGAGGTGGTGGGGGAGGCGCTACACTTTAGGTGAATCGATGGCTGTTATGCGTGATAGGCTTATGACTAAAGGAAGGAGATATCAATACTTTTTTTTCACGTCATAGCTAGTGATCGTCATCACCAAATTGTCATATGTTTTGTATCTGTTGGAGACGAGGTGTTTAATGGGGAGAATGCAATGAATGAGGCCGTTACTGATCACTTCAATTTCGCTAGATGGCGTTCGATGTCCAATGGTTCCTAGAGGCTTGGTTTGGGGGTTTCTTAGATTTCCAATAAGGAGGCTGATTGCTTGCGCTCTTGAGATGCACGAGATTTGGAATGCGGGTTTTAATCTCAATGCTAATGGCAATTTGGGCTGATGGATTTCCCGTCTTCCTCTTCATGGAGTTTTGAGTCTTGGTTGCGGAAGATGTGGTGGCTATGGTGATTGAATTTGCTTGTGGGAATTTTGGATTTGATAGCCTAAACCACTCTCATTTTTTTTTGTTTACCAAGAGTAATGTTTCCCTTAGGATGGAGGACTTTTGTCCCATCGTGTTGTCTAACACAATTTATATGATTCTTGCGAAGTTGCTAGTGAGTCAGTTCAGAGGAATGCTGGGTTAGATCGTTTCGCCTGCCCGGAATGCTTTCTTGCATGCCAAGCAAATGATAGATAGTGTGGCAATGGCTTTGGTGATAGTTTCTGATTGCAAGAGAAGTAGTGCTCAAGGGGTGCTTTGGAAGGTGGACTTCTCGAAGGCTTAAGACTGCGTAGACTGGCAGTTCCTTTGGGTGTCATTGCATCAACGAATCTTCCTGGACACTTGGATCTTTTGGATGAAGCAGTGAATTACGACCTCATCCTATGCTTTCTAGTCAATGGGCTCCCTTGGGGAGGTTCTTTTCGATTATAGAGGCGGGGTTGGCAGGGTTTCCCATCGACTCTCTTTTGTTTGTCTTGGTGGTTGATGCTCTTGCAATGATGGTTATTTGAGCTATTGTTGGTAGTTTTTGTTTTGGTTACTTTAGGGAGGAGTTGTCCTTGTCGATCTTGCATCACACCGACGAAACTATCCTCTTTGCCGAGGTTGGTACGACGAGGTGTAGAGAGTTGTCAGTTGTTCTTGATTTGTTCAAAAGCTCTTAGGGTTGAAGATAAATAGGGCCAAGACTGATTTTATGCCCTTTGGTCTTACCGTAGAGGAGGTTTGACAATGTGAAGGTTGGTTGTGATCCCTCAGACTTGTTTCATTTGCAGTAATTTGGGCTTCCTTTGGTAGGTTGTAGGCTGCGTTAGGTCGATTGTTTGCCATTGATTGAGAAGGTAGAAAAGAAGCTGTTTCGGATGAAGTCCTCTTTTCTTTCTAGAGGAGGTAGATTGGTGCTATTCAAGTCCGTCCTTTCGGTTATCCTCATTTTCTTCCTTTCTTCCATGATTCTTCTGTCTGGAGTAAGGGGAAGACTTGAGTCTATCATGAGATGCATCTTCTCGTCTTCTTCATCTGTCTTTATTGTTATTCTGCTTGTGAACTAGGTGAAAATTACTTTTATTAAAGATAACAATGGGCTCAGTGTTCTTACCCTGAAGGAGATGAACACGTCACTTTGTCTAAATGAATTTGTCATATTTGCGGAGACAATGGTGATCCATTATACACCTTGGTTCAAAAGATTTACGGGGGGCCTACCCATGCCCTACGAGGTTGGCCACTCGCTTGCGATGTTTTGGAAGGGAGTATGCTATCGGAGTCCATGCCATTGTTGCAACCAATTTTGGGGGATAGTGCCACCAGCTATAGATTCAGGCGCAATGGTTGGTTGAAGGATGTGGCTCTTTGCGAGCATTTCCCCCATTTGTTTTCTTTGTCATGGTTTTAAAAAACATGCCTCGAGGTACTGAAGCATACACTCAAGGCAGTTTTCCAAGAAAACTGCCTCGAGGCGCCCGCCTCAGGCAACCTAGGTGAGGCGTGCACCTCAGGCGCTGATGCGCTGCCTCGGGCTGAATATGTTTGGTTCCCATTTTTTATATTTTATATATTAATTTTTATGATATCGTAAGTATAATATTAATTATTAACAATCTAGTTTGTCGTATACTCATATATATATATTCTATATCCAAAAAAATTGTGTTAGTGATATAAAAATTTGTTTCTGGATATATGGATGACAATACAACATTGTGGAAGATTGATTTTGACGAGGATGGTAGATCGTAAGAGCAAGGAGAGAGGGAGCGATAGAGCGAGTTTTGGGAAGGAAGATGGCGGTGCGAGCAGTGAAACAAGGGTTCGAGGGTGCTCGAGCTCGAGCCATGACGAGGTGAGAGATGGGAAGGAGAGTGGGAGCGGAGACAAGGGGGAAGGTCAGAGGACCACACTCACTGAGGGAGATGAACATGGGGATATCGTTATGGAGGAGCTGGTTGATGAAGGTCCTTAGAGACAGACGAGGTCTAAGAATGGAAAGGTGGTGGCTCGTGAGGTGTCACCGTGCGATGGTGCTTTAGATGTGGAGTCAAGGATCACCTCTCTTGATCATGCAAGGAGTCAGAACATGTGTACTTCCGTTTTGGGAAGCCTGGACACTGTCGAAGGGAGTGCTTGACGTAAGGGAAATGGTCGAAGCTATTGGCTGCCTCATCAGTTTTGGTTGAAGTAAAAACCAAGAATGCTGAGGAGGTAGTGGCTACTCCAGTGGAAGTGCTCTCTGACGCAGAGTGGGGATCTCTCCTACTCCACTTGTCGAAGGATGCTTCAAAGATCTGGCCGCTAGATGGAGTGGTGATAGGAGAAGGGGAGGCAAAAGCGCTTCGAAGGTTGCATGAAAGGTTGATGGCGGCGAGGAAAAATGGTGTTGCGGTGGATGCTGTGTGGCTACGTGATAGAAACCTCCTCGTTAGAGGTCTCTCTTAATCTAGGGAAATAGAGGTTATCTTGTGGTCTTTCGAGTGTGGCCTGCCTTGGGTCAAGGAATGTGCTAATTTGGCATTGCCCATGGTTCCTTGATAGGAGCACTGGTGAAGATGATTCGGTATGGATGATGGTTGTTTTTGGGATACCTCTGGGGTGCAGGAGGCTCAAGTTGGTGTGGGAGGCTCTGAAGCATCCAGGCGGCATCACAGATCTCTGCAATTCTGGCTTTTTGCTTGATGAACGATCGGACATGGTGATCTTACTGAAAGGAAGAAGATCGTTGTCGCCTATGCTGACATCCCTTTCGGTTGGAAAGAAAACGCTGCCTCTTTGATTGCGGATCGTTGATGATGCTGGAATCGAACCGAGGGAGAGATCGTCGGTAGTCGACGGTGGTTTCGGTCTCCCACCGGTGGAGAAGAGCTCGATGTTTGGGGATCTCGGAGGTGGAACCCAACGGTTGGCTCGAGGGAGCCCAAGCACCACCCAAAATCCCTCGATGGGTGCGCTGGGCGGTGTCTCGAAGCGGTCATTTGAATCGGTCTGTGTACGGAACCTGAAGGCGCTACCGGAGCTAAACCCGATTAATGGGTCGAATTTCTCGATCCCTCTTAGATGTTTCTCGGACCCACTCCTTCATGGTTTATTGGATCCTCACCCATGTTCTGCAACCATCGGTTTTCATGGTTCTAAGGGCACATATCTCGACCTAACATTGACATTTCATCCTCCTGAGATTGGTGGAAAATCGAGTGCATCACAACCCTTGGGCTCTAACAACTGGTAGATGGATCTATCCTAGGAGGGAGTAGTGAGATCTTTTCTAGTGGCGAGGCCATCAACAAGGGCTATGTTGCCTCTCCGAAACAGAGGGCGACGGGTGCGGTTCAAGGCAGCAGAGGTGGGTTACCCAAGTACGAAGGGGCTGGGATCTCTGGAGAAGTGAGATATTTTCTAGTGGCGGGGCCATCAACAAGGGCTATGTTGCCTCTTCAGAACGGAGGGAGACTGGTGCAGTTCAAGGCAATTGAGGTGGTTTACCCAGGTACGAAGGGGCTGGGACCTCTGGGTTTAGTACCAAGAGTGTCCTTCGTAAGTTTAAAGGAGGTCAGGGTGAGGCAAAGGAAAGAGCGGGAGCTCCACTTGGGGGAAGGTGGGTCATCAGAGAAGGGGGGATGGATCATCACATCTTCATTTGAAGGGAAGGGGAGAGTCGACGCAAGGCAGTCTGGGTCGCTAAACATTATTGTCCTGGGGTCTGAATTGGCCAATCATGTGTTAACTTTCTCAAGGAAGCATCGTAGATCGAAAGAAGTGGTGTGGAGTCCGACATGATGATTAGGGATCACACCTTAGGGTCTGATGAGGGCGCTGATGGCGGTATCGGTGATGAAGATGGTGGAAACACAACGCTAATGAGAATTGTTTTGCATGGAGTGGTTTGGCAGGGCAGATGAGCCTCGAAGGTTTATGTAAAGAGAAGGAGATGGGCTTTGAACCAAGTGAGAGGAATGTTGAGGTGGAAGAGGAAAGACGTTTCGAGCAGGGGGTTGCAAAGGTGGTGGGGGTGTTGATGGCGGGGCTCCCCCCTCGGTTACTCATTGAGAATTGTTTTTTGAAATGTAAGGGGCCTGGGTCAACCGGATAAATGACTCATGGTTGGGGTCAATGTTGGCCAAGTGGAGGGTTGATATTGCTTGCTTGCAGGAACAAAATCGAATCTTGGGAGCTGGTAAGATGGAGCTCCACCTCGGGTCCTTTTCTTAATGAATTCGGAGCTGTATTGGCTAATGGTAGTGCAGGTGGGATTGTCGTTGCATGGAGTGGTGACAAGTACGTCTTGGTTGATGAGGAGATATTGGTTCACTCAGTTCAGGCGGTGTTGAAGAGTAGAGAAGATCAATCTCTTTTGGTTGTGACCTCGGTGTACAGGATCGCATGTGCGCTTGCGAATGATATTTTGTGGTTACTTGCGGAGGATTAGAATGAGGTTTGCGACGATGGCTTGGGTTGTGGCTGGGGACTTACATGTTACGCTCTTGACGGATGATAGGCCTTGGGGAAGATTGGGTTAGGACCCTGGGTCTGGTCCCTTTGGGGGGTTGTGGAGGAACTTGCCTTGGATATTATGGATGCTGCGAACAATAAATACACTTGGAGAAACACATCTTGCCATTCACGCATCGACCGATTCTTGTTGTCCGTAAAGCATTAGAGTGCTTCAATCTGGCTGTTGTAACATCCCTCCCCAGATCAAGGTCGGGCCATACACTCTTATGTTTTGATTCTTGCAGCGACAGAGGATATTCTTCAATTTTCAGATTCGAAAAGTGTTTGTTAATGGAGGAGGGATTTCGTAAGATAGGCTTGTGCATTCTGGTCAGAATTTGTGGTGGATGGGCCGGCTATGGTGAAATTTGTAAAGAAGATGACGGCTTTACGTCTCAGGTTGATGAATTACAAAAGGGGCAATCGGGCGGAGCATGAGGAAAGAAGAAACCGGGTGGAGGAAGAGCTTGGGAGACTGGATGCAATGGAAGATGAGAGGGAGTTGGATGCAGATGAAATGCTGAACAGAGGCGTGATCCAGAAAATCTTGGAAGATGAAGATAGGAAACAAGAGATTGAATGGAGATAGAGATCAAGGCAGAAATTATTGAAGGAAGGGGACACAAATACAATATTCTTCTATGAGGTGGCAAATGACAGAAGAAGGAGAAACATGATGCATTTTGTGAAGGTGGGAGGGCAATTGTTCCATTAGGAGGAGGAGGTGGCGAGGGTGATTACTGAATATTTCGAATGAATGCACATGCAACAACCACACTGTGGATTACGATAGTTGGGTACGGGTCTCAATCAGGTCTCTGAGACGGATGTTGCTTCACTAATAAGGAAATTTGGGCTTTTAAAGGTGTGCGAGACGGTTTTTGAGCTGAACCTGGGTGGTTCTCCGGACTCCAGGTCCTGGTGGGTTTCTAATACTCTTCTATAAGGAATTCTGGCATACCATTGCGAGGGAGGTGGTCGATGTGCTTGCTGAATTTGTTGTCGAAAATCATGGGTTTAATCGTCTCAACTGATCTTTTATATTATTGCTTCTGGAAAAGGATGTAGCCACAAAAATTGAGGATTACAGGTTTATTGCACTATCCAATCAGATCTATCTTGTGGTGGCTAAACTTATGGCCAATCGCTTGAGGAGGACAGTGAGTAAGATTATATCTCCGGTTTAGAGTGCATTCCTACCTGGCAGACATCTGATGGACAATTTGGTTATGGCATCTGAAATTATGGCGGATTGGCGTAAACGAAAGACGAAGGCCGTTCTATGGAAGATAGATTTCTCAAAAGCATACAACTGTGTGGATTAGCGATTTTTATGGGCCGCCCTACATAGGCGTGGTTTTCCTAACATGTGAATCTCCTTGATGAAGAGGTGTGCCACAATCGCTTCATGTGCTGTTCTTGTGAATGGGCAACCAAGGGGGGGTACTTCCAGCCTCAGAGGGGTGTGCGTCCGGGATACCTGTTAACCCTGCTCCTTTTTGTTCTTGCTTCCGACACACTGATGGTCATGGTAGAACGAGCAATTTCAGAAGGTTTTTTTTTGGTGGATTCTCAAGGGTTGGGGTCTCTATCCCCATTCTGCAGTATGCTGATGACACAATTCTCTTCACGGAAGGTAGGGCTAACAGTGTAGAGGGCTTTCGATGGTCATGGATATATTTGATGCGGTATCTGGGTTGAAGGTGAACAGAGAAAAGTCGGAGTTCGTCCCTTTCGGCTTGTCGAAACCTGACATTTGGGAGATGCTATTCTTGGTTGAGGTCGCCGCAGGCAGGTCTTCCAATATGCTACCTTGGTGTGCCACTTGTTGCTGGTAGGGTTTGTGCTCCTGAGTGGTTGGTGTGATTGTGAAATTGGAGCAGAAACTGGCGGGGTGGAAATATGTCTATCTGTCTAGGCGCAACCAACGTGTGCTATTGCGGTCGGTACTATATGCGATCTTGATCTTTTTTCTTTCTTCAAGACTTGTACCGGCGGGGATTAGGTGGAAGATGGAGCAATTATGAGGCATTTTTTCTGATCGGCTAAGGGGAAATCCAAGGGATTCCCTCTGGTTGACTAGGAAACAGTGGCATGTACAAAAGAGAATGGTGGACTGGGTGTTCGAAGCTTCGAGGAGATGAGCAAAGCACCGTTAGGTAAATGAGTCTCTCATATCTGGGGTGGATGTGGAAGTTTGGTATGCAATCTTGTCAGTGCGGTTTATAAGCCGGAGCTTTCCTTTCCACGTGCTGGAGATCTCGGAATTACGCCCTCTTTTTTTTGGAGGGGCATTTACAGAGTGGCGAAGGAATTGTAGCCTTTCTTACGGCCTATGCTTGGTGATGGTACATATTTCCATTTTTGGACTGATGACTGAGGAGAGGTTGGAGTTTTAGGTGATAGATACTTGCACCTGAAGGCATTGGCTGAGTTTCCGGAGTACTTGTTGGCAGAAGCCTGGAATGGACATACTTTCTTTCCTACTTTCAGATCTGAGCTTTCTGAGCAGCGAGCGGAGAAGCTTCTTCATATGTTGTCTGCACTTGAGAGCGTGGCTGGGCACAGATGGACATGATTGCTGGACATGGAGGGATGGTACTTTCTCCGTTCGTAAGGCATTCAAGGCCTTGAGGGAATCCACGGTCTTCGACCTTGGTGGTGTGAGGCGGACTACAGGAGAACATGGAATTGGAAGATTCCCACATGAGTGAAGGTTTTCATGTGGTTGTTTAGGAGAGGGAGGCTGATGACAAAAGACATTTATTCGTTACATCCAGGGGGTTTATCCGACGTGCCCAAGGTTTATGGACGGGGTGGAAGATATTGGCCATCTTTTCTTCAGATGTGATGTTTCTAAGGCGGCAAGGAGAATCTTCAGTAACAGGGGTGCGGGAACTGACATTATGACTGATTTTTGGAGTTGCATTAGGGCTGATTGGATTGGTATAGACAGAGAAAGAGTGGCTTGTATTATTGTGATTTGGGCACTCTGGCTAGCCTAGAATGGGACAATCTTTAATAATGAATGCTTTTGATGTGGAGAATGTTTTGGCGCATGCCGAGGTATTGGGTAGGGGTTGGAGCATGTAATTTCTTTTCATCTTGCGTGCAATAGGATCGTAATAATTCTTGGTGATAAATGGTGATCTTTTTGGGCATACACCTATACGGTGCATGCCATTTTTCTTTCAAAAAAATACAACAGTTCTTTAACTGGGTTTAGCAAATCAGATGGTAAGGTGTGGTGCGACAGGGGGGGTGCATACACCGATTCTTTAATTGGGTTTAGCAAATCAGATGGATATGATTCGAAGCATATCAATATATATATGTTAGTCATATAACATATCTAATACAACAATAAACATATTATATGCTGTGTATGTTAATAATATGTCAGCGACATAATTTTGCTTCACCCATGCACATAAAGGGAGGTATTGTACTCTATATATCGGCAAGAACTTCACTCTGCCAACATTAATGGAGGTCATAATAAGCTTTGCATTGTATATGAATGACAATACGAGTTAGAATTCAAAACAAATCATGCAGGGAATATTATATATTCTCATGTTCATAACATATATGGTGAATATGTTTGGGAATATATAAATTTATGATTTTATAAATATATAATTATGCGTAATTGTATTTATGTATATTTTCCTATACGGGGTGAGAGGCGACCTGGAGCCGCGACGTATGAGGTTCGAATCTCCGTTATGGGCTGGTATACGTGCGGTTATGCCTCAGCTGGTTTCCCATCTTCATCCTGTCGTCAGGGACGGCAGGACTTTCAGATTTTGGCGTGACAATTGGACTTGTGACGGCTGCTTAGAGGCTACATTCCCTCGCCTCTTCGCCTTGTCGGTGATTAAGGAAGCGACACTCTCCCAAGTAACGGTGGAGGACGCTTGGGCACCGACTTTTCTCCCGAACTCTCAGAACAACGTGTGGAAGAATATTTGGCTCTTTTGGATTTACTTTCGCGGCGAGAGTCCTTCTCTCGGGACCGAGACCACTATCGTTGGAGAGGCACTTCATTCACAATAAAGAAGGCGTATCTTCATTTGACGAGGAGAACCGAGGAGCGGGATGCCGACTTTTGCCAAGATATGCGAATTGTTTAGGCGGCTATGATTTGGTTAAGGGTCAAGGCGTTTCTCTGGTGCCTTAGGCAGGGGAGGATTATGGATAAAGTCAGGAGGGGGCGTATACTCCATTTTTCAGACACTCGGTGTGACAGGTGTGGCGACGCGACTGAGGACTCGGATCACCTTTTCTTTAGTTGTGTTTCGTCCGAGCGGGTTTGGTCCGAACTCGATATCCCCTGGCTGCAGCGGGAGGGGATGGACGTATTCGTGGAATCCATCAGAAGGTTAGGTGGTAATTGCTGCGAGGACTGTTCGAAACCGTTTGCTGCTCTCTGGGCTATATAGCTGGGCCGCAACGAGCTTATCTTCAAAAACCAGAGATTCTACAGCGAGAACGCAATAGTTCAATGTAACGCTTTGTATAACTTCTGACTCTCTTGGTAATGTAATAAGGTTCTTTATTAATGAAATATATTAGGCGGCGATCCCCACTGTGGGGACTCACTCGGTTTGCAATAAAAAAATGTATATTTTCCTATATAAATCAAGGCTTATGCCTTGACCGCCTCGAGGCTTACGCCTCGCCTCGTCAAGGGAAATCGTCTCGATCCACCTCACGTTTTCCCCTGATTTTTTTCTTTTTGTCAATCTTATGTAATTTACACATAGGTCTCTCTATATAAGAGAGCCTAGTGCTCCATGGAATAAACAAGTTTTGTTCTTTTCTTAATGCATATACATATTTCTTGAGGTGACATACATGTACATGTATAATATATAAATATACATATATCCATATTAGTCGGTATCCGTACCGTAGGGGGCTTACTGATGGCCGTAAGCTCATTAATGATGGTTGGGATCTAGAGTCTAAAGGGAGAGCATATACCTGCCTTTTTATAATGAATTTAAGGATTCAAAGGCTCTACAACAACAACAACAAAGCCTTTTCCCACTGTTGGGAGAAAAGAAAAACATATATTATGAGTACCCGTAGGCTCTCTTATATAAGAGAGTAGCCTTGGGTTAATTACACGATAAGTGTTCTGAGAAGCCGAAATTACATAAAGATAACATAATGCGCTATTTAACTTAATACTCCCCCTCAAGATGGAGCATATATATCTATCATGCTCAGCTTGGACCACCACTTCTGAAACGGACTTCGGGCTAGAGCCATCTGCTGTTTGATCTCCTGTAGACACATGAGATGTAGATACGAGTCCCTTCTGTATCATATCTAGAGTGTAATGGCAGTCCACCTCAATATGCTTTGTCCGTTCATGGAATGCAGGATTGTTTGCAATGAATAATGCTGCTTGGTTATCACATAGAAGTTGCATGGGAAGAGGAACATCTATGAAAAGATCCGTTAACACAGATCTATCCCACATCATCTCAGTACTCCCTTGAGCCATGGCTCTGTATTCAGATTCTGCACTTGATCTGGCAACTACAGTCTGATTCTTGCTTTTCCATGAGACAAGTGAGTGTCCAACAGAAACTGCGTACCCTGAAGTGGACTTCCTGTCTGTGGGGCATCCTGCATAGTCGGGGTCTGCACAAGCTGTTACCTCCAAGGGTGTATCCCTCCTGAATAGTAGTTCTGAACCAGGTGAGTTCTTCAGGTATCTCAAGATCATATAGATAGCATCCATATGTGCCTTCCTTGGTCGCTCCATGAATTGGCTGACCTTTGCTTATTGCAAATATAATATCTGTCCTGGTGATAGTAACATATAGAAGTTTCCCAACAAGTTCTCTGTACCTCCTGCTATCAACTTCTTCTGTATCGTCATCATACAACTTCACACTTGGATCCATAGGGGTCATGGCTGGCTTGCATCCCGACGAACTTTCTCTGGGTCATCATTATACCACGATGATTCCTGGCAAATTCTAACCCCGGGAAGTAGCGAAGAGTGCCAAGGTCCTTGGTCACAAACTCTTTACCTAGGAACCTCTTGGCTATCTGAATGCCTTGAGCATCATCTCCTGTCACAATGATGTCATCTACATAGACAAGAATGGCAACCATGCCTTTCTGTGTCTTCTGCACAAATAGTGAGTGGTCCGCTGTGGACCTCTTAAACCCCTGTAGCTCAATTAATTAAGAAAACTTATGGTACCAAGCTTTAGGACTCTGCTTTAGGCCATAAATGGCCTTATGTAGTCTACATACCTTCTGGGACCCCCTCAACAGTAAACCCCGGTGGCTGCTGCATATAAACTTCCTCTTGGAGGTCTCCGTAGAGAAATGCATTCTTCACATCAAGCTGAAATAACGGCCAAATGTGGGAAATTGCAACTGCAAGTAAGATCCGAAGCGTCGAGTGTCGTGCCACTGGAGAAAATGTGTCCTGATAATCCACCCCATGTGTCTGGGTAAAGCCTCGTATCGCCAATCTCGCTTTGTATCGATCTATAGTCCCATCTGCATTGTGCTTAATTGAGAATATCCACTTGCAGCTGACAATCGAAGCACCACTTGGAGGCGGAACAATAGTCCATGTCCCACGAGAAGATAGGGCCGCCATCTCCTCTTCCATAGCCTGACGCCACCCGCTGTCCTGTAAAGCCTCCAAATATGTTCGAGGTATAGTAACCACAGAAAGACAAATACAACAAACTTCTTGTACTCATCTGAAAGTTGATCCAAAGAAACATGTGCTGCAAGTGGGTATTTGGCACATTGACGTCGTGGCTTCCTCAGCGCAATAGGAACATCCAAATCGTCCTCCTCAATGTCCTCTGTAGAATTGCTATCCTGTAAAACTCCAGTGCCATCAGTAGCGACAATGTTATCATGACATACCTCAGACGTGCTGGATGATGTGGACGGCCGTTGAGCAAGAGAGCTAGTAGAAGACCTACGAGTGTAAACAAATGGTAAGAATTTTGGCTCAGGTGGTGGTGCTGGTGGAGGTGGCGGTGGTGGTTAAGGTATAGTTTGCTCAGGCTCAACTGGTGTCAGAGATGGAGGTGGGGAACAACAATTTCGTCCTCATTGTTATTGGATAACCTGCCACCTGTACGAGAAAAGTACATGATAGACTCAAAAAAGGTTACATCAGCGCTCACATAGTCTCTTCTACTCACCGTATCATAACATTTATACCCCTTTTGAGTACGTGAGTACCCAATAAACACACATTTGATAGCTCTTGGAGATATCTTATCACGACTGGGGGTACAAATATGCACAAACACCACTGACCCAAAGACACGAGGTATGAGGGAGAAAAGGTCCTTCTCGGAAAACGCAATCAAGAAAGGTACCTTTTCTCCAAGAACAGTAGACGACATACGATTTATCAGGTAGCAAGTAGTGAGTACAGCATCCCCCCAAAAAGAATGAGGGGCACGACTATGGATCAACAATGTCCGAGTGACATCAAGAAGGTGGCGATGTTTGCGTTCCGCCACACCATTTTGTTGCGAAATGTAACTGCAGGAAGTCTGATGAACAATGCCCTGTGAACTGAGAAAATCAAACAGATGTAATGTTGAAAACTCCAAGGCATTATCTGTGCGAATTATTTTGACATTGGTAGAGAAGATATTATTATCTTCCATAATAAATTTCCTAATAATAGATCCAGCATCAGACTTATGTTTTAACAAGAATACCCAAGATAATCCGGAGAAGTCACCAATAGCAACCATATAATAACGATGTCCCTGAAGATCAAGGACACGACTCGGACCCCAAATATCGAAATGAAACAGTTCAAACAACCGACTACTATGACGACTCGAAGTGACTGGAAACGGTGACCGATGGTGTTTTCCAAGCTGACAGGCTTCGCAATCCAATGTGGTACGAGTAGATATCTGTGGTAAAACATGACACATCTTCTAGAGAGGTAAGTGGCCAAAGCGAAGATGCCAAAGGAATGGATAAACGGATCTAGAAGGGATAGTAGCAGCTCCAGCACATGATGGTATAGCAAGCTTATACAAGCCTCTCTGTTCACGAGCACTTGCAATCATCCTACCAGTCAGTATGTCCTGAAACACAAAAGTAGAGGGGTCAAAGATGGCACGACAATGTAAATCTGTCGTAAGCTGACTAATTGACAACAAGTTCATTTGAAAGTCAGGTGCATGCAACACATTCTGAAGGCGTAAAGAAGGCGTCAGAGTGATCTCCCCCTGACCAACTATAGGGAATCTGACCCCATTGGCAATGACAACCGATCAGCCTGGTGCAAGTGCCCTGTAGGTGGTGAACTGCAATTTGTTGCCGCACATATGATGGGAGGTCGGAATCCATAATCCAGTCTGTCAAGTCCGAGCAGGTAGTACTGGTAAGTGCATAAGAAGTACCTGAGGAGGTAGAGGATGCTCTGGTCGATGCTGCAGCATCCGTAGAACCTGGAGATGGAGACATCGGTGTAGTAATCCTCTCACGAAGTCGGGAGACTATATCATCAAATCGAGCATCTGGAAGAGTCATAACAATAGCCTCAGTCTGCTCAGCTACATGTGCTGAGGCTGGATATCCATGCTTGCAAGGTTCAGAAAGTCGGTATGCGGTATTCGTGCGGTCAGTCGGTCTGAAACGAGTAAGCCGATATGCGGGAGTATATGCGGAAGTATATGCGGATTATGCGGTTTGTATTATTTTAATTTAAAAATATTTAAAATAACAAATTAATTTCAAATATTTGTTATTTATGTTTTGAAAAAATAAAAAAATTAAATACATGCATAGACTTTTTAGTACGACCTAATTTCAAGCAAAGCATTTCAAAAAAATGCTCATTTAGAATAGAGAGTAATTCGTAACAAAAGTTTGAAGATGAAATTAGTTGGCATATTTACTGTTGAAATATAAAAATATAAGACAAAAAATTATACAATAATAAATCAATTCCCTTTAAAATATTTGTTATGTTTATATAGGAATTAACTAAATAAAATTAGATTATGAATCAATATAATTCAATGATTAAATAATCAAACTCCCTTTTATCAAGCATTAATGGGATGACATCTAACTAAGGGATTTAACACAATTTTCTAGTGCAAAATATCTGAACAAATGAGATACGTATTAAATGAAGAAAGCAAACTACTCATACATATGTTTTTCACGAAAGAATATGTATCGGATTCTATAACTAACTATATTGAATTCAAATTAAATAAATGAGACATGCAACAATACTAGAAGAAATAAAATAAAAACATTTTAGGTAAACAGACAGTTGTAATTAAATAAAAATTGCACAAAAGCATTCTGTAAACAGTTCAATTAAAGTATAGGAAAATTTAATTTTTCCTACAAGCAGCAACTATAGATGAGCCTGAGTTCTATCCAAAAGGCGGCCGAGTATGCGTCCGCATATGCGGTTTACTCGGCCGCATACTCGCCAGAACCGCATATACACCGAATATTGTATATGCGGTTCGGTCCAGTCACCGAATACGCATATGCGGCCGCATATGCGGCCGCCTGGGCCGCCTTTCTGAACACTGCATGCTTGTGAAAGCATGTCTCCTCAGAATGGCCCGGACGGTGACAGTGAGTACAGGGGCCACGGTGTCTGCCTCCCCCTCGACCACGAGGTCTGCGACCTTGAAAATGTGATGCCCCTCCTCTGCCACATGTGGCAGTGCAGAAGGGGTAGGGTGGGCTGTAGAAGCCGAGGTAGTAGTGATCCTGCTCAATCTCTTAAACACCTCTTCCATCGGCGGAATAGTTTCGCCTGTCAGAAGTTGAGTACGAGCTGCATCGTACTCAGAATCAAGAGAGGATAGAAATACGCCAGTCATGGTGGCATTTCGGTATGCCTGTTGTTGTTCCGTACTGGTAGTGATCGGCATGAAGCTATGCAGTCTCTCAAACATGCCCCGTAGATGAGAGAAATGTGCATGAAGTGGTTTGCCATTCTGCTTAGTAGAGAAGATGTCAAATTGCAACTGAAGAATCTTGCTTTCATTTTTGGACTGCCCATATGTTGCGGCCAGTATATCCCACATAGCCTTTGTTGTGGGTTGATTCACAATATCATTTGCAATCTCCGCAGTCAGCATCCCAGAGGGCCATGTACGGGCATACGCGTCGTCCTGTTTCCATGTCGCATTTACTCCAGTCTTGTCTTCGGGCTCGGTTTCTATCAGTGCTCCTTGTTGTGGCACTGCATCAGGGTGCGAAACTGCATAGGCCAAAGTTCATAATTGGTCCCATCCATCTTGACAATCGGGGTTGGACCTTTGAAGGCACCCGAGGATGTAAACACGTCACCCTTGTTCTCTGACATGATTGATGAAGAACCTGACACCGACGGAGATAACCGAAATAGGAGGTCTACAGAATCATATGAGGGTTAGGTTGTATGTGTAGACTCATACAACCATTCCTCCTTCTTGTTGGAGCGCTGACTTTAGAAGTCAAGGTGCAAATATGACGTCGGCGAAGTTCTGTGTCGCGTCGCTAGGCTAGAGTCCACTGTCAATCACCTTAGAAGCGCTGGGACAACAGGGTGCCGGTAGAAGGGTCGGCGAGACCCCCTGGAACTGCGCAGGACTGCTGTAGTGGCTAGACCCGCACACAGGCGACGAGATACCGCTGGAGGCACACGGCGAGATGCCGCTGGAGATGCTGGTAGACGCGCACGGGCGACGAGATGCCGCAGGAGGCGGCGACGTAGGAGGCTTGTAGTGGCGCAAGGCGCGGCGGAGCGGCGCTAGGAGCGCCCTGAGGCACGCGCGAGGGGCGCCTGGACCCGATGAAGGCGCGAGGGGGGGGGGCGGGTGGAGGGATTAGGGTTAGGGTTTGGGTGGGATACCGAGACCTCGGTCTTGGATCGTTGCTCTGATACCATGTTGGGAGAAAAGTAAAACATATATTATGAGTACCCATGGGTGATGAAACTCGATTTAATCATCACAATTCTTCATTATTAACCCCCTTGCTTAAATTTGTGTCAATAAAAACCAGATAATATCCTGTAATTATCATGGTCTTGAATAAATTAAAAATCACAAAAAAATCACAAAACTAAAATTTGTGGTATTTTTAGCCTTAAAAATACCCTAAAAAATATTTTGTATCTACAGATAACCTCATCTCCACTTTTGGTCAACATAATCTCATCGAGATCTACAACTTTCATGTTTTGAGTTTTCTCAAATTCGGCCATTTAACCCCTCATATCCCACATGTATTCTCGGAATAATCTGATTGAGTCACGTGGCTCATTCTGGTTGAGCCACGTGGCCGCTTATCTTTGCATCATCCGCTCGCGCCCTGGGCCGTTGGATCTCCTTCTGATCCAACGGCTCCACACTCTCCACGCCTGCCTTTTTCCCTTCATCGTTCGATCAAGCCCTAGGTCCCATCTATGCCATCGTTAGCGCCTCTTGTCCCCTTGCGCCACGTGTCACCTGTTCAACCGCCCGATGACCGTATGATCGTAGGATCGCCACCGTCTATCGCCACCTGAACTCCCCACCATTCGATCATCTCCATCTCACATCTCAGCCGCCCGCTTCCGCCTGCCCATTCACCTGACACGTGGCGACATCTTAGCAGCGCCTCCTTCGCATCGCGCCTGTCCGCTCGCGCTTCATCACCAAGGCGACACGTGGCGACTTTATGACCCTTCGATCCTATCGCCCTAGATCTCATCAGGGCCGCTCTTAGGCGCCTCGCTCCAGGCCGTAGGATCTCTAGATCCAACGGCTACAGGTCGTCGCCAACCTCCCGATACTCTCTCTCGCCCACGATCGCATCTCGTCACCCACCTTCCCCCTTCCCATTTTCTCCATCTCCACCGATGACCGCCTCTTCTGCTAACTACCTCACGGTCCTCCCAAATTGTCCCTCATCCTCGCGAGTCGTCCCTCAACCCACGACATCGTCTCAGTCGCTCCATATCTCCCACTAAAGTCACCATCGCCATGATCAGAACCTCAACGACCAAACCCTTAAATACTCCGCCTCCTCCCCTTATCTCGGTGTCCACCTTTATGTGGGGAAGGGCCCAGCCCTCCTCCGCCTCCGGTGACAGGGGGAGGCGAATGGATCGAGCGACGACGACCTTACACCCCCGGTGAGACCCGCCGACCTACATGGCGGCGTTGCGGTGGCTCAGCCCCGCTCGAGCTCTGAGGAACGGCCGCCCTCGACATGCGACGACCCCGGGCATCCTCCTCGATGCCCAGCCCAGGCCTCCGCTCCGCCCGACCAAGGTAAATCCCCTCCGATCTCCCCTGCATTTATTTTGATTTTTTACTTAATTCTTCAGGTTACTACACCCATCTCCGACCTCCATTGATCACTCGTCGAGCTTCGATTCATCAGTGGGCTCTCTTATATAGGAGAGTAGCCTTGGGTTAATTACACGATAAGTGTTCTGAGAAGCAGAAATTAGATAAAGAAAACATAATGCGCTATTTAACTTAACACCCACAATTAAGTTGGGCCGGCTACATGGATTATTTGCTTCCATTCAGATCTATCTTGGGTCAATCTCGGGCTTGTATCCAAAAAACTAAGATCCCTTCGTATAGTCTCCTTCCAATATTTCTTGGGCCGTCCTCACCCTCTCTTAACCTGCTCAACATCCGCATCTCCTAACTGGTGCATAAATTGACCCTCTTTCCAAATGACCAAACCATCTAAGGCGGTTTTCTCGCATCTTATCCTCAATCGGAGGTACACCAACTTTGTTTCTGATTGGATCATTCCGAATCCTATCTTTACGTGTGTCCACACATCCTCAACATTTTCATTTCTGCTACATCCGTTCTCTGCACACGTCTATGGTTCCCAGGTCAACATTCAGATCCATAGATCATAGCAGGTCTCACGGCTGCTTTGTAAACATTTCCTTTAATTTTTAAAGGAATTTCTTATCACAAAGAACAACAGAGGTTCCTCTCCACTTTAGCCAGCCTGCATTTATTCTATTAGTAACATCTCCGTCAATTTCCCTATCATGTTGCAAAATAGATCCCAGGTATCTAAAAAAATCTCTCTTCCGAATGTTATCGTCACCAATCTTCACATCGATTCCTTCACCATTGCTTCCATCAAAGGTACACTCCATATATTTAGTCTTAGACCTACTTATACAAAATCTTTAGTCTCCAATGCATGTCTTCAGATCTCAAGCTTCTCATTTAACTCCATCTCTAGTCTCATCAATCAACACAATATCATCAGAAAATAACATACAACAAGGTATCTCATCCTGAATATGACTTGTCAACTCGCCCATAATCGAAGTAAAAAGAAATGGACTCAAAGCTGAACCTTGATGTAAACCAATGTTGATGTCAAAATAGCCAGTCTTCTCAGACTGGATCTTTACACAAGATAAAGCCCTATCATACATATCCTTTTTGAGGTTAATGTATAGGATAGGTACTTGTCTCTTCTCCAAAACTCTCCATAATATCTCTCGTGGGATAGAATTATAAGCCTTCTCCAAATCAATAAAAATCTTATGGAGGTTCTTCCTTTTAACTCTATAAATCTCCATTGTTCTCATCAAATGGATAGCTACAATAGTTGAGCGACCTGACATGGATCCGAATTGTTTTTTTTTACTTTGGAAACTTGCCTCAACCTTTTTTCGATCGCACGTTCCCAAATTTTTATAGTGTGACTCATCAGCTTGATACCTCTATAATTTGAACAATTTTGAATGTCTCCTTTATTCTTATAAAGAGGCACCACGATACTCCTCCAATCTTCAGGCATTTTCCTTCTTCTTCAAATAACATTGAATAGATTAGTAAGCCAAGTCAAACCATGCTCACCTAAAACTCTCCATACTTCTACAGGGTTGTCATCCGACCCTACACCTTTCCTAGGTTTCATAACCTTCAAAGCCTCCTCTACTCCCTTTCTTTGTATTCGTGTATAGCTTGCACGATTCAAGTAACTTTCACTTCTAACTAGATCACTCAAAGAGATCTCTTTATTTCCTTCCCCAATAAAAAGTTATGGAAATATTGCTCCCATCTAGTCTCTATTTCCTTATGAGTAACAAGCATGTGGCCTTCCTCATCCTTAATACATCTCACTTGAGAAAGGTCTTTGGTCTTTCTTTCTCTTGCTTTGGCCAACCTGAATATATCCTTCTGGCCCTCCTTCAAGTCGAAATTTTTGTACAAAACTTCATAAGCTTTTGACTTAGCTTCGCGTACAGTCTTCTTTGCTTCTTTCTTCGCTATTTTGTAGTTTATGGCAATTTCCTCTGTTCTATCCTTAGACATAGCTTTAAAGCATGCTCTTTTAATTTTTAGCTTCTCTTGCACCCTTTCACTCCACCACCAAGCCCCCTTTTTACCTGGAGCTCCTCCCTTTGACTTGCCTAGCATCTCTTTGGCTATCTTTCAGATATAAGATGCTACCACCTCCCACATCTCGTTTTCACTTCCGCTACAATCCCAAGATAAGTATTCTAAAACCTCTCCCCTGAGGCTCGAATGCTTCAGTCGAAGATTCCACCATCTAGTTCTAGTAATATGGGAACCCTCCTTTTTCTTTACGTCCCTTTTATTTGCACATCCATGACTAACAAGAGATGTTGGGTTATCAAACTCTCTCCTGGAATTACTTTGTAGTCTTTTACAACACAACCGATCTCTTCTCCTCAACGCAAAAGTAAATCTATATGTATTCTAGTTGGGCCACTCTTACATGTAATTAAATACTCCTCCCTCTTCTTGAAGAGAGTGTATGCTATGAACAGATCATATGCCGTTACCAAAGCTAGAATGATTTTTCCCTCTTCATTTCTTTCCCCGAAACCATGGCTTCCATGAACACTAGCGTACCCTGAAGCATCCATTCCCACATGTCCATTAAGATCTCCACCTATGCAAATCATCTCTCTTTGTAGATTCCTTGTAAAATCTTATCCAGATCTTCCTAAAAAGTTTGTTTAGTCCTTTCATCTAAACTAGTTTGCGGTGCATAAACTGAGATTATATTCAGAATTTTTTCTTCAAGCATCAATTTTAGCAAAATAATCCGATCCCAAATCTTTGCACCTCAACCACATAATCGTTCAAATCCTTATGAACAATCACTACAACACCGTTTCTGTCCTTATCTTCTCAATCTCCCTTGCTTTCTCTCAAACCATTTAGTCTCTTGAAGACATAGTATATGAATCTTCCTTCCTTATATTATATCCACTATCTCCATCAATTTTTCAGTTAAACTGCTAATATTCCAACTACCAATCCGCAACTTCCTTTGCAACCTCTTTTGGACTAACTTCTTTACTCCGCATGCGTCCATCATGCGAGAACCCCTTGCAAATTTTGGACTGCATCCAAGCGGTGATGCATCAGAACTAGCTTATTTACTCGTATGCTTTCCTCATGCGAGAACCCTTGTAAATTTTGAACTACATCCAGGTCGCGATGTAGCGGCCCTTGCCAATTTTCATTGCATTTGGGCGATGCAACACGTCACAAGCAGGGAACATTCTACGAAATTTAAATGTTTGCGTAAATTCATGTTGAAAAAATCAGACCGTCGTGAGGCAACTTTCTAAATAGTATTTAAAAAAAAGGCTAAACAAAGAATAATCTGATGATCACAAACTTCCTAAATCCATGTTAAGGATTCAATGGCTCTAAAAAGGAGTATTTGATGGGCACAAACTTCTCAACTAAACTTTGGATTTCCTTGAGTTTAGATTGGGGTTTTAACTTCATGATGTACTTGATTTGTTATGGATTGACCTTGATCTCTTATTGTGCTAAAAAAGTCGAGTAACTTGCCAAACGAGATATCGAAGACTTCTCACAGCTATTTTGCACATGTTGTATGCCATCTTTTGCAGATATCTTACAAACAGAAGCTTCCGTGTTCTTAGTTTTGCTTCATACCTTGGGAATGTGTGAGGATGTTGCCTAAGGAGTGCAGTTGCAACCACTGCACAACGAGAATAGATGAGAATATACGTCTCCTTGGTCAGATCCACTAATGAGAGAAAGTGGGCATATGTAGATAGGCAACGTCGTTGTTATGGGTATAAGGGATTGACTCAAAGAAGGTCAGATCACACTTATATAACAAAGTCTTTCAATGTGATTATAGGCCATGCATCCCGTTTGGTCCTACATATCCAACAGATACACACTTGACAACCTGAGTTGCGAGCTTGTTTCTTCCTGTGGACATGTTTTGTATACACAAAAATGTTTGGTTTGACATGAGATAGATTCTTCTCTGAGAAGAACAAAGAGTAAGGAATCTGCTTCTCTGATATGGATGGAGGCATGCAATTTATATGATAAGTGGCAGCAAGGTCAAGATCTCCCTAAGAAGACAATGGGTTGATATTTTGCACAAGATTGGTCTAGGGAACAACCAAAATATTACTGTTTCCTCTATGCTACACTATTCTATTGAAAGGTGTAGGACAACATAGGGACAACACATGCTGTTAACAATGCAATTCTCTGTGAAGAGGGAAAGTAACATATGATTTCGAAAATCATGAGCATTATTGGTGCAAACAAGCTTGACTTGGAAATAAAAACCATTTCTCAATCGAACATAAATATCATCGACGACATTGCGTACTTCAACTTTTGATCTCAATAAGAAGATCTGTGACACTTAAGTCATCAACAATAACAAGACAAAATCCGCGCCTAGGGTATTTTGCAACACATCTAGGTGCCCATCTATCAAAATGACGTAACTCAAAAACAAACATCCGAAACCCAACCATGCCGACTTGGAAACATGCTCCTATGATGTTTTCAAAGTTGACATGCCTTATAATGAGAAAAGATGAGGTTGGAATATGTAGTATGACTCCTCATTTTTGGTAGCGTGATTGAGGTGAAGATGTCACAGGTAAGCAGATAATCCCCAGTAGTAATAGACACATGACCAATAAAGTGAGATTACATCAGATGGTATCTTCATGACCACGACTAATAACCCTGTTCCTTAGATATCCTGAAAAAAATAAGACACTTTATCAAAGTTGCTCGGCAATTTAGCTCCTTGTTAATTCTACGAACTGAAAGTAAACTCAGAACATTTTTTAGGTGAATGTTAGAAGCTACATGAACATTGCTATGGCCAGGAAAAGGGTGTTTGTCTTCCATATGCAATAGAAATTGCTCTATTCGGGTGAAAATGTTGAAAAAGGGAGAACCATCTCTTGCTTCAAAATGTGCATGGACGCACTCGAGTCTCCAAGGCATTTGGAAGGGATAGTACGACATGTAAGACATATTGGAGTATACCTAAGGGATCAACAAACCACTTGAACTGGAGCATGATGTCATGAATCCTGAAAAGGTCATGATACTCTATCGACGAGATGGTGAAACGAAGTGCCATCAGGAGTAGAGGAGATTGTCCGATGAGCTACATGAGCTTTATCATGCGATTGTTCATGTTCGATCAACATCCTTTTTTATGGTGACTATTATGAGCGTAAAATTTGAATTTATGTGGCCCATCATGGCGTAAAACGACGATGACGAAATGCACGAATGGGACCTCATATAGCCCTCTTTAATGGAGCAACCATGACAAAGGTGGTCTCAACTCTCTTAAATGGAGGAAAGATAGATAATTGTGGAGAGAAAGTAATGACTTGAACTACGAGGGAGCCCTGAAGTTCTCTTATATGGAGATGAGAACTCTTGTTGGGCAAATTACATAATATATATATATATATATAAATACGTTAAAAAATTCAAAGATAAATAATATCTAAATACTCCCTCTCAAGATGGAGCATTGATATCTATTATGTTTAGCTTGGAACAACACTTCTGGAATGACCCTCTGGCTAGGGCCTTGGTGAAGACATCTGATGTCTATTTCTTTGAACTGACGTGTGAGGTAGAGATAAAGCCCTTCTGTAACATGTCACGAGTGTAGTGACGATCAACCTCTATATGCTTCGTCCTCTCATGGAAGGTAGGCTTGCTGGCAATGAAAAGAGCAACCTAGTTGTCAGATGCATGGGAAGAAGCACAACAATAGCTAGGTTAGTCAGAATGGATCTGACCCACATCATCTCCCCTATACCATGGTTCTGTACAGCTATGCACTAAATCTGGCAACCACTGTCTGCTTCTTACTCTTCCATGACACCAAAGAGCTCCCTATGAACACTACAAAATCTGAGATAGACTTTCTGTTCTTCAAACATCCTGCATAGCCTTCATCTTCGCATGTTGTAACAACAAGGGAAGTTCCTTTGCTAAAGAACATTCCTTTATGGGGAGAGGTCTTTTGGTACTTCAAAATCATATGAGCATCCATATGTGACTGTTTAAGCTACTCCATGAACTAGCTAACTCTGCTTACTGCAAAAGATATGTATGGCCTGGTGATGGTCACATATAGGAGCTTCCCAACGAGCTCCATGTATCACCTCTTGTCTACCACCTCTATCTCACCATATTACTTCACACTAGGGTCCATAGAAGTAGTGGCATGCGTGCAATCTGCGATGCTAATCTCAGAGAGAAGATCAATACATATTTTCTCTGGGTCATAACAAGACATCGCTGGTTCCTGACAACTCAAGTTCAAGGAAGTAACATAAATTACCAAGGTCCTTGGTAACAAACTACCGATTAAGGAAATCCTTAGCTACACGGATGCCCTGTACATCATCCCCTATAACCATGATACTATCAACTTAAACTAGTATACCACCTGTGCCTCTCTGAGTCCCTCCGAAAAAACAGTGAATGATCTGTAGTCGATCTCATGAAACCTTGTTTCTCTATCAAGTCTGAGAGCTTTTGAATCCCTATAAATAACTTTATGAAGTATGTAAACTATTTGACACCCCCTCAACAACGAACCCTACTGCTATTGCATGTTGACTTCCTCTTGCAGGTTACTATGGAGAAAAGCTTTCTTCACATCAAGGTTGAGATAAGGATCAATCTTGTGTGACTACAACTAAGAGAATGATCCACAATACATAATGACAAGCCACGTGAGAGAGTATCCTGATAGTCCACTCCATACATCTACGCGAGCCCACAAGACACAAGCCTCGCCTTGTAGCGATCAACACCTACTATCTGCTCAGTGTTTTACTGTGAACACCCACTTGCACTCCACCACAGATGCCAATGTAGGAGCTATAACACGACTCCACATGCCACGTGACTGTAACACGATCATCTTCTCCTCATGGGAAGACACCACTGACTATCCCTGATTGCCTCCTGATATGTCGTGAAATCTCCACTGTTGGGAGACTCACAACAAACCGTATGAAGTCCTTTCAAAAATTCCCCAAAAAGACACGTATGTGAAAGGATATTTAGCATATGTACACCTCCACTTCTGTAGAGCAATAGGCAGATTGAGGTCACTTGCATCCTCTTCAAACTGTAAACTAGTCTCCTGAGAAGGCACCTGCTCAATCTTGTAAAGAAAATTTTTGCATGGACAAATCAATAGTGCCATCAGCAGAAACAATATGCTATGAACATACTTGGATCGTGCTGGATGATTGGGAAGATCCATGAGCACGGGGAACAGTGGGGTGATGCGAATGTAAAAACGTGGCAACAACTGAGCCAACGTACTAGGTGGCGGTGGTGGAAGCGGTGGTGTTGGTGGAGCTGGTTGAAGTAGTGAGGGTGGTGGAGGTGGATGTTGGAGCTGGAGGTAGTGGTGGCATATGAGGATGCTCATATACCTCCTCTCTAGAGTTGGATGGAGTCAACCTGTCACATGTAGAGAAAAGAACATGACAGAATCAGAAAGGTGACATAAACACTGGCGTAGTACTTCCTTCGAACATTGTCGAAGTAACGATACCCCTTATGGGTTTGAGAGTAGTCTACAAAGACATACTTGATAGCTTTGGGGAGAACTTGTCACGACCATGAGTCAAAATGGTGCACAAATGTCACGGAGCCAAAACATGGGGTGTAAGGGGAAAACATGTCCTCGGGATACACACTCGAGAAAGGAACCTTCTCTCTTAAAATCGAGGACAACATAAAGTTCACAAGTACCAGGAAGTGAGAACCCCATCATCCCAGAATGAATGGGGAACATGATTCTGAATCAGGAGAATCCTTGTTACATCAAGTAAACGACGTTGTTTGTTGTATGATGGGGAGCACTGCATTGGGGGTACATTTTTTAATTATTTTAGTTGTATTTTTCACATGGATATGTAAAAAATATGGAGTATTGGTGAACTCCTAATGTGTTTTGTATGACGCCCATGTATTAGATCATTTGTTGACAGGACCTATACTCATCACATGTTTGGTTCAGAGACTTTATGTGGACCATGTATGCAAGAGTCAGAGGAGAGGTGGTCTGGATCCTATAAATAAGCCTAAGTAGCCTTTTATGCTTCTTGAGAAGCATCTTTGAATATCCAGCCCTTTGATTTTTCACCCATGGTTTCATCTGCTTTGTTGGAGTAGAAATCCACGTAAGTTCAAGCATTTCACATATTAATATTGCATTGATTATCTTGTTGTTTTACTATTGGTTTCCACATTTCATATTTCCACAAACACCTCTGTATACTGTCGAGGCAATCAGAAGCAATGCTCTGAAAATAGAGAATGTAGTGATGTTCCAAGTTCCCAATCCAATCTGGCTCGACACCTATTCCGAGACCATGCGCGAGCTCAAAGACGATGCGAGTCGAGCGTGCATGCATGTGTAGTTCACAGTTCCATGTTGGCTCCTGGCAAACAAACAGTTGAACACCCATCAATGTGTGTCTGCGCGCAACTAAAAAAAATTCCTGATTGCTTAGATGTCGGACTATGTTATGTCCCATGTAGATTGGAACATTGAATTCAACATTGTAATCATTCCCTCAATTCTCCAGTTTGGCGCTCCCAAATTTATGCTCCAACCAACTTTTTCTGAATCCGCAATTTGACTTCGACCAAAATTTAATGGCTGAGCTGCAAATAGGAGGAATGGTCAAATTGAAAAAGGATTTCCACCACCCTCCTGTATAAAACTCTTATCTACAAGAGGCAAGGAAAGTTCTCACACCTAAAAATTTCCTTATAAGCTGTGCTATCTGTAAAAAAACACACGATTATTGTGATTTTGAACTGAGTAAAATAGTTTAGATAAACTGGATGTGAAATAATTCATCGCCATCTTCTCATCCTTCACAGTGGTAAAACGTGGTTTTTCAGCACATCCCAAAATTAAACAGAATATTATCTCGATTTCAAATGATTGTTTGTTGGCATAAAGCTTCCCTAAGACTTGAAGAAATCTGGCCTCTTTATTTTATTGTTGAAATAAATGTTGGCATAAAGTATCACTGCATGTGGTATTGTGCACTTTGTTCTCTATATCCTCGTGGCTACTTCAAACTAAATTGTTCCATCTTTGACACGTGAGGCAGGTGTGACTCTGCTGTTCTTTCTGGAATCCATTTAATGCTCCTAGCAAGTATTGTTTGGCTGAAGCTGGTTTCATATGCACATGTAAATTATGACCTGAGGAATTCGTTTAATAAACGAAATAAGGTTAGTGCACTCTTTATTACCCTTTATCCAATTTCTGAATGACATCCTTTGCCACTACTTATGCTGCTGAAAAAAAACTTCAATTTGCATGTCACCTTATATGGACAGACCCCTGAAAATTCTGATTGGGATTCCTTTTATCTCATTTTCGTCTAAGGGGTCAATGTTATTTATAGTATACATTTGTTATACTTGAAATGTAAAGTCCTTGTTTGTTAATTATGTCATAAGTGATTTGTGATGATTCAGTGTAGTGGACAGTCTCATTATTTTAGTTTCAACACTTAGTTGGAGACTGTTGAGCTAGCTAAGAGAGAGGGCGAGGAAGGTCCAAAAGTGTTGGAATGATCCGAATGGGATCTTAGTTATTTGGATCTAAGCACGAGAATGACTCAATATAGATCTGAATGGAAGCAAAGAATCTATGTAGCTGACCCCACTTAATGTGGGAAAAGGAAAAATGCGTTATTGTTGTTTTTGTATTCAATTGGAGATTGTGATTGGCAAATTTTTATAAATTTTAAACCCTTCTTTTTTTGAATAAATCGGTAAATAAACCAGAACAAGGTAGGTCACGTTTGACATCATGGTCCTTAATACATGTCTTCTTGTCAGGTTTGGTTCATTTGTAGTTCAATGAGTGGGTAATTGGATCCAAAACCTTTAGTAACATGATTTGCATTTATAGTGGCACACACGAATGTGCTTGTTGAGAGTTGGTTCATGTAATTTTTTTCTTTTCTTCGGCCCAATTATCGGGCTTGTAATCGTGGTTTCAAATTTCGTAAAATTTCGATGAAATTTCGATTTCAACTAGGAACCGAAATTTCGAGCGAAATGGCGTGTGAGGACATTTTCCAATCATCCTTTCACAAATGTTTGTCGATATGGGCGAATTTTTGCCGAAATATCGTATCGTCATGGTGTCGATATCCGAAACTGATAATTAAACTCTTGCTTGTAATCTTTGAGCATGTAATCTTTTAAGGTGATTAATTATGAAGTTTTTGGGCAAACACCTATACGGTGGAGGCTCTTTTTCCTCTAAAAAACATGAGTTGCATTAATTTCGTACCACTCAAAGTTGGAAAATGTGCAAGGAAGGCCTATATAAAATGCCTGGCTTCAAGGTTGCAAAAATCGGTAGTCGGTACTCGGTCGGTTGGGTCACCGACTAAGGATTAATCGGCAGTCGGATGACTAATAGGATTTAGTCGGGCTTTAATTGGCTTTGATTTTTTTAATTATTTTAAATATATAAATCAGTTTTGTATGTATATCCTTATATATTTAATAGATTTGTACATTTTGTATATTATCATAATGAAAGAAAAGAAGAAATAGATTTAAATAAAACATTAATCATATTAGAATAAGTTTGCTATAAAAAATAAAAAAATATATGGTATCTCCAAGCAAAAATCGATCGACTAGTTGGCCTTAGTCGGAAATAGTCAGTACTCGGTCGGCCACCCCATCGACTAGACTAGTCGGACCTACTAGTCGGACCAGTCGGGGGATTTTTACAACAATGCCTGGCTTTTGCGTAAACAAGAAATAATGTCTGACCCTTAAACTTTGCCTACCTACGAACATTATATCCAAGGTAAAATGTCTAGAATCCCTTTCAGTAACAAGGTTACATGATGTGAAGGTATTCTTGACCTAATACATACTGATGTATGTGGTCCCTTCAGTACCGTGACTCAAAATGGATATCGATACTATTTAACGTTTATTGATGACCATTCGTGATATGGGTTTGTCTTCCTATTACGTCATAAGTCTGAAACCTTTGAAAAGTTCAAAGAGTTCATGATTTTTGGTTGAGAAACCAATAGGAAGATTAAACGGATTCGATCTGACCGTGGTGGCAAATACCTCTCAGATGAATTTAAGGAGTACCTTAAAGAGAAATGAATTATCTCCAATCTCACTCCTCCTGGAACTCCCCAACTTAATGGTGTTGCTGAAAAAGGCAACAAGACCATCATGGACATGGTCCGTTCAATGATGAGTAAAACACCTTTACCACTTAGTTTATGAGGATATGCAGTAGAGACTGCAATATATATCCTAAATAAGATTTCTAGCAAGTCCGTACCTAAGACTCATAAGCTTTGGTATGGAACTAAATCCAGTATTAAAGACTTGAGGGTGTGTTCGTTTGGGGGGTTACCCCCCACTTTGGGTGGGTTTACCCCCCAAAAACCCATATTCCCAACCCACTTGTGGGGTCCACCATCTTTTCATCAAAAAAAATATATTATACCATCATATCATCTAAAAATCATAAAATACTCTACTTCTACTCATTATTTCAAATTTCAATACAATCACATCACAATAACTACCCACTTTTCAAATTCCAATACAATCATATCATAATAACTACCAACTTTTTCAAATTCCAATACAATCACATCACACAAACCCTCCCAACCCTTAACCCACCAACCAAACACACTAACACAAAATCGGGTTATCCACCCCTGGATAACCCACCAACCAAACGCACCTTGAGAGTTTGGGGTTGCTTGGTTCATGCGAAGTACGGGACACAAGTAAGCTAAACTCTCGTACTCGTGAGTGCTACTTCATTGGGTATCGTTTAGGATGGTAATGGATACCAACTTTATGACCCTGAGACTCAGAAGGTCTTCGTCTCTAGAGATGTAAAATTTTTGGAGGATGATTTCCTCAGAAGTCAAGACAAAAATGAAGTGAAGGAGCTTACTGAAACCCCTGAGGATTCTGATCTTCCTGAACCAGGAACAGAAGAAATAAATGAAGATGAAACACCCGCACGTCGTCGAAGGAGTTCGAGGGTGGTTGCACTACCTGAAAGGTACGGATTTCATGTGTAAGGTGAAACAGACAATGATCCAGCTTCATTTGATGAAGCACTCGCGGATCATGACATGGATAGATGGATGCTAGCAATGAAGTCAGAAATTGACTCCATGCATAAAAATGGTGTATGGACCTAGAGGATCCACCTAGAGGGGGTAAAATCCATTGGGTGTAAATAGCTCTCAAAGAGAAAGAGGGGACCTGATGGGAAGGTAGTGACCTTCAAGGCACGACTCGTAACCAAGGGCTACAAAGGCATCTCGACTACATTCTCTCCTGTGGCTATGCTTAAGTTCATCAGGGCACTGCTAGCTATATATGCATA
The DNA here is from genome assembly GCA_037367405.1 of Ottelia alismoides. Lineage (NCBI taxonomy): Eukaryota > Viridiplantae > Streptophyta > Magnoliopsida > Alismatales > Hydrocharitaceae > Ottelia > Ottelia alismoides. The sequence continues at coordinate 902,148 of JAZKJV010001469.1, read as the reverse complement.
TCTTGACTACGACATCCGGCAGATGGACGTCAAGACGACTTTCCTCAATGCATACCTCGAGGAGGATATCTATATAGAGCTATACCATGGCTTCATAATCGAGGAAGACAAAATATGCAAGCTGAAGAAATCCATCTATGGGCTCAAACAAGATTCTCGTAGCTGGAACATCAGATTCGACGAAACCATAAAGAGTTATGATTTTGTGCAGAATCTTGATAAACCGTGTGTGTACAAGAAGCTCAGTAGAAGTGTTGGAGTATTTGGTTGTGTGCCATATGTATGGGAGATGGGTAAATGGATCTCTCCAGAATCCATTTACCCCATCCAAGAGTTTAGTCCCACATCTACCAGTGGTGGGACTTGGAGGTTTTGTAGAGGCTATATAAGGAGCCCCAGACCTCCTATATCAGATGAGAAAAAACAATGAAGCATATGCCCTTTTGAGGGCTTCTCCCGTGTTTTCATCCCGCTCCTTAGGGTGTAGGGTTCCACGTAAATCCTGCTGTTCTTATTGTTCTTTATCTTTTTTCTATGTTTCGCTTCCGCTTCCTATTTTCTAACATGGTATCAGAGCGGGTTCGATTCTTGAGGGATTATTCTTGAAGTTTTATTTTTTCTTTCTCTTCGAGATTCGATTATTAGAGCGCGTGAGATTATTGTTTGAAGAATGTTTATGCTCAGGATTTATTAGAAGTCCCATGTTGGTTCTAGGGTTCTTGACGGAACCCAATCTTGATTCTCCAAATCGATGTCTAGATGCGCATCTTTCGTTCTCTCGGTTCTCAAGCAGACGGAGAACCCATCACCTGTGCCCCGCCGTATACGGAAAGGGTTCCACTCATAGCCATGGAAGGCCGTATCGATATCGATATCGTTTCGATATCAAATTGATACGATATTTCGACGATATATCGACGATATGTCGCCGAAATATCACCCATATCGACGAGCCTTTGTGAAGAAAATGCCTGAAAATCGGGATATATCGCCATATCGGTGCCCATATCGGTCCCATGTCGGTATTGATATATCGGCGATATATCGCCGATATATCGCGATATTTCCTTCCATGCTCATAGCCGCCAGGCTTCATCACAGTTCCTGGGAACACAATCACAACTCCCGGCTGCAGTTGCAACAGATCTCGCGTAGAAGCTTCAGGTTCCTTCCAGCCTCCTTCACGCATCAGAGGCATTGTACTTCAGAGCCGAAGCCTGTTCTCTTCTTCCAGGAGCGATGCTCCAGTTCATAAAAAAAACTCTCGCGCGACGAGTCCCAGTCGATCCCTCATCCCCTACAACGATGACGACGTACTGTTTGCGACGTAGTCGCACTTAGTCCAGAACCTAGGCGAGCCCTCGACAGACGCATCCCCAATCGCCCCTCCCTTGCGCATCTTCTCTTTGGCGGTGCCAAAAGACCCCCAAGAGGCGGCGCACCTCCGCGTACTTCTAACTCGCATGCGACTCCAGGCGGCCCCGCACGATGCAACCCCCATCGCTGGCGGTACCTCGTGCGGCTTCGGCGAGCCCCGTCACTGCTAGCCCCCCCTCCTTCTGTCGACTCCTTCGTGTTCTCCATGGTCAGGCGGCGCAACCCTAGACGACGCCCTCCTGATCGGCATGCATCCATCTTCCTCTCCAGACGATCCCAGCATGTAAAGGGGGCGACGACACTTTTCCAGAGAGGGTTCCCAAGCGGAACCCTAAAGGCTGCATTTTAAAAAAAATGAAAAGGAATGTAGGGCGGCTGCAGTCGGTTAAAAAAAGAAAAAGAGGAGCCTTTGTTTACAGGCCATATGGGCCGTATCATTAAAAAAATAGCATATTTGAGGCTCAACAGTATGGGCTGTTGAAAAAAATGGGAGGCTTGGTGAGTTCTTTAAAAAAAAATTGAGGAAAAGAGGCACGCACAATAAAAAAATCCATACGCAAATTCAAAAAAAATGTGCGAAGCAAAAGCCATAAAAAATGAATGAAACAACTTACATATTTTAAAAAAAGATGATTTTGATTATGAAAAGCCGAAAAATATGGTCGACTTATTTTGTTTTCTCCCCAGTTTACATCTTTGTTGTCTTCTCCCAATATGGTCGACAATTGTCATTTTGACCAGTATGGGAGAAAGGGGGAGTATTGTGTAGAGTTACATTTCTATTCAGATGTTCTAGATGTCAGATATCCAGATTCCATACCATTTAGATTTCAGACTCTACAGTTCAGTTGTTCAGACTCAACGTCAGATGTTTCCAAGTCTTCTTCAGTTTTAGACATGCACATGGATGAGGTCTTCTTTCAGACGAGCACATGTTTGCCATCTTTTGTGGTGGTCCCCATTATTCTTGTTGTCAGGCAAGGGTTTTCATGTGGTATCATAGGGACTGCAGAGTAGAGAACCATTCTCTTTGCCAGATGGGAGAGACCCAATTCTCTGACAAGGAGACTTCTTTTCAGACTCCATTCTCCAGCGACCATGGACTCCGACGAGGATTGCACTTCCACGACCCTTTTCAGTTAGGCCCTTTTCAGAGATGGAGCAGTTGTCCACATGTTGTGGCGGGCCACAACACTCCGCCGAGGAAACTCATTTTCCAGTTGCAGTGACTCTAACATGCGCAATTCAGAGCACATGCTCTCCGACGAGGAGGTTCAACACACTCCAGTCAGTTCGTCCTCCTCACCTACACGGCATGAGAAGCAACGCCCTCGATAATAGCCGACAGTTGGACGCGTTGAGTTGATATTGTCTGTAATGTCCTCTAAAGTGAGTTGAGTTTCTTTTTGTTTGTCCAAGCTGAGCATTGCATACTTCAGCTTGTGGGGGAGTGTTGGAGTATTTGGTTGTGGGCCGTATGTATGGGAGATGGATAAATGGATCTCTCCAGGATCCATTTACCCCATCCAAGAGTTTAGTCCCACATCTATCAGTGGTGGGACTTTATCAGATGAGAAAAAGCAATGAAGCATATGCCCCTTTGAGGGCTTCTCCTGTGGTTTCATCCCGCTCCTTAGGGAGTAGGGTTCCATGTAAATCCTGCTGTTCTTATTGTTCTTTATCTTTTTTCCTTGTTTCTCTTCCGCTTCCTATTTTCTAACAGAAGCACCATTGTGTTTATCGTACTTTACATAAACAACATCCTTATCATAGAGAATGATAAAGATTTTTTTGAAGCCAAGAAAGGGGGAGACACTCGTAGGTGTTCACCCCAGAAATATATTAAAAAAGAGAAATAAAAATAGTTACAAAGAGACGCTCTAGGCGAGCCACGAGCTTAACAGACTCGACACATGGGTACAAACATTTTCCTTGTAAAATCTATGGCTAGAGAATAACAGCGCATTCCTAGCGAGCCAAATGTACCAAATCAATGCGAGGGGTCGAAGCAGCTCCCTCCTCGACCGATGCCTGGTCGCAACCAAGCCACCACAGAAAGCCCCAATGCTCGCCCTACTCTCCCAACCCAAGTCTGGATCATCCCAAACATGTATCACAACCGGACAGGAGAAAAAGAGATGCTCCAATCTCTCGATGCCACTATTACACAACATGCATATATCAGAGATCACGCCAAGTAGTCTAGCACAACGGTCCCGCATCATCAGCCTCTTCCTCCTGAATAACCAAAAGAAGAAGGCAACCCTCGCAGGAAGACCCAACCTCCAGAAGAAATCGCAGTCTCTAGCCAGCTCCGTTGAAAGAGAGGGAGGGGGCTTGCAGATCGCCAAGTAAGCCCTTCTCACGGAGAAAGTGCTCCCGCACCAAACCTAGTGGTCCCGCTCCACGGAGGGCCCCTTCACCTCCCTAAGAGCATCTAGCAACCGCAAGAACTCCTCCAGGCGCTGATCAGAGAAATTGGAACGGAAAAACCAGCATCCAGTTCCCATCCAACCAGCAAGAAGCCACCCTCACATCCTGATCAGCCGCCAAAGCAAATAGACGAGGGAAGCACAAAGACAACGCACCCCCGTCCGTCCAGTCGTCCCTCCAAAAGACGAAACTAAGCCCATTCCCCAGCATTGGTCTGAACAAAGTCTGCACTGGTTTGAACAAAGTCTGAAAGTTGAGAGTGATCGACTGAACAACCCTCCAAAAAGGCGAGGACCTCAGCCCCAACGTGCCGGCCGCCGTAACGCCATTAGGCGCCGCCCCAGTGACCGCGTAGATCCTTCGAAGAAGACTGGAGAAGATATCCTCCCCGCTTCCCCAGATCCTAGCCACCCACTTCAGCAACAGGGCCTCATTCAACTCGCCCAGCCGACAAATCCCAAGCCTGCCCTCGCACTTCCGGAGAGTGATACTGTCCCAGCTAACAAGGTGAATTCTAGGACCCCGCTTGTTCATGCCCCACAAAAATTATCTCATCAGTCCTTCCAATCTCCTCCTAATGCAGTCGGCATAACCCTCGGCATGGCGAAGAACACCACCCTCAAGAGCACCAGACGCCCCCCTTAGAAAGGACCGCCGCCTTCCAACCCGCGAGCCGCTTCTCCTCCTTCTCGACCAGCGACAGCCAACCCGCCAAATTCGACCTCCCCGTGCCCATCAACAAGCCCATATAGTGAATGGGAAACCCAACACACTCAGTAGACAACGTCGAACCTCAAAGACCCACCTCCTCCTCACTCATAGAACACGGGACCACCATGGACTTGCTGGTATTTTGCATCAATCCGGACTTCTCACTGAAAAGCTCCAGCGCTGCAGCTATGCCTTTAGCCACTTCGAAGCCCCCTTCAATGAAGAATATGGTGTCATCAGCATATTGAAGAAGCGGGATCCTCAGCTCATCCCTCTAGTAACTGCACGTGAGCCCAATCTGTTGCACTTTGCCAATCATACAAGCAAGAACGTCCGCCGCGATGATAAAGAGCAAGGGAGCGAGAGGACAGCCCTGCTTCACCCCCCTCCGCGGCTGGAACCCCCCTCCCCTCTGGATGCCCATTCACGAGGATCTTCCAAGAAATCCAGACCTCGGGAAAGCCTCTTCTATGCAATGCCGCCTAGAGAAAGTGCCAGTCCAAGGTGTCAAAAGCCTTTGAGAAGTCCACATTCCATAACAGGGCCTGCCTGCCGGTCCTATTCCAATCGGCAACAATGTCAGACGCTATGACCATGCTGTCTGCAATTTGCCTTTCCGACACGAAGGCTGTCTGTGCTCCAGGACTCTACTCAATCTAGTCGCGAAGACTTTAGCAACAATCAAATAAAGCGCATTGGAAATGGCGATGGGCCGAAAGTCTTCGATCCTCTCTGCTTCGCCCCTCTTCGGAAGGAGCACCACCAGCGCTTTGTTTACCCGCTCAAAACCTGCATTGCAATGACAGCTCTCCACTACCACCTCGAGCACCTTCCTGCCAACCAAGTCCCAGAAATCCCTGTAAAAAGAGACATGGAAACCATCCGGGTCTGGCGCGCCATCGCCGTTGAGATTCCACACCGCCATCTTCAGCTCCTCTAACGTAACCGCTTGAGTCAGGCTAAACACATGAGCATCCGACAGGTGCACCGCTCCCAAGCCAGTCCACCTCCACCGCCTGCCAGCCCCCCTCGCCGAGAACTCGTGAAAGTGGTCTGCAATCGCTCTTCCCAATTCTCTGTTACCCTCCACTCTTACCCCGTCAATGAACATCGACCTCATGACGTTCTCTCTTTGCCTCCCACTGGCAACCTTATGGAAGAAGGCCGTGTTTGCGTCCCCCTCTCTTAGCCATTTGTGTCTGGATCTTTGCCTCTATTCAGTTTCCCTCTTCCTGTCTTCATCAAAAATCTTCTTTTGCGCCTCCGCCTGCTGCCTCAGTTCGTCCTCCGCTAGGGGACCCTCGTCCTCCAAGGCGTCGAGCAAATTGACTACGCCCTCCGCTGCGACCCTGACCGCGCGATGATCCTCCCTCGACTCCCGCTTGAATGCGCACAGCCGTGCCCGCAATGAGTCCAGCTTCCGGACGAACCTCGTCGTAATCGAGCCTGCCACAACGATCGAATTCCAGTGCAAAACCACCAAGTCTCTGAAAGAATCCTCCAGTAACCAAGCCTTCTCATAGCGGAAGAAGCCATGTGGAGGCGGAGGATCACCGGAGTCCCACAAGATGGGCATGTGATCAGACCTAGCACGTGGCCTGGCAGCAACGAACGAGAGCGGGAACAACTCCAAAAGTTCTGCTGATGCCAAAATATGATCGAGACGCAACTTGGAGTTGGCGTTACGCCATGTGTATTTAGTGCCTGCCGCATCCAGAACCTCCTGCTCCAGCGAATCCACCTCCTCCACGAAGGCCTTAGAGTCGGGGTCCTGACCGCCCCGCAGCCTCGGCCTGTCTGAAGAAAGCAAAGTGACATTGAAGTCCCCCCACCAACCAGGGGACTTCCGGGAAGGCCTCTCTAGCGGCCCTCAGGTCCGCCCAAAGCTGCTGCCGCACCGACGCCTGACACGGACCATACACGCAGGAAAGCGCAAACATCACCCCCGAGCGAAGGCACTCCAGCAGAACCGTCAGGACGTGCGTCCCCCTCATCTCTGAACATCGGGCGAGAGCTTAGCCCTTCCAAGCAACAAGTAGCCCGCCCGCAGAGCCAACCACCTCAATCGAGTCGAAATCAATGATCGAGCCAGCACCAAAAGATTGCCAATCTATGCTCGTGAGCGAGCCCCCTTCAGTTTCCTGCAAGAACACCACATTGCAACCCCACTCTATAAACCTCGAACCCAAGATTCTCCTCTTCTCTGGGTCGCCCAGACCCCTTACGTTCCACGAGAGTATCTTCATTAGTAATCAGTTCCGACCCCTCCCCCCAAACTCACTACCCCTGCGGCCTTCGCAACCATGAGTTTCAGCTCTGAGACTGGAGCAGGCCCCGCCGCAACAACCCTGGAATGATGTCTTCTCCGGTACCTCTTTCCAGATCTCCGATCACCCCCTCCATCCCCGGTAGGAGAAGCTGCCAAGGCCCTAACGACAAGAGTGGGCACATCGCCTTGGCAAGCCGCCACTGCGCCAACCGACAAGCAATCAACTTCCGCGTCGAGGATAGAGCAGGCCACCCCCCCCGACATCGGGCGGATGCCCCTCGCCGTAGGCAGCCTCCCAAGCCCCATTGGTAGCGTCCACAAAGCCCCCCCAGGACCGGGCACGGGGATTGGAAACCCGGAGCCCCCATGCTAGGGGAGTCAGAGAAGGATCTGCACAGAGTACCCGCGAAGCCCTGCCACGAGAGGGCCGGTCCTGCGGATCCGAAGAAGTCCGCTTCCAAGCAAACCGCACCCGAGAACGCGACCCGAGAGAGAACTGGGTCCGAAGACCCGCACGCAGCAAGCAGGAGGTCCTCCTGCAGAATCCGGAAGTATTGGTCCAAATGCAACCCAACCGGCCCCAGCGGAGGAAACTGAAGCGACAGAGAATCTCCCGCCGCCTTCAACGGTAGATCATCCGACGCCTGGGAACTGTGAAAGTGGAGCGTCCCTCGAAACGACGGAGCAGAGCCCCACGAAGAGCCAGGCGACTCCTCCCTACGAGAAGACCGTCCCCCCCTCCCCCCACCGGAGAAGGCCAAGCGACGTCTCCCGAACGACCAAGCGGCACCGCCAGAGATGGCCAAACGACGTCACCCGCATCCGCCCTGCCTGGCGGTGGAGGCGGATAAAGGAGTCGGACTTGCAACTTAAAAGAAAATCGACCAACAACCAACAACGCCTTTGACATGGGAGATGACCTCTGAGGGCATTCCATGAGGACCATAACCACCTCTGGGTCGCTGTCCGACGCAACGCTATCCTCCAGGACCTCCAAGACCACTCCCAAGTGCCTTTGAGCCAGACCCAATGCATGGATCGAACGTGAGAGGAAGGGCGCCCCCCGCACTTGCGCCATCCGAACGTCCGGTCAATCAACTACCCCATCAGGGAGCCTCGGCAGCCTCCAAAAAACCGCTCCTTTCGACCCCGAAGCCAGAAGCACTCCCTTCTGCTGAACAGAGAGCCCACGAACACAGAGACGACCTGCCTCCAGCGGGACGGCGTCGCCACTGAACTCTCCGCCGAAGCAACACGTGAGTTCCTCCTCCGCCCCCTGGACATGGCACATATGTGGTCCCCGACAAGAACTCCAATCAACAAACTGTCGACCCCCTTCTCGCTGCCTGGACCACCCGACACGACCGGGGCTACCACCTTGTCAGGACCCTCAACCGCCCTCCCACCGCCATCAGCCGTGCCAGGAAGCACCTCTTCAACAGATCTCTGGAAGCCACCAGCACCAGAAGCTACCCCCGCTGCCGCCCCACGACGGCTTTGGCGATGGCCCAGGCCTCTACAAGAGTAGCAGCGTGGAGGGAGAGAACAAACCGAGGCAATGTGAGCTCTCCCAGAACGGAGGCAGCGGCGTCCCAGCTTCCGATGAGACACCGCCTTCCAGCCACCGTCAAGAACGCCAACCTCGCAAACTTCACCGCTACCGCCCTCACCGGCAACCCCCCCTCGATTTCCACCTGACATTCCTCCCGATGCAAAGCTCTGTCCCGCTCGCGATTTCAAGCCTCTTTCTCAACCTCCACCCGACAGACCTCACGCCACGCTCGAGCCCCCCTCCTCGCTCCCCTCATTTCGAGAATGATATAGATATGATAACCATTGTTAAGATTTGGCTATCCCATACCTTTGAGATGAAAGATCTTGGAGAAACCTCTTACATCTTGGGTCTGAAGCTGTTCTTAAATGAAATTCAGTCGAATTTTTGTCGAATATCGATATCCTGTCGAAATCGAATTTTGATCGAAATAACCGAAATATGGGGCCCTAGTACAAAAAATGACATAAATGATCGAAATTTCGGTCGAAATTAGATCGAAATTCAACCGAAATTCCGTTTCGGTCAGTCACCAAAATGATGACCGAAACCGACATTTAGGGCCTTGTTGTCACAACATGGGTACGTTAAGGAGATCTTGGAGCGTTTCCATACGGAGAACTCCAAGAAATGCTTTCTTCCTTTAAAACATGATATCCACCTGTCGAAAGGGATGTCTCCTTAAAGTGTAAGAGGAAAAGAACGCCATGGTTGGATGCCCCTACGCATCAGCTGTAGGAAGCTTAATGTACACCATGATGTGCACAAGGCCAGATATCTGCCATGCAGTGGGAGTGGTAAGCGGTTATCAATCATGCTATGGAGAGCAACACTGGAATGCGGTGAAGAACATCTTCAAGTATTTAAGACGAATGCAAGATTACATCTTGGTCTATGGAGATCGTGATCACTAAGTCTTAGGATGCACATATTCAGACTTCCAGTCGGATATTTATGATCGAAAGTCGACATCGGGTTTGTGTTCCTGTTGAACAATGGTGCCGTAAGATGGAGAAGCAAGAAGCAGGACACTGCGACTAATTCAACAATAGAGGCTGTATACATTACCGCATCGAATGCTGCAAAGGAGGCATTGTGGTTGCGCAAATTCATCCTAGAGCTTGGCTTAGTTTCCTCTGATACTCCCATCCCGCTACTCTGCAATAACACATGAGTCATATCTCAGGCAAAGGAACCCAAATGGCATCAAAAGAGCACGTAAAAAGGAAATACCACATCATTCGAGAGATTCAAAAGCGTGGTGACATTGTCATCACCAACGTGGCCTCTGCCGATAACGTTCCTAATTTGCTCACCAAACCTTTGACACAGAAGGTTTTCGACCAACATGTAATGAATATGGATTTAAGGATTGTACCTGAATCGTTCTGAGGGCTAGTGGGAGATTGTTAGCCATGTGAGCTCGAGGCGAACCATTCCTACAATAAATTTTATTGTAATGTTTGATTTATCAATAAAAGTTATTGGTTTATTTCTCTTCCTGTATGAGATTAAATGAATGAATCATGTCCATCTTGATGATCACACAACTATTGATTCAAGTGCTGAATCATAGAGGATGGTGCTTGGATGAATATCTGAAGAGTTAGATTGAGGACTCATTAAGTACCGTCACATGATTGTTAAGAGATGATCTCCAGCCTGAGTTGGAGATGGCAATCCTTTATCTTTTGGCTGATATCTGACCGACCTCTTGGTGCAGGTCCTCTGCATAAGAATAGAGATCCGAAGATGTTAGATTAGTTAGGTCAAAGAGTTGACTTAACGAGATCGAGATAACCTAGTCCTTAGTCAAATCTTGTCACGATATAGGCATGCATCCTCTGACCGAAGACAGATGTATTGCTATATGTCTGAATATTTACATTTGGCAGACTGATAGGTTGTTGGCCTAATCAAGGTCTATACACCGACGAGCTGGTGTGCATATGAGGGCATATGAAGAATACGATCTCTCGAAGGGATCATACATATTTACTTGTGAATCGGAAGACATGAGCTCACTCATGAGGTATTGTAATCGATCAATTCCGTGCATGGTCGTCTTGCTTTGGAAGCATGACAGGAATTCGTAGGTATGATATATACTTTTGGAAAGCATATAATCGATACCAACTCCCAATGACCGAATGGGAAACTTAATGATAAAACCATGAATATGACAACATAAATTGATATATATCTTCGGGTTTATTATAGGTCTTCCAGTACGCAAGATGTACATGTATTAGGAATACCTGAGGTTGATGTGATTATAATTTATAAACAATTGTATAACCATGACGCTTCCATTCCGAGGGAGTGATGAAACAAGTCTGGATTTTAGTGTCTCCTTTTATTGGAGAAGTAATCTGATCTTAGTCCAAATACTGGACATTGATTTGAATGAGATTCAGATGCAATGAGAAGATTAGGTCTACGATCTTGACTTAATCAAGCATCTATGAGAGTGTCCCGAGGTCTGGATTTGAGATGTGATCTCAATATACAAGTCACTATACGTGGAACGCACAATCAACCTGTCTTTATCTCCAAGTATCTGCGGAAAAAGCGCATTATTCTTGAAAGAGTTCAAGAATAATTCCATTTTTAAATTACAACCAAGCTTTGAGATATAGATAATTTAATGTGATTTAATTATCATAAATAATGTGAATTTGATTCATATTATTTGATATATAGAAATTTACATGTGATTTAATTATCATAAAGAATGCAAATTTGATTCATATTATTTAGATGCATGAGAATGATGATTCAATATAATTACATGTGATTTAATTTGTGTACGAATAATGTAGATACCATTATCCATATTATTCATATATATTATAAATGTGATTTATAATATATAAGAGAGAGTTATTTGTAACAATAACAATTTAAATGTTGATGTAAGCTGGATTCACATTGGACAAATAATTTAAAATGTAATAATGTGATTCGCAAATTTTCAATGGCATGATTGCAATGTTCACAAAATAAATTGGATTTATTTTTGTGAAATAATTTACAACAAAAGTTGTAAATTTTGGAGATATTCATGGAATATAAGATTCCATGAAATAGGAAAGGTGGAGCCACCTTCCATGTGAGGAGGGTGGACGGCCACAATTCCTATATGGAATCTGGTGGCCGTCCTCTCTTCTCATGGAAGGAGGCTTGCCTCCTTCCTATTTCTCTAAAGGTAAATTGATTAATTTAAATTAATATATGTTGATTATTAATCAATATATTTAATTTAATTAAGTTAATTATTATTATATTTTAACAACAAAATCATGACCATTGAAAGAAACACAAATCAATGTGAACCATTGGATTTGTGTTATCCATGGATCGGGATCCATGGACTCCCAAAATATTATATAAGGAGAGCAACCCTAGCTCCTCTTTACACTCTCACAAGATCTCTCTCTCATCTCACCCATCTCTCTCTCTCTCACTAAGTGGTGATCTACTTGGAAACTTTAGAGAGACTGCTGTTATCGCTTCGCTGTTGTGTTGCTGCCTCGACTACTTGTGGATCTTTGTCTCCTTCGGTGTGCCTCACTTGTGAAGATGTTGGATCTCGTGAGATGAGATCAAGAGATCCACTACTTAGATCAATGCTTTGGATTGCGAGAAGCACGCGGCTTATCACCACGCTCGCAAGCGCCTCTCCAGTCGGATCGGACTTTATACAGGAGGCCTCTTACGTTATAGACTACGATCACAACCATGCTTCAAGAGGTAATCCTTATTCTTGTATGTGGTTTGATTAAACGATCCAAGAAATGTTCTTGGATCTTGTGATTTTGTCATTTAAATTTTTAAATTCCATTGCATCGAGCAACTAGTGCGACTAGTCGCTCCGATCGCATATGATGCGATCTTCACGCTTCCGTGATGCGCTTATGGATTTTCCCATATCCTTCAATGGCCTTAGTAGAGGTTGGGGTTCAAGGAAAGGCACACTTAAGAATAAGTGGTATGATATAAGCAATGTAGATGACTGGATGATATATGGTTGGTGGCGAAGGTGATGCGAATGCTATGTAAACTAAGTTGTAATCGAAAAAGGAAATTGTGGAGAGAGATGGGAGTGCAATGAGGTTTCTATTCAGGAGGCCATAGGGTTTTCTTGTATAAAAGAAAAAGCTATTGGGTAAATTACATGTTGCAGACAGAAAGAAAAGAGAAGACATAAAAGGATAGAAGATAACTAATATCTCAACACTACCTCTCAAGCTGGAGCGTAGATATCAATCAAGCTCAGATTGGAACGTCTCTGGAATGTCCCTCTTGCTAGAGACTTGGTGAACACGTTTGCTATCTGTTCGCATGAGATGAAATGAGAGGTAGAATTGAAACCAATCAGGATCATGTCTCGAGTGTAGTGACAGTCTATCTTGATATGCATGGTCCTCTCATGGAAGGTTGGATTGTTGGCAATGAAAAAAGCATCCTGGTTATCGCATTGGAGGTGCATGGGACGAACCTCAACAGTTAGTGTTGACGTATATGTTGACGCACAGACTACTTTGTATCTCTTTGTTATTTTATTTTCTTGTTAGTCTTCTTGTGTAATTTACCCATAGGCTACTCTCCTATATAAGAGAGCCTAGGGCTGAGGAATAGAATAACTGATTCGCGTTTCCCAACATGGTATCAGAGCGACGGTCCTAGACCGGAGTTCCTGGAACCATAACCCTAACCCTACCCGCCGGCCCTCTCTCTCTCTCTCTCCTCTTCTCTCCGCAGATCGGCGCCGCCCCTTCCCCAGGCGCACATCTCCAGCGCCTTCTCAGGCGCACCAAGGTGGATCTGCGGCGGGATCTCCAGCGTCCTCTCCGATCCAGGCGCATCGGCGCGCACCACGCACATCAGCGCCCATAGGCGCACATCGGCGCGCATAAGTGCACCAGGCGCATCAGCGCACCAGGCGCATCAACGCGCATCTGTGCACATCAGTGCACATCAGCGCACACAGGCGCACATCGGCGCACATAGGCGCACACTCCAGGCGCACATCCAGCCGCGCATTGACGCACATCCAGTGCGTCAAGTCTGGTAGCTAGCGTGCGTGTACACGTTTTTCAACCCTAAGCCCCAGATAATCAACATGGGATTAGTTGCTTGAAGTCTACACATGCAACTAATCCCGTCTATGTCTTTGTAGACGAGTATTATCCATTGCAGTTCGCTCCAGTCTTCCGCATCCAGTATGTCAGAAAGCAAGGCAGATATCCCGTCCATGGGCGCATTTCGTGGTCCAGCGCCCATTGTCAAGATGGATGGTACGAACTATGAACTGTGGGCAATGCAGTTCATGAGTATGATGAAGTCCACGGGCAAGAAACATATTCTCACAGAGCCCGAGCCTGCAGAGAAGACTGGAGTTCATGCCTCATGGGAGGCAGACGACGCATATGCCAAGGTGTGGCTGTCTGGTACATTGGCTATTGAAATCGCCAATGATATTCTCCATCAACCCACAGCCAAAGACATGTGGGACATCCTTGCTGCGACTTATTCTCAGGCAAAGAATGAGACGAAGATTCTGCAACTACAGCATGATATATTCACCATAAAGCAGAATGGACGCCCGTTACATTCCCTCTATACATCTTTGAGGGGAATGTTTGAGAAGCTTCACAGCTTCATGCCTCTTACCGCCACACCCGAGCAGCAGAAATCATACAGGAATGCAACAATGGTGGGCGTGTTTCTCGCAGCACTGGATCCAGAGTATGAGGCTGCACGTTCACAGATTCTGGCGGACTCAACTATTCCTCCCATGGAGGAGGCTTTTCATAGGTTGAGTAGGATTACTGTACCCTCTGCAGCCACTAGTCAGAATCCCTCAGCCATGGCAGCCAACAGGGGCCGTGGCTCTCATTACCAGGGCCGTGGACGTATTCCCCGTGGAAGGGGTGGCCGCACTAGGCCAACATGCTCATATTGTCACAGAATCGGCCATACTGAGGATACATGCTACTCAAAGCATGGATTTCCTGCATCTGCACGAGCTGCTGAGCAGATAGAGCCTCCTTCTCCTGCTTCACTGGACCAGCGCTTTGATGATCTGGTTGCCCGCCTCAGGGGCATTATACCACCATCTGGCCCAGCACCGACGACAGAGAGTCATACGGATGTTGCTGCTTCTGCATCTACGAGTACTTCAGGTAGTATACTTGCACTACATAGTAGTAGATTGGATACATTGCCATGGATCATGGACTCAGGCGCTACACATCATCTATGTGGCGACCAGAGTCTACTTTCAGGATATACTCAGATTCCTCCAGGACGGACAGTAGTGATTGCCGATGGCACTCACTCCCCCATCATGGGTCAGGGGGAGATTAGATTGACATCATCTATGCAGCTCAAGAATGTTTTACATGCACCGCAATTCTCTATGAATCTATTGTCAATCAGTCAGATTACGAAGGATCTCCAATGTCGAGCTATTTTTGATTCATCTTCTTTGATTTTTCAGGACATCCGTACGGGCAACGTGATTGGTCATGGCTATGAGCAAGGAGGCCTCTATCGTCTGAACCAAACCCCGTTTGCTGGAATCACCTCTTCTCCCGTTGGACAAGCATCTCCTCTCCTGTGGCATCTGCGCCTAGGTCACCTACCGCTTCAGAAGTTGTGTCATGTCTTACCTTATAGTCTTCCTCACGCATCTATCAAGTGTGAGGCGTGTCAGTTGGGAAAACATCACAGGTCGTCGTTTCCCAGTAGTCAAGGTCGGAGTAGTAACTCCAAATTTGAGTTGTTTCATGTTGATGTCTGGGGTCCAAGTCGTGTTCCCGATCATCAGGGACACAGGTATTACATTGTTTTTGTGGATGATTTCTCTAGAGCATCATGGGTATTTTTAATGAAAAATAAGTCTGAAGCTGGAAATATTATTATTCACTTTCTAAATGAAATTCAGAATGTTTTTTCCACCACTGTCAAATTTTTGAGAAATGACAATGCTTTAGAATTGTGCACCAATAATCTCGCAAACTACTACAATTCTAAAGGAATTGTTCACCAAACTTCCTGTGCCCATACGTCTCAACAAAATGGGGTTGCAGAAAGAAAACACCGTCACCTTCTTGATGTCACAAGGTCTCTTCTCATTCAGAGTCATGTTCCGTATTCCTACTGGGGTGATGCAGTTCTTACTGCATGTTATCTTATAAACCGTATGCCCTCGTCTGTCTTGAATGAACAGATTCCCTTCTCACTTATTTATCCTGACAAGGATCTGTTCACTCTTACCCCTCGTGTGTTTGGGTCTGTCGCATTTGTCCATCAGTTGTCGCCTGGTTTGGATAAGCTCTCCCCTAGGGCTATCAAGTGTGTCTTTGTGGGGTACTCCAGAACTCAAAAGGGGTACAAGTGTTTTGACCCTCTGCGTCGGCGGTATATGATCAGTGCAGATGTTACATTCTTTGAGTCCATCATGTATTTCTCAGACTCTGGGAACATGCAGCCACCATCCATATCCCCTGATACTGTGTTCATGACACCACCAACATCTCAATCACCACCACCACCACCACCACCGTCATCAATAGTACCTCCATTACCATTCCATTACACCCAGAGGCCAAATCAAGCTCATGGTCCTGACCAGTCAACTAGCTCGCCTACGGTATGTAATGAGAATATTAATGTTGATGAATCTGACGACATTTCTCAGCAGGGTGCATTACAGGAGCATGGTGATTCCATGGCGGACCTAAATGTTCCAATAGCTCTACGCAAGTCGAAGAGAAGCTGTGTTCAGTATCCAGTATCAGCCGTGGTGTCGTTTGAGAGGCTATCTGGACCATTCAAGACGTTTGCATTAGCACTTTCAGATACAGCCATTCCACGGAACCATCATGATGCTATGCAGGATGCTAGATGGCGACTAGCAATGGAAGAGGAGATGGAGGCACTTCAGTCTAGAGGAACCTGGAGTTTGGTTCCTATACCTCCAGATGTTAGCCCGGTGAGTTGCAAATGGGTGTTTACAGTTAAGCACAATGCAGATGGTTCCATTGACAGGTACAAGGCACGCCTTGTTGCTCGGGGCTTCACGCAGACATACGGGGTAGATTACCTCGACACCTTCTCCCCTGTAGCACGTCATTCCACTTTACGGATACTGTTATCTGTTGCTGTTGCTAAAGACTGGCCACTATATCAACTAGACGTAAAGAATGCCTTTTTGTATGGAGATTTGCAGGAGGAAGTCTATGTGCAACAGCCACCTGGTTTTGCTGTTGAGGGGGAGTGTTCCAAGGTTTGCAGATTGCATAAGGCCATCTATGGTCTTAAGCAGAGCCCCAGAGCATGGTTCCAAAAGCTTTCAGACCTCTTTGAGAAACAAGGATACAAACGCTCCAATGCTGATCATTCCTTGTTCGTGCAGAAGACGGCGAGAGGTATCATTGTAATCATGGTTTATGTTGATGATATCTTGATTACAGGTGATGATGACCAAGGCATTAAGCAAGCAAAGGAAAGGCTGGGAAACGAGTTTGTCACTAAGGACTTGGGAGTCCTTAGATACTTCCTGGGGCTGGAATTTGCGAGAAATCCATACGGATTAGCCATGACACAGAGGAAGTATGTCACAGATCTACTGAGTGAGACAGGTATGCTAGGGTGTCGACCTGCTACAACACCAATGGACCCTAGCATGAAGCTGTATGATGATGACACGGAAGAGGTGGATCAGAGAAGGTACAGAGAACTGGTAGGCAAATTACTGTATGTCACTATCACTAGACCTGATATACAGTTTGCAGTGAGTCGTGTGAGCCAGTTCATGGAGCAACCACGCCAGGTCCATATGGATGCCATACACATGATTCTGAGATATCTAAAATCATCTCCAGGTGCAGGCTTGCTATTTAAGAAAGGAAAGGAGATTTCTGTTACAGGATGTGCGGATGCAGACTATGCAGGATGCCCCAAGGACAGGAAGTCAACGTCAGGGTTTGCAGTCTATGTTGGAGATGCTCTAGTTTCATGGAAGAGCAAGAAGCAGACAGTAGTAGCTAGATCCAGTGCTGAATCAGAATATAGAGCTATGGCCCAGGCGTGCACAGAAATGATGTGGGTAAAATCCTTGCTTGCAGACCTATGTATTGATATACCTCTTCCTATGATGCTGGAATGTGACAACCAGGCCGCCCTGTTCATTGCAAATAACCCAGCTTTTCATGAGAGGACCAAGCATATTGAGGTCGACTGTCACTACATACGTGACATGATTCAGAAGGGGTTCATTGCTACATCTCACGTTACATCAGCGAATCAGACTGCTGATATCTTCACCAAAGCATTATTAAAAGGCCCATTCCAGAAGTGTGCGTCCAAGCTGAGCATGATTGATATTTATGCTCCATCTTGAGGGGGAGTGTTGACGTATATGTTGACGCACAGACTACTTTGTATCTCTTTGTTATTTTATTTTCTTGTTAGTCTTCTTGTGTAATTTACCCATAGGCTACTCTCCTATATAAGAGAGCCTAGGGCTGAGGAATAGAATAACTGATTCGCGTTTCCCAACAGTTAGGTCAGTCGAAATCGATCTGATCTGCATCATCTTTGCACTTTCTTGTGTCATTACTCTTTACTTTGATTCTGCAGTAGATCTGATGACCACCGATGCTTCTTGCTCTTCCATGTCACCAAGGGGCATGGAGTTCCCTATGAACACTACAAACTCAGAGGTAGACTTCGATGTTCTTGCGACGTCTCCCATAATATGCATTTGCACAATATGTAACAACACGAGATGTATAAATAAAAAACTAGTGCCAGATACTGTTGTAAAAATGTCGACTAGGCCGATTAGTCGGCTTGACTAGTCGAGTCGGGGGGTTAGCCTACTCGACTAGGCCTAGTCCATTAGTCGGTCAACCCGACTAATCGAGCCAACTAGTCAGCCTAGTTGGCCGACTACAAGGCCAACTTTTACATAGAGATTTTTTTTAGTTTTTGATTTTTTAAAAGCAAATTTATTCTAATATGCTTAATGTTAAATCTAAAGTCAATTACTCCTTTTACTTCATTATGATAGTATAGAAAATGTAAAAATCAACATAAATATATAAGAATATATGTATACAAAATAATTTATATATTTAAAATAATTAAAAAAAATTAAAAACTTACTAAATCTGATTAGTCGTCCAACTACCGATTAATCCTTATTCAGTGACCCTACCGACTGAGTACCGACTATCGCTTTCTGCATCCTTGGTGACAGGCGGGGCCTTTACGAACCTTAGAAGCATATGGATTGCATTTATATGCACTTGTCTAGGTTACTCCATGAACCATGGTTTCAGATTTCGTGAAATTTCACTGAAATTTCACGGAAATTTCGATTTCGTCAAGGAACCAAAATTTCGAACGAAATGACTGTATGAGGCCAATTTTCGATCATTTCTTTACAAATGGTGGTCGATATGGGCGAAATGTCATCGAAATTTTGACGAAATATCGTATCGACATGGTATTGTTACGATATTCGAAATCGATATTTAAACCCTTGCTGTGAACTGACCCACTTAGCTCATTGCAAACGATATATCTGGCCTGGTAATGGTCACGTATAAGAGCTTCCCAACGAGATCTCTGTACCTCCTCTTGTTTACCTCCTCAGTGTCTTCATCATATAGCTTCATGCTCGGGTCCTTGGGAGTGGTGGCCGGCTTACAATCTACCATGCCTGTCTCAGAGAGAAGATCTGTAACATACTTTCTCTGGATCATTACAAGACCTTGTTGTTTCTTGGCATACTCCAGTCCAAGCAAGTAACATAGACTGCAAAGGTCCTTTGTTACGAATTGCTGATAAAGAAAATCTTTAGCCCCTACACATCATCCCATGTAATAATGATGTCATCAACATAAACTAGTATAGCAACAATACGTCTCTGAGACCATTGAACAAACACTAAATGATCTAGAGTTGATCTCATGAACCCTCTGTTGCTCTGTAAGTCTTAGAGCTTCTGAAACCATGCTCTTGGACTCTGCTTAAGGTTATAGTAGTCTTATGAAGTCTGAACACCTTCTGATACTCTCCCTCAGTAGCGAACCCATGCGGCTGCTTCATGTAGTCTTCCTTTTATAGGTCAACATAGAGAAACACATTCGTCACATCAAGCTGATATGGGGGCCAATCCCGTGTCACTATAACCGAGAGAATGATCCACTATGTAGAATGTCGAATCACTAGAGAGAAAGCATTCTGATAGTCCCCCCATACGTCTAAGTAGTATTGTAATATTTGGCCGAATATTCTTATCTGTGGGGTGACCGAATAGAATATTGCTATTCTGTTAATATTCGGTCCAATCCGAATATTCTCGAATATTTGGGTATTGGACCAAATATTCAACCGTCTATTGCAAC
Source organism: Ottelia alismoides (assembly GCA_037367405.1). Lineage (NCBI taxonomy): Eukaryota > Viridiplantae > Streptophyta > Magnoliopsida > Alismatales > Hydrocharitaceae > Ottelia > Ottelia alismoides. The sequence continues at coordinate 882,380 of JAZKJV010001469.1, read as the reverse complement.
AGATTGATTTTGTAAAGGTTACTATTTATCCCATCATCACCGCAATATTAAAGCTCTATATATGTAACTTGTTAGCTGGTACTTTTATCTTGGACTCTTATTGATTGATGACCATATATATAACTCTATAATACTATGGAAAAAAAGAGTATGCTCCATGGGAGCATGTAACTTACATGCTCCCATTTTCCCTCGTATTTTTTATTTTCTTTGAAATGAAACCTAGAGGGATTTAGATCACTATATATCATCATGGCCTCATTCAAAATTTAGCATAATTCGTTACTTTTTTCCCCTCTATCAAGACCGTCAAATTTTAACAGAGCAGAAAATGGACCCCCTCCAGATGGACATGTTAGGAATGTCTATTTTACACAAAATTTGAAACACGTATTCCACTTATTATTCTAAGTAAACCCCCTAGGTTTTATTCAAAGAAATAAAATAATATGGGAAAAAGGTGGGAGGACGCTCTTATATGCTCTCATTTAACCCTAATTATATATTTAAACATAATTTTTATATTTAATAATTAAAAAAGATATTTCAAGTAATTCTGAATATTCTTCTGAATACCAAATATTTTTTATTCAATGACCCCTCCGACTGACTACTGAATACCAACTTTTGCAACATTGTATCTGGGTGAACCCACGAGCCACATGCCTGACCTTGTAGCGATCTATGCTGCCATCTGCTCGGTGCTTCACTGTGAACATCCACTTGCATCCCACAATAGACACTCCTGTAGGAGCTGTAACAGTGCTCCACGTGCCACGGGACTGTAATGCGACCATCTCATCCTCCATGGCTATCGCCATTTGCTCCTTTTTTTCAATGGAGAGATGACTGAATTCAAAGATGGGACCCACCACACCGTATATTAATAGGAATTTTAAAAGATACATGACACCAAGTTACGTTACATTGTTCCCCAACATGCAGAAGACTCTACAGTGCTTAGTTACATTTTCATAGTAGAAAGTTTGTCCACAAAAGATGGCCTTTTCTTACCACACCGGATTGCTCATAAGATCACAAAGGAGTAGGAGCTATACTCATGGCCATTGCCATACACTGATTGTATCCACCTTCAGAAGGTAGGATCGTCATCCGCCGTAAGCCAAGGAATGCTGGCTTTCCTCTAGACCTGCATCGAGTGGGGACACAAAAAGAACATATGATCAAGATCTTCCTCTGCCAAACCACATCTGTTGCAACTATGATCCTTTAGACGTAGCATCTGGCCCGATGAAACTTGGTCATGACTGCCTAGTCTGACCAACCACATGAACACCTTGACCCTATTCGATATCTACTCCTCCAAATGATACCTGTATCAAGTCTGACATCGTCTGGCCCCACCTCTGCGTCCTACATAAAGAAACGATATGATTTCTTTACCGTGAATCTCCCATCCCCCACACAAAATGATCACTGCCCGCAGCCAGTCCCTCAAGGGGAACGAACTTGCTGTGCAATGTCAGAGACTACACTATGCTCGGACAGTATAAAGTCAAACATAGGGGTCCACGTGCTGTGATCCCACATCTGTCGATCATCTTTGTTTTATTGTTATCTTGTAATTTTCTATTTCTGTTATCTCTTTATGTATTTTTCCCTTAGAGTTTTTCTCCTATATAAGAGAGCTCTAGGGTTACGGTAAATGCATCTCGTTCATTTCAATCCTTTCCACATGGTATCAGAGGGATGTTCCTAGACCGAAGCCTGTGCTCTAGAATCCGAACCCCACTAAAAGCCCTAGAGCGTCGCGCGATCAGCACCGCCGCCAACAACTGCCGCTCGCAAGCAACCAACAATGGCTGTAACCCACATCCACCGTCGCCCTCGCAGGCAGCCGCTACCGCCCGCAGGCAGCCAACCGTGGTTGCAGCCCGCTGTCGCCCTCAAGCGCAAGGGGCGCCACCGCGGCTCCCCCCGAGGGCCCGAGTCTGGAAGGGCTGCTCTATCTTGGTTCTTGTGGGCTCGAATAGGACCGATTTGACTCCCATGGGCGTGGTTTTCGATCTTCTAAATCCATCCCAGGTACCTAAAGAAGCTTTCTGTTGATGGAAGTATTGAATTGAGAACATTAGTTATTTTATTTGTTTTATAAATTCTTTTTTCTAGCCATATTAATTCAGATGATTCCAAGGATTTATTATTTGTTTGTTTGCCGTACAAAAAAACTTTTTGAATTTCCTGTCGAAACAGACTTAGCTAAAGAAAAAGCTTTAACTGCAGCCAAATATCCTTTTTTCTTCCAAATGTTTTTACGAATACGTTTTTTGATATAGAAGTACGTTTTTTTGGTATGAGTCTACACCCACAACCATCTTCCTTTATGTCTGTGTAGACATAGTTATTTCAATTTGCCCCCAGTCGTTGAAGATTGTTGTCATCATGTCAGACAATAAAGCAGATGTTCCATCCTTGGGTGCCTTCAAAGGTCCAGCATCCATCATGAAGATGGATGGAACGAACTATGAACAGTGGGCCATGTAATTCACGAGTCTCATGCAATGTAATGGCAAGAAATATATTCTCACATAGGAGGAGCCTGTTGACAAGACTGGAGTTAACGTCTCATGGGAGACAAATGACGCTTATGCACGCATGTGGCTTTCTGGGATGGTGTCCATGGAGATAGCCAATGATATATTGAGTAAGCCCACGATCAAGGCTATGTGGGACATTCTCGCTGCTACATACTCCCCAGCAAAGAACGTGTCGAAGATTTTGCAACTTCAACACGACATCTTCACGTCTAAGCAGAATGGTCACCCTCTCCATACCCTTTTCATTTCTTTAAGGGGTATGTTTGAGAAGTTACATGGTTACATTCCCTTGACTGTCACACCGGAGTATCTCAAGGCATATATGGATGCAGTGATGACTGGAGTTTTTCTAGCGGCACTTGACTCTGAGTATGATGCTGCCAGAGTACATATTCTTACTGATGCCACTATACCTTCAATGGAGGAGGCATATCACAGGTTGAGTAGGCTCTCCATATCTTCTGGTGGTACTCAATTGTTTTAGACTTCTTCAGCCATGGCATCATCTCGTGGTAGGGGGAGCCCTACACAGTTTCATGGCCAAGGTGGCCGTGGAAGAGGAGGGGGTAGTCGACCCCTTCTTTAGCCTTGTACATACTGCTACATGCCGGGTCATTATGAGGACACATGCTATTCTAAGAACGGGTTTCTCGCTTCAACACGTGTGACAGATCAGATCCGGCATGGCGGCAGTTCTTCAACTGCATCTGATAAGAGATTTGATGAGTTAGTAGCGCGACTCAGGGATATTATGCCTTCTCCTGGGTCAACTAGCTCTCCATTAGGATTATCAGAGGTAGTAGCCTCAACATCTGCTTCTACATCAGGTATAACTTATGCTTTTACTCGCTGTTACATGGTAGACTTGTCGGAATGAATTAAGGATTCAGGAGCTTCCCATCATCTCTGTGGTGACAGAGGGTAGTTTAGTACCTATAGCCCAACTCAATCAGGCAGATCAATTGTGATAGCAGATGGGACATACTCTCCCATTACTGGTCTGGGGGAGGTGCAGTTTACCCTGCAATGCGGCTTCAGAACGTTCTTTACGCTCCTGAATTCTCTATGAACTTACTATCTATTAGTCAAATCACCAAGGATTTACATTGTCGTGCCATATTTGACCCTTCTGCTCTCGTGTTTCAGGACATTCTTACATGCAGGGTGATTGGTTCTGGCCGTGAGCAAGGAGGCCTCTACAGACTGGTGCAATCTTCTTTTGCTGGTGCTTCTTCTCTTCGCACTGGATCTTTTTCTCCCTATACGTGACATCTTCATTTTGGTCGTCTTCTTCTGCAAAAGTTGCGTCACGTTCTTCGTCAGATCTCTCCTTGCTCTATTTTTCAGTGCGAGGCCTGCCAGCTTGGGAAGCATCATAGTCCACATTCCAGAGTCGTCAGGGTCAAAGTAGTCGTAGTCTTTTTGTGTTGATTCATTTTGATATTTGGGGTCCCAGTTGTGTCCCAGATCTTCAAGGGCATATGTTTTATCTTGTTGCTGTTGATGAGTTCTCTAGATTGCTGTGGGTTTTTCTTCTTAAGAACAAATCTGATGACGGTCTTGTTATTCAATCCTTTATTAATGAAATAAGGAATGTGTTTTCTGCAAATGTCAAGTTTATATATTCTGATAATGCACTTGAATTCTGCAGTACATGACATTCTCAGTTCCTTAGATCCTATGGTATTGTGCATTATACATCTTGTGCGTATATTTCTCAACACAGTGGGGTGGCTGACAGGAAACATCATCATCTTTTGGATGTTACCAGGACTCTTCTGATGCAGAGCCATGCTCACCATTCTTACCGGGGGACGCGGTTCTCACCGCGTGTTATTGGGTGAATCATATGCCTTCATCGGTTCTGGGAGAGAAGATCTCGTTCTCGATTGCGTTTCCCGAGTCGGATCTTTTCTCTCTCACTCCTTGTGTTTTTGGATCCGTTACTTTTGTTCATCAGATGTCTCCAGGTCTTGATAAGCTCTCTCCTACAGCAGCCAAGTGTGTGTTTGTTGGGGATTCCAAGACCCAAAAGGGATATCATTGCTTTGACCCTGCTCGACGAAGGTACTATGTTAGTGCAGATGTCACCGTCTTTGAGTCCATTATGTATTTCTCTCCTACAAGTGACAAGCTCATTCCTTAAGAAAGTGGATAAGAGGTTTATATGGCTCTACCTTGGGTCTCACCTACTCCAGGAGACACTACACCACCACCACCACCACCACCATCCTCTCCTCCACCGCCACCTCCGCCGCCTCCTCCACCTCCCGCCACACCTACTTTCTTTCTGCAGGTTTACCAGCGCCGGCTTCGTGCTTGTGTGCCTCCTCCATCATCCAGCACATCCAAGATATGTTTAGAGCATTTGAGTTCCACTAATGGCACTTGTGATTTGAGTGTGCAGATTGAGGTGCAGGATGTCATAGATAATACTCCTGAGGATATTGTGGACTTGGATGCGCCTATTGGCTTTACGTAGGAAGAGGCATGCATGCACTATGCATTCTCTTTCTTCTCATGTTTCCCTGGCACAACTCTCTGGGTATTTTCAGAGGTTTGTTATTGGCTTATCAGCTGTGCAGATACCGCGATCCTATAAGGAGGCTTTGTAGTGTGGTCCGTGGTGTCTGGCTATGGAGGAGGAGATGGCCGCTTTACAGTCTCGTGGTACGTGGAGTGTCGTTTCCGCTCCCCCGGGTACTTCTATTGTTGGCAGTAAATGGGTGTTTACAGTAAAACACCGTACAAATGGTTCAGTGGACAGATACAAGACCAGGTTGGTTGCTCACGAGTTCACCCAAACCTATGGGGTGGATTATCAGGACACCTTTTCTCCCATTACATGTCACTCTACACTGCTCATTCTTACTGCCGTTGCTGTGTTACATGACTGACCAGTTTCTAATTAGATGTCAAGAATGCTTTCTTGTATGGGGATTTGCAGGATGAAGTGTATATGCAGCAACCACCAGTGTTTACTGCTGAGGGGGATTCCAGTATGGTGTGTAAACTCCACAAGGCCATTTATGGCCTTAAGCGGAGCTCGAGGGCTCGGTTCCAGAAGCTCTCGGAGTTGATTGAACAACATGATTTTGTCAGCTCTACTGCAGATTATTCTCTTTTTGTTAAGAGAAACCAAAGAGGTACTGTTGCTATTTTGGTCTACGTGGATGATAATATTGTTACATGCAGTGATGACCAGGGTATCAAGCAACTAAGGATTTCCTTGGACAATAATTTGTGACCAAGGATCTTGGCAAGCTGCAGTATTTTCTTGGCCTAGAATTTGCAAGAAATCAACAGGGTATGGTAATGACGCAAAGGAAATATGCCATCGATCTTCTATCTGAGACGAGCATGACAGGATGTAGACTTGTTACTAGTCCAATGGATTCCAATGCTAGGCTATATGATGATGACTCTGTGGAGGTGGATAAGAGACAACACAGAGGGGCTGGTAGGGAAGCTATTATATGTCACTATTACCAGACTTGATTTATCGTTTGCTGTCAGCAGGGTCAACCGATTTATGGAGCAACCTAGGAAAGTCTCTCCTGGATGCAATCAACATGATCTTAAGGCGTCTCAAGTCTTCTCCAGGTGCAGGACTTCTATTCAGGAGAGATGTTTCTTGCAGTTTCAGGATGTGCATATACATACTATGCTGGGTGTCCCAAGTAGGGTTGTAAACGAGCCGAACATGAGCGAACCAATCTGGGCCCGGTTCGGTTCGTTTAGCATACTTTAAGGCTCGTGTTCGGTTCGACTCGATAAAATGAAAACTGCAATCAGGTTCGGTTTGGCGCGGGTAAGGTTCGTAAAGGTTTGATTCGGCTCGTTAAAGGTTCATTTAAGAATAAATGTTATGCACATGTTTCTGTTCAAAGGGAAAAACCGCAGCTGTAGGAGAGGGTTTTGTGGGGTTTCAGGAGTAGGGAATAGAGATTTAGGGAGTGGATGATTGGATGGATTTGGGAAAATAAGTGAATAGCCCTTATGTTAATATCGATACAATATGTATGCATATATACTTTTATGTATGCATGTGTGTATATAATCGATCTTTTAACGAACCAAACTTCAAAAACGTAGGTTCGCTGAGGTTCAATTCGTTAAAAGTTCGATTATACACACATGCATGATGCATACATAAAAGTATATATATACATATTGTATATATAAGGAAAAAATACATTTAATATTAACATAAGGGCTATTCATCATTTTCCCAAATCCATCTAGTCATCTACTCCCTAAGTCCATGTTCCCTACGGTTCGTTTATTTAATCGAGCTCAAACTCGTGTTAAGGTTCGGTTCATTTATTTCTGAATCGAATCCGAATCGAACTTTTAACAAGCCTGATATGAAAGAATATCGAACCTGAGAATTTTCTGACAGCCCTAGTCCCAAGGTCAGGAAGCCTACTTCAAGCTTTACTGTGTTTATGGGCAACTCATTGGTTTCATGGAGGAGCAAGAAACAAACGGCTGTGGTCAGATCTGGTGCTGAATTAGAGTATAGGGCCATGGTCCAAGGAAGCACAAAAGTGATGTGGATCAAGTCCGTTCCGACTGATCTAAATATTGAGGTGCCTCTTCCTATGCACCTCAAATATGGTAATCACGTTACTCTATTCATAGCTAATAATCCAGCCTTCCATGAAGGAACAAAACACATTGAGGTTGACTACCATTACACACGTGATTTGATTCAAAAGGGGATTATATTCACTTCTCATGTTGCTTCAGACGATCTGATTGCCGTCATGTTTACCAAAGCTCTTTCAAAGGGGCCATTTCACTGTTGCTGTTCCAAGCTGAGCATGATGGATATATATGCTCCAGCTTGAGGGGGAGTGTTGAGATATTTATATCTCTTTATTGTTATATTGTAATTTTTTATTTCCTTTGTCTCTTTATGTAATTTTTCCCTTAGAGCTTTTCTCCTATATACGAGAGCTCTAGGGCTACGGTGAATGCATTTCTTTCATTTCAATCCTTTCCACAGTCTCTATTGCGGGTATGGTGAAGAGCCTCGAGAGTCGCTCTCTCGGAACACCGTCCCCCGTCCAGTCATCCAACCATAATATAAAATTTTCACTACTCCCAAGGACGGGTCGCATCTTGCCCGCCAACACCGGAAGGATCCTAACCACACCATGCTGGAGCAATGAAGGAGCACGCACCCGAGTGGCCTCGAAGGAACCATATACCATAGATTTTCCTCAACATGCGACAAACAAGATCCTCCGAGTTCCTCCATAATCGCACCACACATTTCTCCATAGGTGCCTTCTTCATTTTCTTCGCCCTCAACACCCCAAACCACCATTCTTCCTCGCAGTTGTAACCTTGCCCCATTCAACCGGCTGAAAGCCCTTCTTCTCTTAATGATCATCAGACTAGAAAAAACTTATCATCAAGGCCTCCATTTTTGTGCACACATCGACTGGTAACATTCTCGTGGAACAGAAGATCAGAACACCTGATAGAACATGCTTCCGTAGAATCAATTCCCTCTCCCTCGAGAGCATCGTCGCCTTCCAGTCCGTCAGTCTCCCCTCAGTCTATCCTGAATAGGTTTCCTGTCAGAAGATCTCAGCTTCCCAGCCACCAAAGGGAGCCCTAAGTGTGCAATGTGTAAGTCACAAACTGAGCACCTTAAGATTGCCGCACCATCCCTCGTCTCTTGATTAGAGAAACCAAATGATACCACGCCATACTTTTCTCTATTAATCTGCAAGCCTGAGACATTCCAAAGATATCCATAATAAGAGATACTCGACAGATATGCTCCATATTATTCCGCAAGAACAATATAGTGTCATCTGCATACTATAGCAATGGAATGAAGATATCATCTTTTCCATAGCCAGAGCACCAAACAACATCTGATGCCAAGCTATCATGACGAGTGCATCTGCTACTATAACAAACAACAAAGGGGCTAGCGGGAAACATTGCCTAACCTACCATCTCTGGCTTAAAGAAACCTCCTACTGGCCTTCCATTAATAAGAACATCTTATGAAACAATCATGACACACCATTTAACCCGAGAGATCCACTCATATGGGAACCCCCTCTTCTCCACGAGGCCCATAGGAAGCGTCAATCCACATAGTCACATGCCTTTGAAAAGTTAACCTTCCATAACATACCTCTGGTCTTGCTTCTCCTCCAATCCGATACCAGTGCAGAAGCCAACACAAGGCCATCTGCCATGAATCTTCCTAACAAAAACATTGTCTGTTTGGGCGATAATGAGATATTGATATAATAGTAGGAAGAATACCTTGTAGTCTGTTTGTGAGGGTCTTTGCGATAATGAGATAAATAGCATTGAAGAGCGCTATGGATCTTTAATCCTCTGCCTTGATCGGAACATCCTTTATAGGCTACTGAAAGAGCAAATGGTCTTATTCAACTGCTCAAGGCCTTGATTCTTGCAGGACCTCAAGTACATCTCCCTTACCATCTCCTAAAATTCCCTGTAGAACAAAACATGTAAACCTTCTAGGTTTGATGCCCCATCTGTATTAAGCTGGAACAAAACCTTCATGACTTCCTCATCCATGAAAGCCTAAAGTCCATGAGCTCATATGATTGTCAGATAATCTTGATACCCTATTCTATGCCATCCCCAACCAATACGAGTGCGCCTTCTGCTAAACGCCTGGAAATGTGAGCAAAGCGCTGCTCCCACTGCCTGAACCCGCTGAACAACCTCTTCACCAACCCACATTGAGTGAATATAGTTCCTGCGTCTCCGTTCACTCACCATGGCATGGAAGAAACACATGTTGGCATCTCCCTCCTTCAACTAATGCTGCTTGGATCTTTGTTGTCAAGTTACCTCCTTCTTGTCCTCCAAGTGAATCACATCGAGATGCTCGCCTCTCTCCACCAACTCCTCTTCTGTCAACTTCGTTTCGTCCTTCAACTTGTTGAGCATGTATACCTTTTTTGGAGCGACGCTGTGTCCAAGCATTTTTATTAAACCTCACAAGGTGTTTCCTCAGCTCTGCTAACTCGAAAGCCAACGTGCAGCCGCCGAGACCGTAGGACGACTCCCCTCCCAGAATGTTGCCACCGTTTCTTGAAAACTCGGCTCATTTCTCCACACGCCAAGAGGCCTCACCCGACTCCACCATCGGATCCACCATTAGAGTGTTAAAAGCATCCGACCCACGACCTTGATCCAAGACAGGATCCGAAAGCGAAGGAGTTGTAGGAGATCCGCCAGCCTTCGAATCACACACAAACTGTTCCTACTCGCATGAACTTGACCACCTTGGTAGTACCATTGCAAGGGAGGGTTTGATGACGCCAAAGATACCTATCCACCTTGGTGGACACGCCTTGACCCGAAGCTTTGGTAGCTACCCCCGGTACTTTCATCGTGAATTTGGAAAGTCGTTCCTCTTTAGGCAAACCCTATTCCGACGATGCTTCCGTCTGCTGTCATGCTCCCAAGGACAGAGAAGCAGCCTCCCACACCTCCAAACGCAACTGGAGACCCTTGAAGCTTGTATCGATGTAGATCAGAAGCGGTTGAGTCAACTTCGTTGCCATCACCACCATGTCCAAATGTTGCATTATTTTCCCGACGGTAGTGGTGTTCATGGGGCGGGTACCCGACCCGTTCACTGTTGACTTGTCCTTTCCCATTATTCCTGGGTTACAGGTTGACCCGACTCGTTCCTACTATCTAATGGGTATCCGGTTAATTTGAATGGGTAACGAGTATCCACGGGTACGCACAAACATCTCTTCCAAGAAAAATGATCCCTACATCATCCATCTATTTACATTTATAGGAAGAACATACGATTAAATTGAGCAAGTTATTTAGAAAACCAATCATCATATTCTTGTATTATTCGATAGTTTTAATAAATGTCGAAGTTGTGATAGAGATACACATGGAAATAAAAATGTATTAGATCACGTACGCCCTTAGTTAAGAGGAGGTTAATTATATATTAGACAATGGGTTAATTGCAGGAGTGTTCAATTGAAACATTATTGTTGATTTCTAAGGTAAAATTAGTTATATCCGTCGAGAAGAGGCAAATTACTAAGTAGCACCTCATGATTACAAAAATCCCCTAATACTACAATAAGTTTTTTTCTTCAGTACTACAGAGTATTCACATTTACAGAATGCAATACCACAGAAAGTGTTTTTGACTTTAATCCTACACGTATATCACATAAGCAGAATGCGATATCTATAAGGCATTCCTCTATGCGATATACACATATATCGCATAACCAGTATGCAACATGCAAACAACTCCCTGGAAACCAAACATATGTGCATATATCGCATATTCGGTATGCGACATGCAAACAACTCTTTGGAAATAAAAAAGATGTATATATTTCACATCTCCTATATGCGCTATCTACACAACTCTCTAGAAAACATTATTTCTAGGTTTTTTTATCTCATGTTCAAGTCCCCGTCAAACCATGTGTATAGTTTTTTTTGATGTCTCAACCAATTTGAAATAGAAATCCAACAAAAGTCTATGGAAAATAGACTCTAAACATTCGAACAACATTACAATTTCATTATGTTCAAATGTAAAAAGTCTCGAACAACATTATAATTTCATTATGTTCAAATGTAAAAAGTCTCATTAGAAATAGAAATAACATCACATAAAACTTTACAATCCCGAAAAATTAACCGTTTACATTACAACTGTCTCTCTGTTGCCTTCTTCTCCATCGAAGTGTCATTGTTTGGAAAAATAGAAGAGTTATTTATTCCTGGGAACCCTAGACTCTCTTATATAGAGGAGAGACCAATGGGTAAATTACAGAAGATGGATATAAAGACATGAAATAAAGAAAATGTACATAGAGAACATAAAAATATCTCTACACTTCCCCTCAAGATGGAGCATAGATGGCAATCATGCTCAGCTTCTAAAAGGCCCTCTGAGCAATGCCTTGGTCAAGATATCAGTCGTTTGCTCTCCTGAGCTGAAATGGATTTAGCAATCAAGCCCTTCTGAATCATATCTCTAGTATAATGGAAATCTACATCAATATGCTTCTTTCTTTTGTAGAATGTAGTATGGTTTGCAATGAATAAGGCAACCTGATTATCTCATTGTAACTGCATGGGTAGAGGTACATTTATATGCAAATCTGTTTACACTGCTCAAACCCACATCATTTCTGTACTAGCTTGTGTCATAGCCCTATACTCAGATTCGACACATGATCTAGACACCACCGTCTGTTTCTTGCTTTTCCAAGAAACAAGAGAACTGCCAACGAATACCGCGAAACCCGAAGTAGACTTCCTGTCCTTAGGGCACCCTGCATAGTCTGCATCAACACATGCAGAAATAGAAAGTGTTGATCCTTTCTTGAATAGTAATCCTGTACCTGGAGAAGATTTTAGATATCTCAATATCATATATCTATAGCATCTATATGTACGTGTCGTAGCTGCTCCATGTACTGACTCACCCGACTCACTGCAAAAAAGATATCAGGTCTAGTGGTAATAATATAGAGAAGCTTTCCAACCATCTCTCTATATCTCCTCTTGTTAACCTCATTTGTATCATCATCATCATCATATAACTTCATGCTAGGATCCATATGAGTAGCAGAGGGTCGATACCCAATCATGCATGTCTCAACAAGCATGTCTGTAACATACTTCCTCTGGGTCGTCACAAGACCCTGTGCATTCCTAGCGAACTCTAACACTAAGAAATACCTTAAGGTGCTAAGATCCTTAGTAACAAACTAACGGCCCAGAAATTCTTTTGTCATCTTTATCTTATGCACATCATCTCCTGTAACGAGTATATCAACAACATAAGTCATGATAGCAGTAGTACCTCTGGGTGTTCTATGCACAAACAGTGAATGGTCTACATTTGTCCTCTTGAATCCCTGCCTTTCAATCAGATCCGAGAGCGTCTGAAACCATGCCCTTGGACTTTGCTTAAGGCCCTATATGGGCCTTATGGAGTTTACAAACCTGCTGACACTCCCCCGCAGTAGCAAACCCCGAAGACTGCTGCATATAGACTTCCTCATGCAGATCTCCATACAAAAACACATTCTTAACGTCTAGCTGAAATAAAGGCCAATCATGTACCACATCAATTAAAAGGACACATAGAGTGGAGTGACGAGCAACTGGAGAGAACTTGTCCATATAATCTACATCGTAAGTTTGAGTAAATCCTTGTGCCATCAATCTTGCCTTGTACCGATTAAGGCTCCCATCTACATGATGTTTAATATTAAACACCCATTTGCAACTGATAAAGGATGCCCCAGGAGGAGCAGATACCAAACTTCAGGTACTACGTGATCGCAGAGCAACCATCTCTTCCTCCATAGCTAAATGCGAGCGGCTATCCTGTAAGGCCTCTCGATAAATGCGTGAAATGTCCATGACAGATAGAGCAACTGCAAATCTCTGAAATTCCCCTATCAGACGATGAAAGGAGACCTGGGAAGCTAGTGGATATGAAGCACATGTACGCTTTTGCTTTCGAACTGCAATGAGTATATCCAGGTCATCGGGAACCTTCTCCGTCCGTGGGCTAGTCTCCTGAAATGATTCCTGCACAGATACATCTCCAGACCCATCGTTAGATTCATTGTTATCGGAACAAACATAAGGCGTGCTGGATGACGAGCAATGACCATGAGCAAATGCAGGTCGACGGGTATTGAATTTTGGTAATGGTGAAACAATGGGCACAAGCGACTTTGCAGAACGAGATGGAGGTGGTGATGGTGGTAGTGATGGAGGCACATCAAGCACATGTAGAAGAGAAGACATGCTCGCAGTAGGAGCTGGCATGTAAATCTCATCATCAGAGTCTACTGCTCCGACTCTGACGACTAGGAAAACGAGACCGATGATGCTTTCCCAACTGACACGCCTCGCACTGGAAGGATGGAGTTGGTGAAATCTGCGGCAAACTATGACACATCTTCTGGAGAGGGAGATGGCCAAAACGTAGGTGCCAAGTGAAGGAAGAGACTGGTCCTGTTGAATGAGAAGATAGACCTGCATAGGGAGTTCGGACCAGGCGATATAGACCACCCTGCTCACGGCCACAACCAATCACTCTGCCTATAAGAATGTCCTGAAAAACAAGAGACAATGTCTCAAAAATAGCCCGGCAGTGCAAATGCTTTGTAATTTGACTAATACATAACAAATTCATAGAGAAATCAAGAGCATGTAACACATTCTGTAGATGCATCGAAGGCATCAAATTGATCTCCCCCTGTCCTATGATTGGGGAATGAGTCCCATATGCTATCACAACGGTTCTCCTTGGAGGAACATGTCTATATGCAGCAAGCTGTGTACTGTCTCCACATAAATGATGCAACGCCCCAGAATCCATAATCCATTTTGTAATCTCAGATCTATGACAAGATGCAAAGGTATAATTACTACTTGAGGTACTAGCTATAGCAGAAGTATTGACGGAGGCGGAAATTGCTACATCTGAATGGCCTCCTGGAGATGATGAAGAAGCATGAGACATGATATCCCATAGTTTGGCAATGAGGTCATCACACCTCTGATAAGAAGTAGGAGCAACAACTGGAGGCTCAACTTGCTCCGCTACTCAGGCTGACGCTGTAAAACATGCTTGGAGTTGCATGTATCCTCTGCTTGACCTGGGCGATAAGAGAAGGTGCAGGCTGATGATTGCGACTTCCTCTACCACGAGGTCTACTTCTACGAAAGAAAAAAAAGCCTCCTCTGCCCCGGACGCTGCCGTTGACGAAGAAGTCTTGCTAGTAGTAGTAGATGGTACAGTAATGTCGTTGAGCCTGCAAAAAGCCTCTCTATGGGAGGAATAGTAGCATCTGCGAGGATCTGAGAGCGAGCAACATCATATTCATGATAGAGAGCTTCTAGGAATACACCAACCATGGTAGCATTCCTATATGTCTTCTGCTGCTCTGGAGTTGCCATGAGAGGTCTGAAACTAGGGAGCTTCTCAAACATCCCAAGCAAGGATGCATACAATGAATGAAGAGGCCTTCCGTTCTACTTGACAATAAATATATCGTCGTGGAATTGTAGGATCTTGGTCTCATTCCTCGTATGAGAATAAGTTGCTGCGAGGATATCCCACATTGCCTTAGCAGTAGGCTGCTGTAACACATCATTGGCGATCTCTATCGTCAATGTATATGAAAGCAGCCAAACTTTGGCGTATGCATCATCCACCTCCCACGAGGTGTTAACCCCCAGTTTTCTCCACCGGCTCTTCCTCGGTAAGAATATCTTTCTTTCTTTTTTTTTTTTGAAACTCCAAAAAAAGGGGGACACACGCAGAGGTGCTCACCCCAATTCATTAAAAAGAGAAAGAGATACTTACAAGGGGAAAGCGGGAAGTGAGAAATTACAAAGCAGAGTAAAGGGGGTAGACGGAGATCGTAGCCCCTGATGCTAAAAATAATTACAAGGAGGTCCAGTCACGCAGGAAGCCCGAGGCCGTGGATCTAACATTCTCCAAATAGAACCGCTGACGAGCAAAGATAGCCTCGTTTCGCCCCAACCACAGGCTCCAAAGCCGCGAGATTGGGTCAAGAAGCGCTGGCCATGGTCGATCCCTAACACAGAACAAGCTTCGACAGAAATGAGGGAATGACGAGAGGTCCAGCCACCCCAAATCGGCCCATAACGCATCAACACAGCAGCAATGGAGAAATAGGTGGTCAATAGTTTCCGTAGCCATGCCGCAGAGACCACAGAGAGGCGAAGAGTTGGGAAACATCCGAGCACAGCGATCACGAGTTAGAATTCTTCCCCTACGGAGCAGCCACAGAAAGATACCCACACGCTCAGGAATCCTGAGCGCCCACAAAAGATTACAATCACGCAAGAGCCTGTCATCCCTCCCATCGGCAGCGGGCATGATGGCCATATAAGCGGCACGAGTAGAGAATGGACCATTCTTCCAGGCCAAGTAATCCCTGCCCCCAGAAGGCACAGGGGCATCAACAAGAGAGTTTTTGAGAGAGATAAATTCGAGCATCCGCTGGTCCGACAAAGCCTCAGAGATTAAGGGGCACCAATCGCGGCCATCCCAGCATCCTGCCACCGTAACATCTTTATTGGGGACCAAAGCGTAGAGACGGGGGAAAGAGAGCCTAAAGGGTCCCCTTCCCGTCCAGTCATCCTCCCAGAAACGGAGCATAGAACCATTGCCGAGCTTGAATGAGAAAAGGGATCGATTCCGACAAAGAGCGCCCATCACCCCACGCCAGAAGATGGAGACCTGTCCCCGAAAGTCGCCATGAAAAGCTAAAAGGATGCCATCCCCTGCCGCACCCCTCAAACAATTAATCAGGAAGTTGTCCTCCTTACCCCAAATCCGCGCCGCCCATTTGAGCAAGAGAGCATCATTCACCGACGCCAGGCGCCTCACACCCAACCCGCCCTCCTTCTTAGGACGCGTGACCTCATTCCAGGCAACGAGGTGCACACCCTTCCCCCCTCCCCCCTTCTTCCCCCACAGAAAAGCCCGCATACACTTCTCCAGACGGCAACGAACCCCCTTAGGCATACCCCGCACCGAGAGAAAGTAGATAGGGATAGAGGAAAGGACGGATTTAAGTAGCACTAACCGGCCACCACGGGAGAGGATCGCCGCGCGCCACCCAGCCAGGCGATGCTCCACCTTTTCGACGACCGATTTCCAGTCCCGCGTGCGCGCGCGGCCCAAAGACAAGGGTAAGCCCAGGTAATCGAAGGGTAGATCAGAAGCTTGACATCCCAGCACTTGTGAGCACAGCACCGCCTCCGCCGAGGACATGGAAAAAGGCACCGCCTTAGATTTGTTTGCATTAACATGAAGACCGGAAAGCTCGCTGAACAAATGAATAGTAGTAGCCATTGGGGACACATTCGAAGGATCCCCCTCGATGAAACATATTGTATCATCAGCAAATTGGACGATCGGAATGTTATATGGGCCCAAAGAGCAGCCCCGGGACAAGCCAGCCCCCACCACACCATCGATCATGCGCGGTAGAACATCAACCGCCAGGACGAATAGGAGAGGGGCTAGGGGGCATCCCTGGCGAATCCCCCTCCGAGGTTGGAAAGAATCCCCGACCATCCTGCCATTAACCAAAAGAGATAGCGATGCCGTTGACACACAACGCCGCATCCAAGTGATCCAGGTAGAGGGGAACCCCCTTCGCCAAAGAACGGACCATAAGAATCGCCAATCAAGAGTATCATAGGCCTTGGCAAAGTCAATCTTCCAAAGAATTCCCTTAGTAGCATTCCTCCTCCATGACTCAATAATTTCCGACACAACCGCATAGCAATCAGATATTTGCCTACCACGCACGAAGGCTGCCTGCGTAGGCGAGATGAGGGAGTCGAGGAGCGGGGCCAGGCGACGCGCGAGGGCCTTGGCAATAATTAAATAAATTGCATTGGACACGGAGATAGGCCTGAAGTCCTCAATCCGAGTAGCCGAAGACGATTTAGGAATAAGCACAATATGGGACCGATTTAGGATATCAAAGCCATCGTTTCCCTCGCAAAAATCCCGCGCCACAGCCAGAACATCATTCCCAAGAACATCCCAAAATTCCTTGTAAAAGCAAACCGGGAAGCCATCAGGGCCCGGTGCAACATCACGATTGAGGTCCCAAACCGCCCCCTTGAGTTCTTCCAAGGAAAGCGGGAGCACGAGCGCCGCTGCAGAAGAAGCAGGGAGAGCAGGAGCCCCCTGGCCCGACCAGCGCCACCGCCGCGGGGCCGAGGTGCCAAACGCATCACGAAAATAGTTCCCCACAGCCACCCCCACATCAGCCTCCCCCTCATAGTGCACCCCAGCAATGGAAATAGAAGAAATGGAATTAGAGCGGCGGCGGCCACTCGCCACCCTGTGAAAGTACGCCGAATTGGCGTCCCCCTCCTTGAGCCACCTCACCTGAGACCGCTGACGCCACTCGATTGAGCGCTTACGATCCTCCAATCGTGTCGTCGCAACGGCGGCAGCGCGCTCATCCAGCTCTTCCGAAGTGAGATCTCTATCATTCTCGAGAATGTCAAGGCGTAGAATCACAGCCTCAGCCGCCAACCGATCACGCATACGAGCCTGCCTCGACTCCCGCTTGAAGGACGCGAGGGCCGCGCGCAGGGAAGAGAGTTTAAGAGGGGTGACGTTTCAGGTTCCGCGCGGTGGACGTCAGGGCTCTACGTCGAGGGGTGACGTTTCAGGTTCCGCGCGACACGTGGCTTCTTCCAGGGATATTCTCGATGCGTCGTCGGGTGACTTTTCCGAAGCGTCGCATGGGGGAACATCCGAAGCGTCGCTCGGGGAGGTCATTAGACTTCATAAGGCTCATGAATTGCATAGCCCATAGCTCATAGTTCGTCCTGTCTATCTTGATAATAGGCGTTGGACCTTTGAATGCGCTTGTGGCCAGTATGTCGACCTTTTTTTTGCTTACATGTCGTCGGATGAAGATCACTAGGGTTTTGTAGACCAATGGATGAGTTTCTACACATATATGAGAGGATTTGAATGCATTTGTAGACTTATGTACTCAAATCCATCCACCCAAACGGGCCTCGATACAGGCAATGTTCAGGAAGGCGGTATGCGGTATTCAGTCGGAGGAGTCACTGCATAGAGAGTATGCGGTATGCAGGAGACTATGCGGTATGCGTTTTTATGCGGTTTGGTATTTTTTATTTTTAAAAATATAAATATAATTTTAATATCATGTTAATATCATCTAGCTATTATATCTCTTGAATATAATAATAAAGAATTGAAGGTACAAGAACAAAACTATTGGGATAAAAGTAATATAGAGTCAAATGAGCAAAAACATCAATTAAAAGAGCGTTAGGTCTGTTGTCTGAGTTTAGGTTTGGGTTTTACAAAATGTTTATTTAAAAAACGGCCGCATACTCGGTCGCATATACCGCATACTCGGCCGAGTATGCGGTCTGACCCGCCTAGATGCCGATTTGGTCATACTCGGAGCGCCAAGGCTTCCGAGTATGAGTATGCGGCCGAGTATACGGTATACTCGGCCGATTTCCTAAACACCGGATACAGGTAAGAGGTCGATGACAATATATAGTGACCGATTCGAGTAGCGACTGGTTTCAGTAGCTACATGTGCCCACGAAGGAGGGGGGTGCCGGACCGACGAGGGCGGTGGATCGGCCGACTCAGCGACAACTAGGGCAGTGCCGACGACGAGTAGTCGCTCAGTGGTGGCTGGCGGAAGGGCTGTCCGGCTGGAGCGGTACCGAACGACGGCGACGACTGGAGTAGAACCAGGTGGCGGCACGGTGCGGCGACACTGCTCGGTCGGAGTCGACGACATCGGCGGCGGTAGGAGAGAAGGGGAGGGACATGTGTGGATTTAGGGTTAGGGTACGAAGCTTTGGTCTAGGACCGCAACTTTGATACTATTTTGGTAGAAATAGAAGAGTTGTTTATTCCTGGGAACCCTGGGCTCTCTTATATATAGGAGAGATCAATGGGTAAATTGCATAAGATGGATATAAAGACATAAAATAAAGAAATGGCACATAGAGAACATAGAAATATTTCTACAGTCCTCAATATCTCGGGTGGATCAAAAGGTCGTAAATGGCTGCCCTCATCAATCAATGATATCTGGGACGTTCCTACACTGTCATCCTCGAAGATCGGCATCGGTGGTGATGTGCAATAAGTGGGTTGAGTATTCCTTATCCCCACTCCCATCCTCATCAGTGCCTGCGGCGTTTGCATTTCTTCAATTGGCGACTGGACAACTGGTGTGACGAATTGGGCCTCCAAGACATAATCTGGCAGCTCTTGACGGAAATTCAGAGATGGTACACGTTCTATGTCTGGAACATCTGGTTC
This sequence comes from Ottelia alismoides, assembly GCA_037367405.1. Lineage (NCBI taxonomy): Eukaryota > Viridiplantae > Streptophyta > Magnoliopsida > Alismatales > Hydrocharitaceae > Ottelia > Ottelia alismoides. The sequence continues at coordinate 862,904 of JAZKJV010001469.1, read as the reverse complement.
TTCCCCTACCACTGGTACGACAACTAGATCATGTGCTCTGCCCTGCCTCTTCCTCTCCCTCGTGCCCTGCCTCCTCTAACTTTTGCCTGAGCCTAGTCAGCATGCTTTTGATGTATTATCACTGCATCAGCAAATTGGAAAGCCAATCATTGCTCCATTTCCACCTTAGCCTGAGGATCGGTGGCTCCTAATAAACTCAAGCCAAAGGAAGTAACATAATTCATCCTTGGTGACAAACTGTTGTCTAAGGAACTCCTTAGCCTTACTAATGCACTGTAGGTCATCTCCTTTAACAATGATGCCATCTACATAAACTAAATTAATGACGATACCTTTTTGTGTTCTCCGTACAAAAAGTGAATGATCTGCAGTCGATCCCATGAAGCCCTATTGCTCTATCAATTTCGAGAGCTTATGGAACCATTCTCTGAAACTCTACTTAAGGTCATATACAGTCGTACAAAATCTGCATATCTTCTGACACTCCTCAGCAGTAAACCCAAGTGACTGCTGCATATAGACTTACTCTTGCAGATCACCGTAGTGAAAACATTCTTCATAGCCAATTGGGAAAGAGACCAATCCTGTACCACAACAATTGAGAGGAGGATCCGAAGTGTCGAGTGACGAGCCATTGGAGAGAATGTGTCTTAATAGCTCACCCTATATGTCTAGGTGAATCCATGAGCCACGAGTCGAGCCTTGTAGCGATGAACACTACCATCTACCATACACTTCACTATAAAGATCCATTTGCAAACAACCACAGAAGTCCCCAGTAGGGCTGCTGGAGCGCGCTGCCATCTCCTTCTCCAGAGCAAGTTGCCACTAGCTGTCTTGCATAGACTCTAGATATAAGTGTGGGATCTCTACAGTTGACAACCCCACCACAAATTTCTTGAAATTCTTTGAAAGATGCTCCAAAGAAATATAGATGGAAAGAGGATACATACCATATGTACGCCTCCGCTTCCAAAGAGCGATGGGCCGATTAAAGTCCTTTGGACCATCTATGTAGTGTAGAATGACCTCCTGAGGAACGATCTGCTCAACCTGTAAAGTGGCATGTGGTACAAACAAATCTCCAGTCCCATTAGTAGAAATCAAATGCTTAGACCATACCTCGGATGTGCTGGATGATGGGAAAGGCACTTAAACAGGGGGTACAATTGATGACCTATGAATATAACAATAAGACAAAGTTTGAGCGATAAGAGGAACCAAGGTAAGTGGTAATGGAGCCACGAGAGGAGATGGTGGTGGAGGATCCACTGTAGGAAGTGATTGTGTTGGTAGTGGTTGTAGTGATAGTGTAGGAGAAGGTGGTATGTGAACCTCCTCACCAGACTCAGACGTGGTCTTTCTGTCACCTATAGAGAAAAGTAGACTGACTCAAAGAATGTGACAGCGACATCAACACTGACATAATACATCCGTCTAGACGGAGCCAAGCACCTGTATCCTTTTTGGCTCCAGTAATGTCGCACAGAAATACACTCAACAAATTTGGGAGAGATCTTGTCATGACTAGGAATCAGATGATGAACAAATGCCACAGAGCTAAAGATATACGGTTGTAGAGAGAAAAGGTCTTTATCGGGAAACACAATCGAAAAAGGAACCTTTTCACCAAACATGGACAACGATGTATGGTTGACTATGTATAAGGCAATGAGGACCGCATCACTCTAGAAAGAGTGTGGAGCACGTTTCTCGATAGGAAAGATATTTGTGTTCAACAATAACGTTTTGCTAATGAGTGTATGCACAAGAGGTCTGATGTATAATGCCAAGAGACCTGAAGAATTAAGAAATCTGAATAATACAAAACCTTGGCATTGTAACGAGAATATACTTAATAATATAGGGAAAACATTCTTTATTTCACTAATAATGTTTGAATGAGTGACCCAACCTTTGACTTGTTTTTCAAAAGAAAAACTAAAGTATAGAATAATCATCGACAATCACAATATAGAAACTGTACCCATGATGATCAGGGACACGACTGAGATCCCAAATATCAAAATTAACCAACTCAAATAAGGTATTGCTACTACGACTTTGACGACCATGAAACTTGAGCGGTGATGCTTCCTAAGATGGCAAGCCTTACACTGAAATGTAGACTAAGACGAGATCCGCGGGAGGACTATACACAACTTATGCAAAGAAAAGTGACTAAGGTGCCACATATACGGAGAGACAAACCTAGTGAGAATGAAAGAAGCACTAGCATAAGGAGAATGGACCAGTCTGTAGAGACCCCGTTGTTCTTGACCATATCCAATCACCCTACGCGTAGTATACCATGAAACACAAGAAAATAGGGGTCAAATATGGCATGACAATGCAAATACTTGGTGATTTGACTAATAAATAATACATTCATAGAGAAATCTGGTGCATGAAACACATTTTGCAGATGCATAGATGGTGTCAAGCATATCTCCCCCTGTCTTGTAATAGGAAATTTTGTCATATCTGCAATAACAACGGATCTGCCTGGAGGTACTAATATGTAGGACGTGAATTGAGCTCTGTCTCCACACAGATGATGAGATGCGTCATAATCCATAATCCACTCCGTCGTGTCTACTCTGTGACAACTAGTAAGGGCATAAGTTATATCTGAGGTACTAGCAGAGGATTTAGCTGTGCTAGTGATGTCAGAAGGGCTCGAAGGGCTACTAGAAGTGGCGGAAGCGACATAAGGTTCAACTTGTTCAACAACATGAGTAGAAGCGCGATAACTGTGCTTTTGATTGGAGGTGTCCTTGAAGTGTCCTGAACGATGGCAATAAGTGCATGGTTGACGTGGGCGTCCGCTACCTATGCCATGGGTATCACGTCCTCTGAACTAACTAGACCTCCTCTACTGCAAGATGCGACCAACACATAACAGGTCTGAATAGTGGCAACATGTGGCATTGTGATCCTGCTTTGTTTGCTGCAGGTTTCCACCATAAGAGGTATAGATGCACTTTTAAGAAGCTGGGTGCATAAGTCATACTATGAGTCATGGACGGCCATATTGCGATATATCGTCGATATATCGGCGATATATCGGTATCAACAGGTCACCAATATATCGCCGATATGGACGATATCGGGTATCGACATGCCAAAAAATCACAATGGATACTGGATGTCGGCGATATGCGTCGATATATCGCCGATATATCGGCGATATATCGGTATCGACATTGTATCGATATGATGTCGATATCGATATGTCCTTCCATGCTATGAGTCAAGTGCCGCCAGAAAACGCTAACCATATTGCACTGCATGATGGTCATAAACTACGCTCTGTTGTAAAAGTCGGCCCGACTAGACCGACTAGTCAGTCCGAATAGCCTAGTTAGGGGGTAGCCAACTCGACTAGGCCTAGTTGACCATTAGTCGGTTAACTCAACTAATCAGGTCGACTAGTAGACCGACTATTCGACTAACTTTTACATAGAGATTATTTATTTATTTTCTATGTTTTTGTTTTTTTAAAAGCAAATTTATTCTAACATGCTTTATGTTATATTTAAAATCAATTACTTCTTTTATTTCATTATGATAATATAGAAAATGTACAAATCTATTCAGATATATAATAATTTATGAATAAAAAATAATTTATATATTTGAAATAATTAAAAGATTCAAAACCGACTAATGGCCTACTAAATCCGATTAGTCGCCCGACTGTTGATTAATCCTTAGTCAGTGGCACCACATATCGAGTGCCGATTACCGATTTCTGCAACATTGAAACTGCATGGAATATAATTCATAGTTGGTCCCATCCATCTTGACAATATGTGTTACATCCTTGAAGGCACCGGAGGAAGACATGCCACCCTTATTTTATGACATGATAATGAAGAAGTCGAGAAAGGACGTGATTGGGGTTTAGATCTGGATGTGTTTGCATGATCGTACGAGGAACTGGTTGTGAGCAGACTCAAATCGCAACAGTTCCCATCAACGTTGGTGATGCTCTAGGACATGCAGATGGATCTAGAGGTCTGATTGCACTACGAACAATCAAAATCAGACTGTTCTGTGACCTCGGGAGGTGTCGTGGCAAGTCGGGAAACCTCTGGAAATTATCCCTAGAATGACTTAGTCTGTGGCAAGGGGTCGTCAGGGGAGGGGGAGGATAGGCGTCACTGGGGGCCTCCCCGTGGCCCTAGGGTTGTTGTTGGGGGTTACTGGGGCTGCCACACTATGCTAAGATGCTGCCGGAGTTTGGAGGCGGCGATACGAATTGGAGAAAATGCTGGGGGCCGCCGACAAGAGAGGGAGGACCGGCTAGCCAGTGGTGGTGTAGGCGGCTGTGATAGGAGGTGATTTGACAATAGGGTGGGACGGATGGGGGTTAAGGCTTCGGTCTAGGACCGTCGCTCTGATACCATGTGGAGAGAAAATAACTAGTTGTTTATTCATGAGGCTATATGACTCAAGGTTCAGGAAAGCGGTATATGTATGCGTTCGGACATCTCACTGAATGACGATTAAGCGGTCTGCGGGAGCATATGTGGGATATATGCGATTTTATGCTGTTTTCTATTTTTATTTAAAAATAAATAAATATCTACAAAAGTGACTACAACTGAACTGAATTTATGAATAAATTTGGTCCAATAGAAAATCTAAGAAAAATGATTTTCATGTAGAGCTCAAAATAGTACAATTAAATATCAAAACCATCAAAGGTAGTGTAAAAGTGAAACTGAATGAAAAAGTGCATTCATCGTATCCCTATAGCTCTGTTATATAGGAGAAAAGCTCTGGGGAAAATTACATAGATAGCAAACAAAAATAAATAAACTACCAAATAATAATAAAGAGATAAATATTTCAACACTCCCCCTCAAGCTGGAGCATAAATATCTATCATGCTCATCTTGGAACAACATTGGTAGAACGGTCCCTTTGCAAGTGCTTTGGTGAACATGTCGACAATCTGATCGCTTAAAGCAACATAAGAAGTGAGTATAAACCCCTTTTGAATCAGATCACGTGTGTAGTGGCAGTCAACCTCAATATGCTTTGTTCTTTCATGAAATGCAGGACTTTTTGCTATAAACAACACAGTTTGATTATCACAATTTAGATACATAGGAAGAGGCACCTCCACCGTTAGGTCAGTCAGAACGGACTTGACCCACATCATTTCTGTGCTCCCTTGGGCCATTACCCTATACTCTGACTCCATGCAAGATTGGGCCACAACTGTCTGTTTCTTGCTCTTCCATGAAACCAACGAGCTGCCTACAAACACAGTGAAATCTAAAGTTGACTTTCTATCCTTAGGACACCCAACATAGTCTGCATCTGCACATCCTGACACTGTCAGGGTGGTATCTCTCCTTAATAGAAGTCCTGCACTTGGAGAAGACTTGAGATACCTCAAGATCATGTTGATGGCATCCCTATGAGACTGCCTAGGATGCTCCATAAATTGGCTAACCCTCCTAACCGCAAATGATATATCAGGCCTAGTAATGGTGATATACAGTAGCTTCCCTACCAGTTCTCTGTACTGTCTCTTATCTGCCTCTGCAGAGTCATGATCATAAAGCCGTGCATTAGGATCCATTGGAGTAGTAGCATGCCTACATCCTGTCATACCTGTTTCGGATAAGAGATCAATGACATATGTTCTCTGCGTCATTACCATCCTCTGCTGGTTTCTTAGAAATTCTAATCCAAAAAAATACCTCAGCCTACCAAGATCCTTGGTCACGAACTGTTGTCCAAGAAAATCCTTGGTTTTCTAATTCCTTTACTATCACTGCCTGTGACAATAATATCATCTACATAAATCAAAATAGCAACCATACCTTTCTGGGTCCTCTTAACAAAAAGAGAATGATTCGCATTAGATTTGACAAAACCCTGTAGTTCAACTAATTCTGAGAGCTTCTGAACCAAGCCCTCGGACTCTGCTTAAGACTATATATGGCCTTATGAAGTTTACGCACCATGCTAGGCTCCCCCTCAACAGGAAACCCTGGTGGTTGCTGCATATACACTTCTTCATGCAAATATCCTTATAAGAAAGCATTCGTGACATCTAATTGGAAAAGGGGATAGTCCTTTACCATAGCAACAACCACAAGAATGCGTAATGTAGAGTGACACACAACAGGTGAAAATGTGTCTTGATAGTCCACCCCATAGGTTTGGGTGAATCCATAAGCAACTAACCGTGCCTTGTATATGTCTACGGAACCATTTGCACGGTGTGTAATAGTAAACATTTACTTACTGCCAACGATAGAAGCACTTGGGGGAGCGGGAACGACCCTCTACGTACCACGAGATTATAAAGCAACCATCTCCTCTTCCATAACAAGACGCCAAGGGCCACTTTGTATTGCCTCCTGATAGGATCTTGGTATCGGCACCCGCTGATAAGGCAACAACAATTCTCTGAAAGTCTCCAGATAGCCGCGCCAGAGAGACATGAGAGGACATGGGATGCATGGTACATGCACGCCGCTACCTTCTTAGGGCAATAGGGACATCTAGGTCCATTGTATTATCAGAAATGGTATCGTCCTAAACATCCTGCACGCTCAAATCACCCGTGCCCTTCGTAGAACTCAAGTACTCAGGACATACCTTGGGCGTGCTGGATGTTGGCGGCAGTACATGAGCATGAGGTCGACGCTGGTAAATCCGAGGAAAGAAAGTAGGAGGAGGTGGCATGCAAACCTCTTCTCCACTCTCTGAGGAAACGAGCTTGTCACCTGTATGAGAGAAGTACATGATGGATTAAAAAATGTGACATATGCACTTACATAATACCTTCGCTGAGCAGGGTCAAAGCAACGATACCCTCTGGGTCTTGGAATACCAACAAACACACACTTGACTACTCTGGGAGAGAGCTTGTCAAGCCCTGGATACATCTGATGAACAAAGGCAACACATCCAAAAATACGAGGTATAAGAGAGAAAAGATCCTTCTCGGGAAATGAAATCGAAAATGAAATCTTTTCTCCCAGAATCGATGAAGGCATGCGATTTACCAAATAACACACAACGTCTCCCCTGTAAGAGTGGGGAGCACAACTATGAATTAGAAGAGTCCTGGTGACATCCAAGAGATGACAATGTTTCCTTTCAGCCACTCCATTCTGTTGAGACGTATAAGCATAACATGTCTGATGCACAATACCATAAGATCTAAGAAATTGAGGGAGTTGTGTACCACAGAATTCAAGTGCATTCAGAACGAATATACTTGACATTTGCAGAAAAGACATTCTTTATTTCATTAATAAAGGACTGAATGATAGGATTAGCATCATACTTGTTCTTAAGCAGAAAGACCCATGACAATCTAGAAAACTCATCAACAACAACAAGATAAAAATGATGTCCCTGAAGATCGGGAGCACGATTGGGACCCCAAATATCCAAATGAATCAACTCAAAAAGATCATGACTACTTTGACCCTGATGACTCTGGAATGTAGACCTATGATGCTTCCCAAGCTGGCAGGCCTCACACTGGAACGTAGAGCGAGGATAGATCTGAGGAAGAATATGACACAACTTTTGCAGAGGAAGATGACCAAAACGAAGATGCCACGTATACAAAGAGATAGATCCAGTGCAAAGAGAAGAAACAACAACATACGAAGATTGCACTAGTATGTAAAGACCTCCTTGCTCATGGATAGTACCAATCATCCTGCCCGCTAGAATATCCTGAAACACAAGAGCGGAAGGGTCAAATATAGCACGACAATGCAAATCCTTGGTGACTTGACTAATAGATAATAAATTCATAGAGAATTCTTGGGCGTAAAGAACATTTTGAAGCCACATTTCATGGGTTAACTGCACCTCCCTCTGACCAGTAATGGGGGAATGTGCCCCATCAACTATCACCACAGATCCACCTGACTGAGTCGGGCTATAGGTACTAAATTGGCCCCTGTCACCACAGAGATGATGGGATGCTCCTGAATCCATGATCCACTCTGACATGTCTGCCCTGTAACAACTAATAAAAACATATGATGTACCTGATGTGGATGTAGTGGCTGAAGCTGAGGCTGCTACCTCTGAAGATTTTGGCTGTGAGCTAGTTGACCCAGGAGACGACATGATTTCCCTAAGTCGAGCAACCAACTCATCAAACCTCTGGTCAGATGCAACAGAAGAACTGTTGCCTTGCTGGATTTGGTCTGCCACATGTGCTGAGGCAGGAAACCCATGCTTAGAATAGCACATTTCCTCTGAATGTCCAGGCCTATGGTAGTAAATGCAAGGCTGACAAGGAGGTCTATTGCTCCTCGGCTATGGAACTGCGTAGTGCTCCCCCTACCCTGAGATGCTGCCATGGCTTAGGAAGGTGGAGACACGGAAGAACCACCATAAGAAATGGAGAGTCTGCTCAGTCGTCGATATGCCTCCTCCATCGGAGGTATAGTGGCGTCGGTAAGAATCTGTGCTCGAGTTGCATCATACTCAGGATCCAATGCCGTTAAAAAAACTCCTATCATCACGGAATCCCTGTAGGTCTTGAGCTGCTCTGGTGTAGCATTCAAGGAAATGTAACCTTGTAACTTCTCAAACATACCCCTTAAAGGTGTATACAAGGTGTGGAGAGGATGACCATTCTGCCTTGAAGTGAAGATGTCATGTTGAAGTTGGATAGTCTTTGACTCATTCTTCGCCGGAGAATATGTAGAGGCGAGAATGTCCCACAACCTTTGCCGTGGGCCGACTCAAGATGTCATTTGCTATTTCCATGGATACTGTTCCAGAAAGCCACACTCGTGCATACGCATCACCTGCCTCTCATGAGGCATTAACCCCAGTCTTGTCCACAGGCTCCTCATGTGTGAGGATATGCTTCTTGCCATTACATTTCATTAGACTCATGAACTGCATGGCCCACAATTCATAATTAGTTCCATCCATCTTCACAATGGGTGCTGAACCTTTGAAGGCACCTAGGGATGGGATACCTGTTTTGTTGTCTGACTTGATGACAACAATCTCTAAGATTGGAGTTGCAAATTTGGACAAGGAATATCTACACAAACATTTAGCAAGATGGTTGTGGGTGTAGACTTATACCACAACCACTCCTATGCCTTGAAATCTCCTTTGAAAAGTTAGGCTGTGATGCTCACGAGTGCACATAGCACAATTGCTCGGAGGCGCTCACGCATGTGGGTGTGCGTAAGCGTGCACAGGTGCATAGGAGAATAGGTGCACAGGTGCACAGTTGCACGCATAGCAGAGGCGCACAAGCGCACATGCGCACAAGTGCAGGGTGTGAATGCGCACAGGCCCACGGACGGAAGGCGCATGCACGCTAGGGCTCAGGCGCACGCGAGTGCAGAGGTGGAACGTGCGGCGACGTGAGGTCGCATGTGTGCGTACGAGCGTGGGGATGGCGGTGCAGATCTTGCGACGTCGGTGTGTGGGGCTTTCGGTGGCGACGAGGAATTAGGGCACAGGCTCCGGTCTAGGATCGTCGCTCTGATACCATGTGAAAGTGAAACGGAATGAAAAAATGCATTCATCGTATCCCTAGGGCTCTCTTATGTAGGAGAAAAACTCTAGGGAAAATTACATAGATAGCCAATAAAAATAAATAAACTATCGAATAGCATATAAAAAGATATATATCTCAACAGATAGTATTCATAATATGATTTAATATATATAATCAAAATAATACAAGATCCGAATCTTAATATCCGGATTCGATTACCCAACTGGACCTTAAACGGGAGCACATAGCGCATATGTGCTCGCACAGCCTGCATATGTGGGCCATATATGCACAAATGGTGTATAAAACGGGGCTTCAACTAATTGGTGCACTGAGGAGGCCGCTTAGGCATATGCGGCCGCACGTGCCGCTTTCATGAACATAGATATGGCTCCCTTATATAGAGAGGATAAATCATAGAGGGCAAATTACATAATAGAGATAAAAGTAATAGAAAAATACATAAGAAATACAACAATACATCGATAACTTTCAACATGAATGGTACTTGGCTCCTAACTTTCCGAGCTGAATTATATGAACACCTGTCTCAGGAGCTCTTGAAATCTTTTAGAGGTCATCGACTCTTTTGATCACTCCATCAAAGCCAAGGGTTGTGATCATTGGAGTTGGCGAGCATAGGCTTTCTCTGTGAGGCACACATGCCTATCATACGTTGAATAGGCCCTTGGATTCCCCCTCCCATTCCCCATAGAAATGATCCGAGACTGCATATTTTTATGGCGTTTGCATATTCCACTTAAGTATAAGATCTTATGGATTGTATGTCAAGATAAACTGTTGATGAAGGAGAGGTGGTCAAAACATTGCTCTGGCAACGTCAATTGTTGTTCCTTTTGTGTCTTTGTGTGTGTTTGTTTTGGGGGGGAGGGGGGTTGAGACGGAGGAGCACCTCTCATGTGAGACGACGAATACTAAGTGGATTATGTCGGGTTTAGTGTGGGTGAAGTCACGAACTCAACATTTTTTTTGCCTATTTTCATTTCACAGTTTCATTCCAACAACATGTTGTTTAGGCATTTTGGCTTACTCGTGACAGTGTTATCTTTCATGATGAGCAATTTTATTTTTGAATGTCCTTCGTATCGTACCAAGCAATGTTCAGGAAGACGGTATGGGGTATTCAGTCGGAGGGACCATTGCATAGAGAGTATGTAGTATACGGGAGAGTATGCGAGGAGTATGTGATTTTATGCGGTTTGGTATTTTTATTATTAAAAATATAAATAAATTTTTAATATCATGTTATTATCGTCTAAATATTATATCTCTTGATTATAATAATAAGAATGGAAGGTACAAGGAACAAAACTATTGGGATAAAAAGTAAGATATAGTCAAATGAGCAAAAACATAAATTGAAAGTGTGTTAAGTTGGGTGTCCGGGTTTAGGATAGTGTTTTAGAAAATGTTTATTTGAAAATTGGATGCATAAATGGCTGCGTATACGGTATACTCGACCGAGTATGCGGCCTGACCCGCCTAGATGCTGATTTTGTCATATGGAGCGCCAAGGCTTATGAGTATGAGTATGCGGCCGAGTATGCGGTATACTCGGCCGATTTCCTGAACACGGGCACCAAGATTCTTCTCGACTCCTGATTCTTGTAATTGTTTTGATTACTTTATTTATTATAGGTTTTAATTTATTTGGAGTGGACACGACATCAAGTTCCCCATGTTTTTGACTGAAAAAAAGATCACTCCACTGCCTGCATCAGGCAAGGACTGTTAGTAGAAGTGCATGGGTTGCATTTGGGGCTAGGAATCAGTTCTTTTTCCGTCATGATGGGGAGAAGTGTTGTTCTACATATAATAACGGTAAGGTTGTATAGGTTGCAATCTTTTTTAATGGTACACGTTTCTTGGTTCCTTATACTCTACTATGGGCATGGTAACGGGGAAAAATTCCTAGTCTTTTCTTTGTTTCTGTGATAAGATTAAACTTTAAATTTTTATTTAAGCCATCCAATCAGTTATTATCTGTGGACACGCTTCTATGCTTTTCGATGTGATTGAAAAATCATAGATGTCTTTTTCTATATGGTCTTTTAAAGAATCCTTCCAATGCCTTTCTTATTACTTTGTTCTAGGTGGAAGTTTGTTCTAATTTGTATCCCTCCTCTGATGTTAATTTCAAGAGCTTGGTCTACTTTATGGTCGCGCCAACACTATGCTATCAGGTAATTTTGGTGATTAGAGTTGATTATTATTGTTTTTGTTCTCTTGTGTTAATTCTCTCTCCTATCATACTAGATTGTATCTAATCTAGTCTAAATTATGTCAAAAGTCTAGGGTGGGCATATGGATGATTTGCATACTGGACTAGAAACTAGGGATTGTTGGTATTATGACAAATATCAATTGCTAATGGCCCCGTGGTAAATTGTCATGGTTCTTTTTCTATTGGCAGTTTAGCTTGTGTATAAGCTTGCCATATATGAGGTGGTCGTGTGTCAAGAAAAGTAAATATAGGGGCAAGACTTTGATATATGCAGTTTAGTTTCTAATTTCTGTTGAATAACAATTATTTCCTCCTATGTTAACTTTTAGTATGCACTTGTCTTTGCCATTATGGGAGGATCAGATCTTCCCCATGAGAAAAGGAAATATAGGAGCAAGACTATGATATCTATGATTTAGTATCTAGTTTTTGAGTAACAATAATTTCTCCTATTTTAACTCCTTTCTTGCACACGTGTGTTGTTTTGAGAGGATCAGACTTCTTTCCTCTAGTGAAACTGTGAAAGTGAACACTTATAGAATCCATAGTGTAGTCTGCATCTTTCAAGTTCACATTACCCTTGATCTCTTTTTTAAGAGATTACCCTTAATCTTTCCATTTTTGCATTCATACTTTAACAAGTAGTTTCACTTCTTCTGAGAAGCAAAAGGAGATATTTTCAGGCAAAAGTTCAGTTAAAGCAAAGGAAGGGTTCGATTAAATGTGGAAGCAAAGACATTAGTGCACTGTTTTTCGGAAAAGATTAGTGCAATGTCATAATCACAAGCATGCATAACAACTAATAACTTATACACGTAAATATTTGAGGATTTCATTTTAATCTTACAAAATACGTGGTATAACTTTTATAGGAACTTATCATTAAAGAATGGGTTTTGAATATTACCATAAATTAGTGTCTCAAATAAAGGGCTTCGGAAGTAACTTGCATTGATACATATATAGATATAGGTTTTATCATATCTTTATCCATTTTTTAATTCGAATACGGATGCTTATACTGATATTAAAAGGTATGAAAATTGTGTTAGAATAGCAGAAATGCTATGTAGCTTAAATATACAGATATTTATAGATTATAATTATATGATTATACCAAATGTATTTTTTCCTAGCAGTTATATGAATATCAAATATGATGAAAAATGTATAAAATTGTGTCACATATAGTTAAATAAATCTATAACTATATTTATATATGAAAATGGATATATGGGTAGTGAGACATATATCTACGAATAGCAAAGTGATTTCCATATCCCTTTTAAAACAGATCCGATTTCATGTCAAAATATGTATAAACCGGATTCAGTGGCGGGTCAGATACAAATATATCCATATCCGTTTGCATCCTTACCCACCTGTGATTGTCCCTTATTTTTCTAAAAACAGGTGCAATATTTTTGGTGGACATTACTTGAAATTTGGTCTTGACCTGTAGTTTTTTTTGTTGATAAAAGACATTCTAATTTCGGTTCTTTTTTGGAAGTTAGAGCTGACATTATATCACTTTTAGTAAATATTTTAGTATATGAACTGCTCCGTTCAGTTGCTCCAAAAGAGCTGACACACAGGATCTAGTTTGGATAGCACTAGTTCATCACTCCCTGCTCTCACTTGAGAGAAAATGGTTTAAGAAGCAGCCAAGGAGGAAGGGAATTCTCTTTCTCGATTGTCATCTTGAATTCAGATGCTAATGTAATAATTTTTGTTGTTTATTTTTGTACAAATAAAAAGATATCTAATCAATCATTAATTAAAATGTCTAGAAACCCCATTTTATCAGTTGAACATCTATTGTTTGGAGTTAGATGGATGATCGGCCAATTAAAGGATCCATTCACAATCAAGCTTTATATTTAATTCCACATTGCTCGAGTTGTGTAATGTGGGAGGGTATGGGGCTAGATCTAGATGTATAATGTCAGCAGTGCAGCATGATGCCTCTTGAAAGAAAAAGTGGGGTGCCATAAATTAGACATAATTCTATCTTGATTCGCATTCACAAGGATGGATGGCTAAAAGCACCCATCAAAGAATATTGACAGTGCCCCATAACCTTGGTCGGTAAGGCACAATCTCATATGATAGTTGTCTTGATCATGCTTCTAGAGTTTCTAAATTATTTCCCTCATTTTCTTCTGTCATTTAGCATTAATTTTCACGGGATAGGTGTATTTTTTTGAAATGTCAGATTCTCAAAGTGAGCCGTTGAACCCATTGTAGTTGCAGGCAGTGAAGGCAACTTGTGACTGCAGCATGGAGGTGGGCGATAATATTCTCCTATGGCAAGGTTCTAAGTGCTGATATCGATGCTGTTTGGCCAATATAGAAAAAGGCCTACAAAGGGCTTGACACAGACATGGCGATGATCCGTGCCAAAACTGACTAAAATCAATTGATTTCAAAATAATAATTTTTTTAACAGTTTTTAATATATAAAATATGTAATTCTACTATCATTTTACTTTTAGGAGGTTCACGGGAAGTTGATATGTAAAATATTGTATCTTGGCTATATTATATTAATTCTAACAAATTATAAAAAATTTCGTATGTAAAAAAAGACATGCTACTAAATTAGTACATTCTGTGTTTCAAAGAAGTGAATGGCAATATAAATAGAAGGTTACACAATAAAAGTAAGATAAAAATCCAATATTCATCTAAAAAAGACAAAAGTAAGATAAAATAACAAAGAATCACTAACGGCCATAAAAACACTTCTTACCTAGTTGCATCAGCTCTTGGCATCTTTAAGTCATATCGGTAATAATGGCATGCACTGTCATATTGTCTGTATTTTTTTATATTCTAGAGTATGTAATAAGATGCTCCCCTAATTTTTCCTATGTCTTCGAAGTAACTTACATGCCGCTAGCATCTAGGAATGGTGGTACTCCAATTTTTATGCCGAAAAAGCTGGGGAAACTGCTTAGTCGGTTAGACCCTAAAATACTCATGCTCAGCATCTATTTAGTGGAGTGTGCTATTTATGAGGTTATACTAGTGATTGGCTGCAGTATGATTCCTCCCATCCTTATAGCTAAATGAGGAAAAAGTATTATGCAAAGTCTCGAGAATTAAATGAAAAACTTTCTCTTGTTTTTGGAAATGATAAGATCTGAATTGGATCTGTTGTGAAAAGTTCTTTTTCGGAATGAGGTAAATTTTTTCTAAAGGGTGTAATTTTCTTCGAAAACATGAAAGTGACATTGTATTTGCCTTCAAAAGTCGCTGGTTAGTTCATTATCTTTTAGCATTAAAAAAAAATAATAGCTTCCATTTTTGCAATTAAGTCGAGAAGTTCAGGAGTTTGCAAGCCAAATGAAAAGTTTCAGCGATACATGTTAGAGTATATGCGTCATTCTTGTAAAGATGGGTAAATGCATCCATCCAGGATCCATTTACTATATCCAGTGTTCAGTCCCACATCTACCAGTGGTGGGATTTGGAGGGTCTGTGGATGCTATATAAGAAGCCCCCGACCCACTGTATCAGATGCGAAAAGTGAGTGAACACATCAACCCTTTGAGGCGTTCTCCCGTGATTTCATCTCAATCCTTAGGGAGTAGGGTTCTACGTAAAATCATGGTGTTCTTTTTCCTGTTCATATTCTTTTCTCTGATTTGTTCCCGCATTCTTATTTTCTAACATGGTATCAGACCGGGTTCGCTTCTCAAGGATTTTATATTCTTTTGTTTTTGTTCGAGATTCGAGATTCAATTCTAGGGTTTCTATTGAAACCCTAATTATGTCCTTGAAGATTTGTTGAAGATTATTGTGTTCAGAGTTATTCAAAGTAAAGTTCTAGAGTTTCTTTTGAAATCCTAATTTTGCGACGACATTCTGATCAGCTCCAGATTTTGTTGGGTTTCTTCGTGATACCTTAAAAGTTGATTGAAGCAATTCTGTAGTGTAGCATCCATTTCCAGATTCTGCAAGCTGATGTCAACCGATTTCAAGCACTAACCGCTCATCACCACGCTCCTTCCTGAGGCGACTTCATAGCCCCATGACCGTAGCCAATGGCAATGGGGCTTCCAGTGGGCCTAAAACCCTCAACTAGGAGGAATGAGGAGGCGATCTTAAAACCCCTCTTCCAGTTCTCCTCCATGACATCCATTCAGACATCATCTTCAACTCGGTGCATCTCCCTGCATCGCCTACATGCCATGGATCCCAGGTACACTAGATTATCCTCTCTCTTTCATGTCGTCTCCCAACTTTGTTGATGTCATTGTATTCCGACAAGTATGGGAGAATGGGGAAGTATTGTGTAGAGTTACATGTCTGTTTCAGATTCAGATTCAGATTCTTCAGGCCTGATTTTCCAGACTCTATAAATGTTCGGAGTTTGAACTCGACGATTGATTCCGAATCTTCAATTGGATGCACACATGTTTGCCATCGTCAGTTTGTGTGGTCTTCATCTTTTATTTTTTTTATCTCAGAGTTTTCATGTGTTCCATAGGGACTACATAGTAGAGATCCCATTCCCTATGCCATGTGTGCTAGGGTTTTCATGTGGTTTCATAGGGACTCCAGAGTAGGGATCCCATTCTCAAAGCCAGTATGGGTGAGACCCAGTTCTCTGATGATGAGACTTTTTAAACTCCATTCTCCAGTGACCGTGGACTCCGACGATGATGTCTCCACGGCTTTTCAGTTCGACCCTCTCAGAGATGGACCGGTTGTTCACATGATGTGGCGGGCCAGAGTACTCCGACGAGGAGACTCATTTCAGTTGCAGTGACTATGACATGCACAATACAGAGCATATGCTCTCCGACGAGGAGATTTTGTTTGACTCACACTCCATCCCATTTGTTCCTCCTTACTCGCACGACATGAGAAGCAACGTCCTCGACAACAACCAACAGTCGTGTTTGCATTGAGTTGATATTGTCTGTAGTGTCTTGTAGTGTGAGTTTAAGATTTCTTTCTTTTTGTCCAAGCTGGGCATTGCATGCTCCAGCTTGAGGGGGTGTGTTGGAGTATATGCGCCATTCTTGTATAGATGGTAACTGTATCCTTTCATTATCTTTTTTCCACATCCAGTGTTTAGTCCGACATCTACCAGTGGTGGGACTTGGAGGTCTGTGGAGGCTATATAAGAAGCCCAGACCCCCTGTATCAGATGAGAAAAGTGAATGAATACATCAATCCTTTGAGGCGTTCTCCCATGATTTCTTCCCGCTGCTTAGGGAGTGGGGTTCCACATAAAATCCCGGTGGTTCTTTTTCCTGTTCTTATTTTTTATCTCTGATTTGCTTTGGCATCTCATTTTCTAACAGTAAAATAGATTAATATTAAGCTTCTGGAACTTTTAGTTTGGCATAAAATCTTTAAGAAATTTTTTCTTGACTTGGTTGTGCTTTGTATGAGTTCAGTTTTAAGAAGACTTTTTTAATCCTTCCTTCGTTTTCATCTTAAATTCTGAGAATAATAAAAAAGGGACGCAAAGAGGAAGAAATAACAGGGAGAATCAAAACTACAAAAAAGGGAGATAAAATATGAACCAAAAGAAAGATACTTGTTGTATTGAACTCTATATTGATGAGGAACCCACGTGTGCACCCTTTTGGAGTATGCATATCTATCAACTGCACATATTTATGTGCCTATTTACCCTCAATTTTAGAACTTTATATTGGTTATCCTCTATATTTTTCTTCTGTTCTTGGTTGGATATTTCTATCATACAGATATGTGTTGGAGCACTAGGGGAAGTAGCCAAGGAAATTTCTTGTCAAGATGATTTTTACATACTCCTCGTCGAAAGAGAAATCAAGTGAAATCGAGTGGACAGTCTCATTGCATCATCGAAATAGTTTTGTTCTTATGTTGGTGAGGGTGAGAATTACTGAAATTATTTTCTTTAATATCTCGGATACTATTCTAATAGCATCTCTGTTAGGATGGGGAAAATGGTTCTCATTCTTGCAATTAGAATATCTCCCCTAGGGTTTTAAGATGGTTTCTGTCTCCTGTATACTCCGAGGAGGAATGGAGCATAGGCTGTGTTTCTACCATCACTGGGTGGATGTTTCTTTCTCTTTGAAAAAGAGAAGGGTCTAGGCCCAAGGTAAGGCACACCCAAATTTCTTATATTAATAATCACAAAGCAGATTAAATGGACCATGCCTCAAATAATGTTGACATGTTCGAAATCATTTTCTACATAATATGGCTCCTTTATGAGAATTACCTCATTGTTGGATAACCAAATTACCCACGAAACAAAAAGTGGCCGCAAGCACTCGACCTGAGAGTGTCGCATGCATACTCAAGAGGGGCCAATAAACTTTGAAGAACCTGTGTGGTCCAACCATGAATTCGCGAAGCCATTTCATACCTCCCTGAGCAAGTGCAAGAGAAGAAGATATGTTCCACATCCTCCAGAGCATTCATATACTTTGGGCAACTAAGTTTGTTGTGGATGTATCTTGGCTCTATAGATCTTTATTATCCTTTTCGAAAAAAAATATCTTTATCATCAGATGACTCCTAAGTAGCCAAAGGGAGATATTCCTACATAGTTGCACGCTGGAGCACCACATTAATTTGTAGTTGCCTGAGGGGAAAAGTTGTATGATCCCTCTTAGTCTTTGCTATTGGAAGAAGCCCTTCTTTTGCCGACCAAATGCCAAACCCAAATAAAAAACATTATCACACTCCTCTTCATCCAAGCAACCCGAATCTCCTCAAATCCTCTATTAGGAAGTGAACTTAGATGCATTTTTTCAATAATAAGGTCCATGGCACCAAATAGTATTTGTTACCCAGACAATCATGATATCGACTGGTCCCCATGCGTCAAGATGGACAAGATCAAAAAGACTACTGGAATGGATGGTACCAGATGAAGGAAATGAACTCCTGTGGTGCATCCCCAGTTGGTATGCATCGCACACTCAACTAACAGTGGGAGGGAGCTGGTAAGGACTCAACGAAGCTTTTGAAGAGATGAATGACCCAGATGTTTATCTCGGAGAGCACCCGAAGACACAGAAAAATGAGACCCAAAGTAAGCAACAGTCTCAGATGAGTGGATAAGATTGTAGACACTCCCTTCGTCATGACACGTACCAATCATCCTTCTAGTTAGTATGTCCTGAAAAACACAAGAAACAACATCAAATGTAGCTTAACAGTTGAGCTCTTTGTAAATATGATAAACAAACAAAAGATTGGTAGGAAATCCAAGAATAAAAAGAACATTATTAAGCTTGATGTTAGAGGTTAGGTGGACATCCCCTCTTATCTTAACATGGGAAAATCTACCATATACACCTTAGACAGTTTGTAGTGGGTTGGGGGACTTGATGCATCTAACATAGTAGGGTCTTTTCTATGCATAGGTGAGAAGGACTTGTATCAATCAACAATTCTATTTTTGCAATTTTTTTGTGTTGAACCAACAAAGCCACATATATGAGCTGTACAACAATATCTGGAAGATTACTCTGGTGTGAGTGCGTAATCCCTCCTGGATGAAACCTGTTTCGATGCTGCATGAAATCTTCAAAGTCCTCTCTAGGGACAATGACCAGGGGTCTATCACACTTAGTAGTGATGGTTCGAGCAGTAGGATTAAAATAGCCATGTCCGCTGTAACATACAACTTTAGTGTACCATGGCTTGTGATAGAATGTGTACTGGATGGTGCTTCGACCTCGTCTTGCAATGGAGCGATCCTGATCACGGTTCTTGTATGATCCCTGCCCCCTCGCTCTAATGGGACAATGAGTGTAGTAATCTGTCCCTGGACCTCAATAGTAGTGTTGGTGGAGATAGCTTAATGGCTCAGGATATTGTAAGCCCTCTCAATAGTGGGAAGGCTGTGACAGTAGTCATCTGGTCATGAGCTACAACATGGCCTAGATCAAGCATTGCCGAAAAAATCATTGTATCCATGTCTTGATAGTGTTGCACTGTGTGGGGTAGGTGCATCCTGGAGTGCAAGCATTCTAATGTTGGAACAAAGATTTTAGGACAGAGAAGTACTTAGCTTTTGGATGACATGCTTGCTTCATATTCATCATGTCGGAATATGTCTCGAACATCCTATTGGAGTTCTACTTACCATATGTAGCTTTAATAAAGGTCCACATGTCGTGAGCGGTTGTGTAATAGACTAGCATATCTACAATCCTTTCGATGATGCTGACCATGATCCAAGAACTGATTATCCTGTCATCGTTAGCTTATGTGGTGTATCTTCCTGTTTTGTCAACATGGTCTAACTTAAGCAAAATATGATTCTTATCGTATGTGGAGATAAAATATGAAGTTGTTTATTCATATGGACCTAGCGTTCTCTTAGAGAGGAGAAACCCTGTTAGGCAAATAAAAAATAGCAACAAAAATAAAATAAAATGCATAAACATGACAAGATAAAATAACCTTTATTAATGCTCCTCAAGATGGAGCATAGATATCAATCATACTCAGCGTGTAACATCATCTTTGAAATGACCCTTTGGATAGAGCCTTGGTGAATACATATAATGTCTGTTCCCCTGAGCTAACATGAGAAGCAGAGATAAATCTCTTCTGAATCATATCTCGTGTATAGTGACAATCTACATCAATGTGCTTGGATCTCGAGGTAAATTTCGTAGTCGCGTCCCATGGATTACATAAATCTTTTTACACTATCTTTTTTTTAACTTTAGTTTTGTAGGAGTATCGCATGTTGTAAACACGCTATAAGATGTTACACCTGCTTTATGTGGCATGCATATATTGTATATCCAGTATGCGATATACATACATATACCTCATGCTAAACATGCGACATGTGCAAAAGTTGCTGGAGTGAAAAATCGTTTGGCCAGTGCTTATGTTGCATTTAGAGATGCGATATTGGATGGAAACCTTGGAAAAATCTGTTTCCATTCCAATTCTTCCCCTGCTTGATTTGAAAGCACTTGAAACAAAAGATTCTACTGTAAAACTTTAAAAGCTTAAAAAAATTATCTGATGAGTTTAAATGGTATTAGTTCGTAAATATATAAACATCCATCCTAATTGAAATAAAAGTCAAACAAGAGACACATAAATAAAACATTGTATTGTTTGAAACAACAATATAGTTACATGTATTCGACACTTAATACGCGTTACAACTCAAAAAATATTTTACTTTACAAATGTCCCCTCTCTATCTCCTCCGTTGGAATGTCCTCAAATACTCTGGTTGGTCAAAAGGTCTTAATCGACTTCCTTCATAAATCATCGATATTTGGGAAGTCCCTGCATCGTCGTCCTCGAAAATCAGCCGGTGGCGACGAAAGCATGTAGTAAGTGGGTTGAGTACCCCTTACATTCCCTCCCATCAAGTTCCTCTTAGGTGCCTGCGTTATTTGCATTTCTTCAGTAGGTGGCTTGGCAATATGGGTGACGAATTGGGTCTCCAACACAAATTCTAGCAGCTATTGATGATCCAAATCAGGGGATGAGGCACGTTCCATGTTTGGAACATCTGTTTCTTCTTCAACCTCTTATGCGACAGCTTGATAACCACATCTCTCGATCCAAGTGCTCGAGCACGACCTCTTTCTCTTCCTCATGCTTCCCTCTAGCTTCTACTTGAGCCTGGTCGGCATGCTCTTCGTGTATGGTCACCACGTCAGCAAATTGGAGTGCCTATCGTTGCTCCATTTCTGCCTTTGCCTAAATAGCTATCTATTGGCACTCCAAGTGTCCCCTTTCATAGATGAGGTGCAATGTTGGAGAAGTCGGTATTCGGTACTCAGTCAGAGAGATCACTAAATAAAGAATGATCGGTATTCGAGCGACTATTTAGAATTGTTCGATTTTGTATTTTTTAAATTATTTTTAATTTAAAAATAAATTTTTAATACGTATATTCTTGTATATTAATAAATATATTTTCATCAATAAACATGAATCCAAGATAAACGTATCCATTAAGAACATAATATACAGAGATTTGTCATTTTGATAATATCGTGACAAATGGTAATTCTTGGTAATTTTTTTTAAAAAAATTCCAGCAGTTAACTACCAGTCGGCAGAATAATCAGATCAACTATTCAGTTAGGCATACTATTGGCCGACTAAAGGTTATTCAATCGGGGACCCCTTGCACCTAATAGTCGGACCGAATAGGCAGCCTAGTCGGTCGACCATTGCAACACTGATGAGGTCCCACCTGGACTTCTGCATGATAAAAAAATCGATAAACATATATATTCACATAAAAGCTTAAGATATTAAATATGGTTTATTCTTACTTTGCTTGCCAATGTAGCACCCAATCTACTAACAAACCTCCTTGTAATTCTTAGGTACCAATCCATGTAATCAAGAGTTACACATATCCTATTGTATTGGTCTACGTAAGCAACCCGTTCGTGATGTGCATCTCACTCACGATTTTTCAAATTGTGTCGAAGCCTCCAATCGGTGTCTACTTTCCCCCTCAAGTCAATGGCATGAAGCTCCTCGTATGTATTGCATGGTGCAGGGGCGTCCCGGCAGCTGCCAAACTGGCGTAGAAAGCGGTTCGGAAAATAATACTCCACAATGTGGAAGTAAATAAGTGGTACACGTGATCTCTAAACGTTCTGCCCGTCGACACAATACTCGGGAAGAGAAGCGACCGCATCGTTGTCATATGACATCTACAATACATGCACGAAAAACTCATTTATTATTAAAAGATAAGTATTTAAAGCAAATAGATTGAATGCATCACAGTGAATGTACCTGCTCAGGTGAGTGCATATCGAATGCTTCGCGGTGCAGTCTAACAACGTGCATCGACTGTCTACGATGCACGAATGCGGCAACCCACCACACTTCTAACAACTTATCGTGCCACTGTGGTCTCTCTTTGATTATTAAAGCGATGTATGGAAAGTGCTGCCAAGACCATAACTAGAGTAATATCACCGATACATCGATCTCCTGTCGTCATATTGTTAGGAAAAATGAGCAACTTATTACTCCATGGAACCCTAGGCTCTCTTATATAGATGAGAGACCCATGGGTTAATTACATAAGATAACCAATGGAAAAGAAAACTGAGAAAACGATACATAAACATAAATATATCTCTACACTCCCCTCAAGATGGAGCATGAATATCAATCATGCTCAGCTTGGATGAACACTTCTGGAGTGATCCTCTGAGCAGTGCCTTGGTAAAGATGTTTGTCGTCTAGTCCCCTTAGCTGACACGAGACTTGGAGATGACGCCCTTTTGTACCATGTCTCGTATATAATGGCAGTCAACTTCAATATGCTTTGTCCTCTCATGGAAAGCATGATTCTTTGCAATGAATAGAGCGACCTGATTATCACATTTCAGCGACATATGAAGAGACACATCACATCTATGTGTAGATCAACCACTACTGCTCGAACCCACATCACTTCTGTACTAGCCTGTACCATAGCCATGTACTCGGATTCAACATTAGATCTGGCTACCATAGTATGTTTCTTGCTTTTCCAATAAACAATTGAACCACCACAAATATAGCAAAGCTTGACGTGGACTTCCTGTCCTTGGGGCAGCCTGCGTAGTCTGCATATGCGCATGATGAAATAGTGGCATCTTCTCCTTTTCTAAATAGTAGCCCTGCACCTGGTGATGATTTCAGATACCTTAATATCATATGTATAGCATCCATATGTACTTGACGTGGTTGCTCCATAAATTGGCTGACCCAACTGAGTGCAAAGGAGATGTCAGGTCTAGTGATGGTTACATAGAGAAGCTTTCCATTAGCTCTCTATATCTTCTCTTATCTACCTCATCTGTATCGTCATTATACAGTCTCATGCTTGGATCCATAATTGTAGACACTGGTCGGCATCCAAGCATGCTTGTCTCAATTAGCATGTCAGTGCCATACTTTCTTTCGGTCATTACAAGACCCTTCTGATTCCTAGGACTCTCTAACCTCAGAAAATATCTTAGGGTGCCAAGATCTTTGGTAACAAATTGGTTGTCCAAATGATTTTTTTGCCCTTTTTATGCCTTGACTATCATCACTTGTAACCAATATATATCAACATATACCATAATAACCACCGATCCTCCGGAGGTTTTTTTGCAAAGAGGGAATGATCATCATTCGACCATCTGAACCCCTACTTCTCAAACGAATTTTAGAGCTTTTGAAACCAAGCTCTTGGGCTCTGTTTAAGGACATATATTACCTTATGGAGTCTACACATATCCTGACACTCCCTCAACAGCGAACACTGGAGGCTGCTGCGTGTAGACTTCTTCTTGAAGATCACCACGTAAGAAAGCATTTTTAGCATCAAGCTGGAACTACGGCCAATCACGTATCACTGCAACGACAATGAGAACCCGCAGGGTAGAATATCGAGCAACAGGAGAGGTGTCCAGATAATCCACCCCATATGTCTGAGTAAAGCCTCGTGCAACTAGCCTGGCCTTGTACCTATCAAGGCTCCCATCAGCATGATACTTTACAGTAAAGACCCATTTGCAGCTTACCACCCTCCAAAGACGACCCACTAGGTGCATGTACCAAAGTCCAAGTACCTCGAGACTGTAAGGCAGCCATCTCCTCCTCCATTACTTTGTGCCACTGATTATCTTGCAAGGCCTCTTGATAAATCCGTGGAATATGCATAGTAGACAAAGCAATCGCAAATAGCCTGAAGTCTCTTGTAAGGTGATCGAACGACACCTCAGAAGCAATAGGATATGATGCACATGTATGCATTTGCTTCCGAATAGCAATGTGTACATCGAGATCGTCAGGTGCGATATATTGCACTCGGCTGCAATATATCCTGCTGAGACACAACTCCGGATCCATTGTTAGAAATTTTGTATTCAGGACATACCTCAAACGTGTTGGATGATGTGCTATGAACATGATCAGGAGGCTGCCGTCGACTGTAATTAAGTGGTAATAAATGGATATGGATAATGGGTGGTAGGACTAGGGATGATGGAGGTGATGGCATGAGAGACTGAGATAGTGAGGATGGTGGTGACACTGGAGGTGATGATATAGGTGGTGGAGAAATATATATTTCGTTATTAGAGGCTGAGGGGGCAATCGATCACCTGTTGGAGAGGAAAATATTATAGACTAAAAAATGTAATAGCAACACTGATATAATATTTTCTGTGCAGTCCATAATACTATTTATAGCCCTTCTGAGTTCTAGCATATCCCACAAACACACGTTTGCCAGCTCGAGGAGAGAGCTTGTCGACTCTAAGGGAAAAATTATGGACAAAGGCAACTGATCCAAATACACGAGGACTAATAGCAAACAATTCCTTCTCTGGGAAAACAAATGAGAAGGGTACCTTCTCTCCCAAGACATACGTCTGCCTCCCAGGAGGTATGTGTCCCTGTCTTCTCCATCGACTCTTCTTCGGTAAGAATGCGTTTCTTACCCATAGACTTCATCAGACTCATGAACTTCATGTCCCATAACTTGTAATTTGACTCGTCCATCTTGACTTATCGGCGTTGGACCATCGGAAACCGTCTGTGGCGGGGATAACAACTTTGCTTTCTGACATGTTGCCAGTGGAAGAGGACTAGGGATGTATACTAGAAGCTTTTGTCTACAAAGACATAAAGGGATTCTGTTGCATGTATAGACTCAAGCAACCAACCCCATCAAGCAAGGGTCGATGACGCCAGACCCGAGACATACGTCGCTTAGGAAAAGATGAGCACTAGAAGGAGGTGTGACTATACCCTATGAATGAGAAGGGGGTGCAACAACACCCTTTGAAGGATAAGAGCCGTTGGGGCGGCACTTGCTGGAGGGTGCAGTGACACCGAGGTGCAACAGCACCCGTTGGAGGGGGGGGGGGTAGCAGCCGTTGGAGGGGGCTACAACACTCGCTAGGGCGGCAACAACTGCTGGAGGGTGGGCGATCGCAACTGCTGGAGGGAGTGGTGGCACCCGCTAGGGCGGTGGATGATGAAAAGGGGTTGCAAGGTAGGGTTAGGGTTTCTGGGTATGAGAGCTCCGGTCTAGGACCGCCACTCTGATACCATATTTGGAAAAATGAGCAACTTATTATTCCATTGAATCCTAGGCTCTCTTATACAGATGAGAGACATATGGGTAAATTACATAAGATAACCAAAGGAAAAGATAACTGAGAAAACAATACATAAACATAAATATATCTCTAGACATATCGATCACAAAACACAAATGCATGTACAGAAAAGCTTGAACCATTTATCCCCAGCTTAGCACCCTCGCGTGCTCCAGGTCATGCAAATGTGGTAGTTTAATAATTGAAATCGATGACCCAGACTTGTCGGTAAACAAAACGTCAGAAGCTGCAAAATGTAAGCACTCACATGTCTCTTCAAAACCTCTTAGCATATGGTGGAAACTCTGCAAAGTGTGCATATAGCCAAGTCGCCAGGACCCTGCTGTCCACTATCTTAGATGGTAAGGGACACACATCTAGAAGTTGTTTGCATGTCTCTGCCCACGTTACTCTAAGTGTGGTCCCTCCCGTCATCACTGATCCATCAATCTGTAGTCCCATGATTACTGCCACATCATGGAGGGTAATGCTCATCTCTTCGTTGGCCATGTGGAACATTTTTTTTATTGAAAACTGGGTGCACCCCCATCACGGGGTCCACCACCTGTATAATTTATTATAAATGTAACGAAGAGATTTACATGAATCAAGAAGCCCATAGAGTAGATAGAGCGTTACAATGGGCTACAATATTTTCATAGTAGAACCTCTGATTATTGAAAATCACTTCGTTCCGCCCCAACCAGATTGCCCACAGGGTCGCGAAAGGCTTCCAGAAGTTCGCTGTGCCGTTCCTGCGGGCACTCCTAATAGATGCCCAGAACTCCGGAAGGCCCCCATTCTGGAGCCAAGGCATATGAAGGGTCTGCCACACCCATGCCAAAGCCGGGCATCTCAAGAAAAGATGGGCCGAGTCCTCCGTCGCCTCCTCGCATCGCTCGCAGCCCTTATCGTCCAAGCCCAGCAGACGACCACAACGTTCCTTATACAACAGCCAGCCTCTTCGAAGACACCAGAGGAATACCTTGATTCTGCTCGGGATCTTTGCCTCCCACATGATTTTGACGTCATCCAACAACTCGGTCCTGAGCATGATCTTGTCTGTTCAACACGTCATATGCTCTTCTCACCGAGAAAGTCCCATCCGACCACCTGAAATGGTCCCTACCCCCAGCCAGGACGCTCGTCTGGGGAAGATTCTCCAGCATCTGCAGATAGTCTGCCAGCTGCTTGTCAAAGAGCTCCGAAAGGAAAGTGGGGGCCCAGCTACCTGTAGCCCCCGTCTGCGCAAGAGAGATGTCCTTCGAGTCGGCCAACGCGAAGAGCCTAGGGAGTCGATCCGCGAGAACCCCCGCAGACGACCATCTATCCTTCTAAAAATGAAGAAGATTGCCATCCCCAATGGATGGGCGCAACCGATCCAGTATGAGTGGAAGAACCGCACGGATGCCCGACCAAATAGGGGATTCGTGACGAACCCTACTCGCCTCCAACCGATCGGAGATCCCATAGATAGACCATGTGGAACATGTGCGTCTCGGGGTGCCAACGCTTAACCAGTGCTTTAATCCAAAGTGATAAACTCTAACTCTATAACCCCTTCAAGTCTGGCCTGTGCTATCTAGGAATGGACATGATCACCCAGAGGGATACGGTGCACATGTGTTTTGCGTGGAGGACATGCTTGCCCAAGCACGACGCGAACGATGTCGCCTCTATTGTGTCAATACTGATGTGTCAAGAGGTCCGCATTCCATCTGCGATCAAAATCCATGAAATTAGAAAGCAAAAGAGATAGGAAAAATAGTAAGCTATTTGTATTAAGTAAACAATGTAATCCAATGAAATGTACCCAACATAAGACTTCTATAAAAAGACAAACTTACTCAAAACATGACATTTTCTTTTATTGTGACCTTCACCTCCTCATGTACCAGGATGACGATCAGGAATGATACATATGGGCCCATTCTTCACACCCCTCCTTTTTTTTATTAGTACGTTCCCTTCTTCTTCCTTTTTAACGGTTGGCACCTCTCCCCCTTCTTTTTTAACCATTCATCATTTTTTGGAATTAAAGTCGACCCAATTGGGCCTGTACATCACAAGCCCTACGTGGGGCATTTATTTAGGGTTCGAACCTTATCTCTCATCACATCCCGCCCTCATGGGGCTTATCTAATGTTGCTGCCGCAGGACATCGGGGACGAGGGGAAGGCGTAGGATTCGCAAGGGGGGGGGGGGTCACAGACGATGCCGCTGCCAGCCCGAACAGGAAGGTTGCGCGCGAGTATGCCGTTGTTCGCAGTAGAGCGGGAGGCTGCTGCTGTAACGAACGGTACCTCCATATGCAGCTGAAATGACGGGCTCCCCCTGGGAGCGAGAGTGCCTGGCGGTGTTGGGAGGAGCACTTGGATGCGCGAGGAGAGGCTTGCGAGGGCTGCTGCATGTGGCGAAGGATCGCGAGGGCCTGGGTGCTTGATACTTGGAGGGCTTGCGTGATAGAGTTTTGTCGCGATGGCGCAGGATGGGAGCGTTGCCTGGATCGCCTACGCGAGTTGGAGAGGATGCGTGCCAAAACTGCTATGCGGGTCTGCGGATCCATCGTCTGGAGTAGATGGCGGTGCGGTAATGGCCGCCTGGAGTGTGCGATGGAGGGTGCACTGCCCACCGTCGCCTGGGAGAGCTGGAAGCGCCTGTGTGAATAGAGATGGAGGTGGAACCCTGGATTAGGGCTCGCGACTGAAGATGCTGCTTTGGAGATGTGCCTGTGCCTAAACCTCCGTAGCCTTGCACGATGTAGGAGTGACAAGGGCGGTGGCATGGTGCCACCGCTTGGTGAAACAACGCCGATGGTGGTGTTAACCAGGCAGAAAGTAGGGTTTCAAGAAACCCCTAGAATAAATATCCAACTTGATCAATAACTTGAATCAACGAATCTTCAAAAATAATCTTCCAGGAACATAACTGTTACAATCGAATCTCGAAGAGAATATGAAATAAAATTTTCAAGAGCAAATCCGCGAGAATCGAACTCGCTTTGATACCATGTTAGAAAATAGGAAGCAGAAGCGAAATTGATAAACATAGAATAAATCGAGAAAGATAAACAACATGAAGAACAAGATTTTTTAGGTGGAACCCTACTCCCTAAGGAGCGGGATGAAACCACGGGAGAAGCCCTCAAAGGGGCATATGCTTCATTGCTTTTCTCATCTGACTACATTGGTGTGGGGGTCTATATATAGCCCCCACCGAGTCTCCACATCTCCTAACTAGTAGATGTGGGACTAAACAACTGGATGGGCTAAATGGATCCTGAAGAGATCTATTTACCCATCTCCCATACATGTGACACATATAACAAATACTCTAACATGAGTAGTTGAAGGCATGCAATATGCCATGCTTGTTTCTGAAAGGAGGTCGATAACATACTTCTTTTGGACCATCACAAGACCTCGTTGGTTCTTGGTGAACTCAAGCCACAAGAAGTAATGTAACTCATCAATGTTCTTGGTGACAAACTGTTGTTCAAGGAACTCCTTGGGGTCACTAATCCTTGCACATCATCTCTTGTAACGATGATATCATCAATATAGAGTAGTATAACAATGATATTTCTCTAAGTCCTTCAAATATGGTGAATGGTCTGCAGTCGATCGTGTGAAGCCTTGCTGCTTATCGGGTCAGAGAACTTCTGGGACCATGCTCTGGGATTCTGCTTAATGCCATAGATAGCCTTATGATGTATAGGTACCATCTGACACTCCCCCTTGTTAGAAAATAAGAAGCGGAAGCGATAATGATAAACAGATCATAAAGAACAGAAATATAGACATTAAACACCATGATTTTACATGGTACCCTACTCCGTGAGGAGCGGGATGAAACCACGGGAGAAGCCCTCAAAGGGGCATATCTTGCATTGCTTTTTATCATTGGGTACAGGAGGTTTGGGGCTCCTTATATAGCCTCCACAGAGCCTCCAAGTCCCACCACTAGTAGATGTGAGACTAAACATCTGGATGGGGTAAATGGATCCCTCCAGGATCCATTTACCCTCCTTCAACACAATAGGCACACTTAACAAATACTCCAACACTCCCCCTCAAGCTGGAGCAAGCAATGCTCAGCTTGGACAAACAGAAAGAGACTCAACTCAACGCTACAGGACACTACGGACAATATCAACCCAACGCGCACAACTGCTGCTATCAAGGACGTTGCTTCTCATGCCGTGCAGGTGAGTAGGACGAACGGGCTGGAGTGTGAGTCAACTAAAGACTGGAATCAGACCATCAAGTCTAAAACTACGCCTGAAGTTTCCTCGTCGGAGAACTGGGTCTCTCCCATCTGGCTCAGAGAATGCTGCTCTACTCTGGAGTACCTATGGCTCACATGAAAACTCTGGCATGACAACAAGAAGAATGATGTGGACCACGAAACTGAAGACCGCACACTCGTGCGTGTCTGGAACTGGGGACTCGGTATCAATCGTCGAGTCTGAAACTGGAATCTGTAGAGTCTGATCAACTGGCTGGTCTGGAGACTGACATATGAATCTGGAATCTGGATCAAAACCTCTGACTCTACATATACTCCCCCTTTCTCCCATACTTGTCGGAATGACAATCATCGACCAAGTTGGGAGAATATAAAGAAATTAGGGATAAACAAACGTAAAACTTGCGGTGTTTTTTTTAAATAACCGCCATGATATATATATTTTTTAATCCGAGATTTTTTTGACTAACAAAATATCCAGCTCCCCCTTTTTTTAACTCTGGGCTGCCCTCATTTTTTTAAGCCCACTGTTGGGCCCTTGTATTCCCCTCCTTTTTTTACACTTCGGCGCATCACCTTTTTTTACAGCAAGCCCCTCCTCTCCTTTTTTTCATTCATTGCCCCCCTTTTTTTTAACCGGCATGGCTCATATTTCATATTAGAGTTTCCAATGGGAACCCCATTCTCAGGAAACGCCACCCCCATCGGGGCTTCCTTTTCCCGCCGCCCCCATCAGGAGGGTCTTCATCGTTTCACGCCGTCGAGCGACGCCAGGATCGTCGGGTGGGAGCACACGAGGGTGATGCGCGCATGGGGACTGAGATGTGCGCCTGGAAGGACGCGCGCGGCCTAGGGTGAACTGATCCTGTTGCTGGAGTCGATAGGGCTCCGTCGAGGGGCAAACTCGACCTGGAATATAATCGCTGAGGGGCAAAGGCGATAGGGCTGTCGAAGATCGAACCATTGAAGGAACCTGGAGTCTCGATTTAGGGATTCGCGGTTGCTGAAGAGGAACATCGCCAGGAGGGCTCGTCGCTGTGCGCGAGGAGGGTTCGCACCTGGAGTTTGCGTGATCTCGCGCTGCTTGGAAGCTAGGGTTATGCCGAACCTGCAACCGTCTGGAGATAAGCTCCACCTGGAGCGGAAGGGTGGTGCGCCGCACGCCTGAGAGCTCTTGTATCTGATGGAGGAGCGACAAGGGGTCAGAGCTCGAGAGATCGCCGCCTGCGATGCCTCGACCTCTTTTGCGCCTGGGAGGTGGCGCGCAACCCTCTAAGGCTCTGCGCTGAATATGCGTGTCAGTGGTTGGACGTAGAAAACATTGATCCCTGATCTAGGGTTCTGGAGATGAACCCTAGTACATATGAGTGCCGCATGGATCTAGAGAGATCTTCGAATAATGGTTGAACATGATAATCTTCAGGAACAGAACTTCGAACATGATAAAAAGAATAAACCGAAACCTTGCTTTCAATCGAATCTCGAACAGAATATGAAAAATAAACTTTCAAGAACAAATCCAGGAGAATCGAACCCACTCTTATACCATGTTAGAAATTAGAAGCGGAAGTGATAATGATAAACAGAGCATAAAGAACAGAAATATAGACATGGAACACCATGATTTTACGTGGAACCCTACTCCGTGAGGAGCGGGATGAAACCACGGGAGAAGCCCTCAAAGGGGCATATCTTGCATTGCTTTTTCTCATTGGGTACAGGAGGTCTGGGGCTCCTTATATAGCCTCCACAGAGCCTCCAAGTCCCACCAATGGTAGATGTGGGACCAAACATCTGGATGTGGTAAATGGATCTTAGAGGGATCCATTTACCCTCCTTCAACACAATAGGCGCACATAACATATACTCCAACACCCCTCAATAGCGAACACAAGTGGCTGTTGCATGTAAACTTCCTCTACAAGTCACCATATAGAAATGCATTCTTTACATCAAGTTGGAACAATGACCAATCTCATACCACTGCAACAGATAGAAGGATCTTGAGTGTAGATTGATGTACCATGGGTGAGATGGTATCTTAATAGTCCACCCAATAAGTCTGAGTGAAATTGCAAACCACAAGCGCTCGTTTTGTTGCCACTGGCTACCCCACAACTCTATCTCAAGATTCTTGGGTTAGAAATAGTTATATGGATCCTACAATTTATTTGTTATAATATTTTTTTAACAATGCTCAAATTTTAAAAATAACATCAAAAATATATTATTATAATAACAAAATTAATATATCATTTAATCAAGGTGACATCACATCACACTTATCAATTCAACCCTCCTATCCAAACATGCACTATTCAAAGGAGGTTACTCCAACACAACCCTACCCATTAACCAAACATACTCCAAGTCTAGCCTTGTAGCGATCAACACTGCCATCTGGACGATGTTTCATTGTAAACACCCATTTACATTCAACCGCTGAAGCCCTAGTAGGGGAAGTGACTATGCTACGTGTGCTACATGACTATAGCACGACCATCTCATCCTCCATAGCTAGTGATTGTCGCTCAAAGCGTCTTGGTATATCCATGGGATCTCTACATCTGATAGACTCACGACAAACCTCCTGAAACCCTCTGACAAATGCTCCAAGAAAACATGAGTAGCAAGAGGATATGTAGAATGGGTACGCCTTCACTTTCAGAGAATGATGGGCACATCAAGATCACATGTACCCTCTGCGACCTGTAAGTAGCTTCCTGTGAAGGCACCTATTTGTCCTGTAAAGTATCTTGCTGCATAGACAAACCGCCAGTGTCATTAGTAGAAACAAAATACTCAGAGCATACCTAGAGCATGTTGGATGATGGGGAAGGCCCAATAACATATTAGTATAGAGGGGGCCCTGTAAATGTAGAAATATGGAAAAATTGTACCAACGTACTCGGTAATGGGGGTGGAGGAGCAACTACCGTAGGAGGAGGTGGTGGCGTAGGTGGGACCACGATAGACTATGGGGGCGAAGTAGGAGGAAGGGATACGTAAACCTCTTCACCAGTCTCAGAGGAGATCATCCTATCACTTGTAGATGTAAAATACATCATTGACTCAAAGAAAGTGACATCAACACTAATGTAGTACTTCCGTCTAATCGGATTAAAGCAACGATATCCTTTATGGGTCTGGAAGTATCCTACAAAGATACACTTGATAACTCTGGGAGAGAGCTTGTCGTGACCATGGGTCAAGTGGTTCACAAAAGCCACCGAACCAAAGAAGTTAGGTGTTAGGGAGAAAATATCTTTATTGGGAAATGTAATCGAAAAGGGATCTTCTCACCTAACACATAGGAAGGCGTCTAGTTGATTAGCTGACATGCATTGAGACCAACAACCCCTAGATTGGTGGGTAGCATGACTCTAAATGAGAAGAATCTTGGTCATATCAAGAATATGACGGTGTTTGCTTTCTACAACATCGTTCTGCTGAGATGTGGGATAACTGAGTAGTACAACACTTTGATGCATTATCAGTGCCAACATACTTAATCGTAACATGAAAGTTATTCTTTATTTCATAAATATAAGATTGAATGACAGTCCCAGCCTTAGAGTTTCTTTTGAAAAGAAAGATCCATACCAATCTAGAGTAATCATTGACATCTACATGATAAAACATGTGTCCCTGATGGTCATGGATACGACTGGAACCCCATATATCAAAATGTACCTAGTCAAATGAAGAACTACTGCTACGTCTCTGACAACCAAGCTAACTAGAACGATGATGCTTCCCAAGGTCATAAGCCTCGCAGTGAAAGGTAGATCTAAAAGAAATCTGAGGGAAGACTCTACACAGTTTCTGCAGAGGAAGATGCCCGAACTGAAGATACTACATGTAAGGGGAGACTAATGCAGCGGGAATGAAAGAGACCACAACACATGGGAATTGAACTAATCTATAGAGATCCCCTTGCTCACGGTCATATCCAATTACCCTGCATGTGAGCATATCATTAAACACAAGAGAAGATGAGTCAAAGATGGCACGATAATGTAAAATTTTAGTTATTTGGCTAACAAATAATAAATTTATTAAGGAATCAGGAGCATGAAGAACATTCTATGGGTGCATGGACTGTGTCAATCTAATCTCCCTTTGTCCAGCATCGAGGGAATGTATCCTGTTAGCAATAACTGTTAATTTGCCAGGCTAAACAGTTCTGTAGGAAGTGTTCTGAACCTTATCTCCATACAGGTGATTAGCAACACCTGAATTCACGATCCACTAGAGGTCTACCCTGTGACAAAAAGTAAGTGAATATGCTATACCTGAAGTACTGGCAGAAGTAGATGCAATGAAGTTGGATGAGCCTAATGGAGGACTAGAAGAACCAGAAGTGGGATGCATGATCTCCCTCAGACGGGAGACTAATTCATCAAATCTTTGATCAGAAGTAGTGGCTAGAGGTGTAGGAGTCTCAATCTGCTCTACAATACGGGCTGATATTGGAAAACCATGCTTATAATAACATGTGTCCTCGTAGTAACCAGAGTGGTCATAGTAGTTACATAGTGGTCTTAAAACAAACTAGTCCTCTTCCACGGGTACCTCGTCCACTAAACTATGAAGATCCTCCTCTACCTCGAGATGCGACCATCGTCGAGGAGGTCTGAGAGGATGTTGGCAAAGGAAGTGTGGTCTTGCTAAGCCTACGGTATGCTTCCTACATAGGAGGTATGATAACATCTACAAGTAACTATAACCATGCGTCATCATACTTTGGATCAAGAGCTGCCAAAAAGATACCAAATACGGTGGCGTTCTTGTACGCCTTTTGATGCTCCAGAGTTTTTTTTAAGGAATTGATGTTCCGGAGTTACCGCAAGAGACATAAAGCTGTGGAGCTTCTTAAACATACTCCTGAGAAATGTGTATATGTTGTGGAGATCTGCCTGATTGTGAATATGCCATGTTGGAGCTGCAGTATCTTCGTCTCATTCCTCGCCTGAGAGTATGTTGCTGCGAGGATCTCCTACATCGTCTTGGCTGTGGGATGATGTAAAATGTCATTGGCAATCTCCATAACCATGGTACCAGATAGCCACACACACGCATATGCATCATCTGCCTTCCTACGAGGCATTAGGCCTAGTCTTGTCAGTCATCTCCTCGTGTCAGAATGTGTTTCTTCCTGTTGCACTACATAAGGCTCATGAACTGCATGGCTCACAACTCGTAGTTGGTCCCTTCCATCTTGACGATATGCACCCAATCTTTAAAGGCACCTGAGGATGGGATGTCGACCTGGTTTTTTCGTTTATGATACTGGGAGTAAATGAAGACTAGGGTTGTAGACTGGAGCAAATACGTCTACACGAACATATAGGGAATAAATTGTATGGACATATTCATGCCACAACCGTTCCCATCAACTGAGGAGCACTCTAGGTCTCGTAGATAGACCAGAAGTCTAAATTCACCGCAAAAAAATCAAAATCAAAATATTTTGAGACCTTGGTAGGTGCATAATCTGACCTCTTACACCTAGATACTGCTGGACGATACCAAAATAGGGTTATAACAACCTTTTTTCGGCTAACATGGAGCACATGTTAAAAAGGATTCCTACGCTGGCCTCTATGGTTGCAAATGGTGGTGAGATTTGATGACTGTGCAAAACCAAGGGCCTCTAGGTGGCGCTGCTGGTAGCCTCCAATCGCTTGCAAGGCCGACGATGCTCCTACGGGCTCTAGGTGGCGCCACAGATGGTCCCTAACAGTCGTGCATGGCTGGGCATGGCCGTGCACATGGCCACACGAGAACAATTGGACGCGGCTGGCTAGTGGGGACAGTTAGGGTTACATAACTCCTATCTAGGACCATCTCTTTGATAGTACGTGGAGAAAAAAATATGGAGTTGTTTATTCATTTTACCGTAGGGTTCTCTTACATATAGAGGATTGGAAACATTCAGACAACTTAGGGTAGTTGGTTTCGTCCAACTTAGGGATCCAGTAGAATGAGGGTAGACCCTCCATCGTATCCTTGAGATGCCACATCTAATTCTGACATATCTGACTATGGTGTCGGGCCTGTAGTAGAGAAAAATGAAGGTTGACAATAACTACTTAGGTCATACCAAGATGGATATCATCATTGATCGTTGAATATTAGGCGAGCAAAACCCATGGGGGTCTCGAACATAAGATTGTATTAATTAGCCCGCAACGACTTTGACTGTAGGGGCAGAGGAATATGAAAAAGGTTGAATGATGGTGGCGTGTAGATATTTGGTGGAGGTGGGCGAGGGCATGGTGGCATGGAGATGCACGAGGACAGGATGACATGGTTGTGTGTTGGGGTTGGGGGGGAGGGATGCACAATGCGCGAGAGATGGTTGTGGTACGTGATTGGACACATGGACGAAGGTGGTTGCTGGCAACGGTGTGGAAGGGGTAGTGGAGATGATGGTGGTTGTGGTACGTGGAGAGGATGAAGTGTTGACACTAGTGGTGTGGACATGAGGAGAGAGAGGTGGACAACGGCTAAGCACGTAAAGGAGAGAGGTCGGCGGAGGTGGCATGGAGAAGGAACTGCTCCAATACCAAGTTGATGTTCATAATGAATATTTCTTGAATAAAATGAGAACCTTAGGTCTTCTTTTATAGGTGGAGTCCTAGCATTTCAGTTACAGTGGAGGTGACTAAATAGTGAATCGATCGGATTATCCCTAGGGTCAAAGTTTATGTTGGGATAAAATTCATTCATATGATAAAAGAGATCCCAAGGCTCTCTTATATAGGAGAAGAACCATGGGTTAATTACATAGATGTACCGAAAGAAAAAATAACATGTAAATATAATACTGAGATAAATAAACTTCTCAACACTCCCCCTCAAGCAGGAGCATAAATATCAATCATACTCAGCTTGGAACAACATCTCTGAAAAGGACCTCTAGCCAGAGCCTTCGTGAAGATATATGCAGTCTGATCTCCTTTGGAAACATGAGAGGTGGATATGAATCCTTTCTGGATCATGTCTCTAGTGTCGTGACAATCCACCTCGATATGCTTTGTCCGCTCATGAAAAGCAGGGTTATTGGCAATAAATATAGCTGCTTGATTATCACATAAAAGCTTCATAGGAAGAGAGACTTCAACAGTAAGGTTTGTTAATACTTATCTGACCCACATCATTTCTGTACATCCTTGTGTCATCGCCCTGTATTCAGACTCAACTCTAGATCTGGCCACCACAGTTTGCTTCTTGCTTTTCCATGAAACAAGTGAGCTGCCTACAAAGATAACAAAACCAGAAGTCGACTTTCTGTCCTTGGGACAACCAGCATAATCTGCATCTGCACATCCTGTCACCTCAAGTAATGCGTCCCTACTGAACATAAGGCTAGAGCCATGTGAAGTCTTCAAATACTTCAAGATCATGTGTACAACATCCATATGTACCTTCATGCGTTACTCCATGAACTGACTGACTTTGCTAACTGCAAAAGCAATATCTGGCCTGGTAATTGTGACGTATAAGGGCTTCCCAACAAGCTCTCTATATCTCCTCCTGTCAATTTCTTCGGTGTCCTCATCATACAATCTCATGCTTGCATCCATAGGAGTAGAAGCAGGTTTGCACCCTGTCATGCCTGTCTCAGATAGAAGGTCCATAACAAATTTCCTTTGATTCATCACGAGTCCATGTTGATTCCCGGCGAACTCTAATCCAAGAAAGTAGCGAAGATTGCCAAGGTCCTTAGTCAAATACGCTGACCAAGGAACTCCTTGACGGTAAGAGTACCCTCCTCATCATCTTCTGTACTGACAATATCATCAACATAAACAAGAATAACTACGGTACCTCCAGGTGTCCTCTGTACAAACAGTGAGTGGTCCGCAGTAGACCGCACCAACCCCTTTTTCTCTATCAACTCCGATAGCTTTTGATACCAAGCTCTCGGACTCTGCTTCAGGCCATAAATCGCCTTGTGAAGCCGGCACACCTTATGAGACTCCCGCTCAGTAGCAAATTCTGGTGGTTGTTGCATATATACTTCATCCTGGAGATCCCCATAGAGAAAGGCATTCTTGACATCAAATTGATATAGAGGTCAGTCCTTGCATACGACAACAGATAGCAGAATGCATAGTGTTGAATGTCTTGCTACTGGAGAGAATGTGTCCTGATAATCCACCCATAGGTTTGGGTGAACCCTCGAGCCACAAGCCTTGCTTTGAATCTGTCAACACTGCCATTGACCCTTTGTTGACCGTAAATATCCATTTGCAGCTCACAATAGATGCTCCTGGTGGAGGTGCGACAATACTCCATGTGCCACGTGATCGCAGAGCCGCCATTTCTTCTTCCGTAGCAGGGCGCCACCTACTGTCCTGGAGCGCCTCCTGATATGTCCTCTGGATAGTAACAACCGATAGTCCCACTATAAAATTCTTGTAGTTCTCTGACAGATGATCCAAGGAAACATGGGCAGCCATTGGGTACGTAGCGCATTGGCGACGAGGTTTCCTTGGAGCAATTGGTATCTCCAGGTCATCAGCCTCACCGTCCTATGGAATTAACTCTTCTTGTTCATCAATAAAATCTCCAGTGCCATCAGTAGAAATAATATGTTCCTGACATACCTGAGGCATGGTGGATGATGTGGTAGGCATGAGCAGAGGGACGAGTAGAAGACCTGCGAGTATAAACATGCGTTAAGAATGTAGATTCTTTGGGAGGAGGTGGAGGTGGTGGTGGGGGTGGTAGTGAAGGTGCCAGAACATCCTTTCGGGATCCAGTATTAGACAACCTGTCACCTGTAGGAGAGAAATACATAATAGATTCGAAAAAAGCAACATCGGCACTCACATAGTATTTCTCCCAACAACATCAAAACATCTATACACTTTTTGGGTATGGGAATAACCAATAAAGACATATTTGACAGCTCTAGATGAGAGCTTGTCACGGCCAGGAGTAAAATCATGGACAAAAGCTATCGATCCAAAAACACGAGGTGTAAGTGTGAAGAGTTCCTTCTCGGGGAACGCAATCGAGAAGGGACTCTTCTCGCCAAGAATGGTGGAGGGCATGCGATTTACCAAGTAACAGGCGGTTAGGACCGCATCCCCCCAGAAAGAATGAGGTGTACTGCTATGAATCAACAAAGTCATAGTGATGTCTAATAGGTAATGATGTTTGTGTTCCGCAACCCCATTTTGCTATGATGTATAAGTGCATGAAGTCTGATGAACAATACCGAGAGACTGGAGTAATTTTGCCAAATGAAGAGTAGAAAATTCCAAAGCGGTACGAATGTATTTGACTTTAACAGAAAATATGTTGTTGATCTCAAGAAGAAAAGTTTTTTAATTATAACACCTGCTTCAGACTTATGTTTAGTAAAAAAACCCAAGAAAGTCTAGAATAATCATCCACAACAACAATATAAAATCTATGCCCCTGATGACCAGGTTCACGACTTGGACCCCAAATGTCAAAATGAAATAACTCTGTAGAGACTTATATATGTTACGTTTTATTGTTCCGTAATTTCTATTTATATTTTGTAAGACTCTGTAATTTACCCAAGGGTTTTCTCCCTATATAAGAGACCCAAGGGCTCTATGGAATAACACATCAGAGTATCGATTACTCCAACATGGTATCAGAGCCAAAACCCTAACCCTAGGGTTTTGTTCTCTCCACCCGCCGCCCCCCCTCTCTTCTCCCGCCGCCACAGGGCCCCCAGCCCTCCGCCGAAGGGCTTCCAGCCCTCCGCCAGGGCTCCAGCTCTCCGCCAAAGGGCTCCCAGCCCTCAGCCAGGGCTTCCAGCCCTCCGCCAGGGACCCCTCCCCGCCAGCCCAGGCGCTGCCAGCCCTCCGTCGAGCCCCTCCCTGCCTTCCCCGGTGCCGCCAGCCCTCCGTCGAGCATCTCCAGGCCGCCAACAGCGCCCAGCCCCACTGCTGGGTACCCCTAGGTGCGCATATCTCTTCCGCTAAGACTTCCATAGCCACTACTCGTCCTCGGGGCGACTTACCTTCGGTCGGTTCCGGATAGATGACAGATTGAAGTGCATAACGTCTACATGTGCACTTGAATCCTCACATGTCGTGGTAGACACCAGTTTCTTGGTCTATCATCCCTAGTTGTTCTTCTCCGGTAGTATGTCAGATCAAAAGGTCGATATACCCGCCATCGGTGCCTTCAAAGGTTCGGCACCTATCGTCAAAATGGACGGGACAAACTACGAACTGTGGGCTATGCAGTTCCTCAGTCTCATGAAGTCGTGTGGTAAGAAGCATATTCTTATCGAAGATGAACCGCCGGAGAAGACAGGAATATATGCCTCATGGGAGGCCGATGACGCATACGCAAAAGTCTGGTTGTCAGGTACGCTCACAACAGAGATAGCAAATGATGTCCTTCATCAACCCACCGCCAAGGCGATGTGGGATATTCTGGCCACAACGTACTCCCAGGTACGGAACGAGACCAAGATGCTGCAGTTGCAGCATGATATTTTTACCACGTAGCAAAATGGGAGGCCTCTTCATTCTCTGTATACTTCTCTTCGTGGAATGTTCGAGAAACTTTATAACACAATTCCACTCACAGCCACGCCGGAACAGCAGAAGACGTTCCGCAACGCTACTATGGTTGGCGTCTTACTTGCTGCCCTTGATACTGAATATGAGGCAGCACGCTCTCAGATCCTTGCTGATGCCACCATTCCACCAATGGAAGAAGTCTACAGACGGCTCAGTCGTGTCCCTGTTGCATCGAACACCATGACTACACCTCCCTCAGCAATGGCTGTCTCCAGAGGACGAGGTAGTTTCTCCTCATTTCGTGGCAGAGGAAGTGGTGGACGTGG
This sequence comes from Ottelia alismoides, assembly GCA_037367405.1. NCBI lineage: Eukaryota > Viridiplantae > Streptophyta > Magnoliopsida > Alismatales > Hydrocharitaceae > Ottelia > Ottelia alismoides. Next base: position 821,919 of record JAZKJV010001469.1, on the reverse strand, counting down.
CCGTGGAGGTCGCATACATTCTACGTGCTCATTCTGTCGTCGCACTGGTCATTCGGAGGAGACATGCTATTCCAAGCATGGCTTCCCTCCTTCTGCACGTGTCGCTGATCATGTTCAGGGTCCACCAGCATCTACTCCAGATCACAGGTTCGAGGAGCTAATGGCACGGCTTCATGATATCATGCCACAGTCATCGTCAGAGGGTGCTGATGCGTCTGATGTTGCGGCTTCAGCATCAGCGAGTACATCTGCCTCAGCCAGTGCCTCAGGTAGTCCCTCTGGCTCATATCATAACCATGATAGGATGGATTGTTGATTCTGGAGCCACCCATCATCTCTGTCGTGAGAAAGAGATTCTACAGTCCTATAGAGCTGTCCAGCCTGGTCGTTCTGCACTCATTGCTGATGGCACTCATTCCCCTATCATCGGTCAGGGGGAGACAGCTTTGCTACCATCTATGCACTTACAGAATGTTTTACATGCACCAGAATTCTCGATGAATCTTTTATCCATTAGTCAGATTACACGAGATTTGCATTGTCGTGCTATTTGACCCATCATCTGTTATTTTTCAGGACATACTAACGGGCAAGGTGATTGGCTGTGGTTCTGAGCACAATGGCCTCTATCGTCTTGTACGGAACTCTTATGCTGGCGTCTCTCTACATTCCCAGGGCTCCGTGTCTCCGTATACCTGGCATCTTCGATTCGGTCACCTGCCACTGCAGAAAATACGTCACTTTCTGCCTCAGATTTCTCCTAGTTCATCCTTTCGTTGTGAAGCTTGTCAGTTAGGGAAGCATCATCGGTCCAGCTTCCCCAGTCGTCAGAGTCGGAGCAGTCGCTCCCCATTTGAGTTATTTCACATAGATATATGGGGTCCCAGTCGTGTCCCAGACCATCAGGGGCACAGGTTCTATTTAGTTGTAGTCGATGATTTTTCTAGAGTGTCCTGGACTTTTCTTCTCAAAAATAAATCCGAAGCAGGAAGCGTTATTCAAAATCTTATCAATGAAGTTCAAAATGTTTTTTCGTCTACTGTTAAGTATGTACGTACTGACAATGCATTGGAGTTCTGCACTCGTTCCCTTGCTAGTTTTCTTTCTTCTAAAGGCATTATCCACCAAACAACATGTGCATACACATCTCAACAAAATGGGGTTGCAGAACGGAAACATCGCCATTTCCTTGATATTGCTCGCACATTACTTATTCAAAGTTGTGCCCCATTATCTTTTTGGGGGGATGCTATTCTTACAGCATGCTATCTGGTCAACCGCATGCCTACAACTGTTCTTGGGGAAAAGTCTCCTATCTCTGTTCTCTTTCCTGACAGAGATTTGTTTACTCTTACACCTCGGGTCTTTGGCACTGTTGCTTTTGTCCACCACTTGTCTCCAGGACTTGATAAGCTTTCTCATAGGGCTATCAAGTGTGTTTTTGTGGGCTATTCCAGGACACAGAAAGGATATCGTTGCTATGGCCCCGTTCATGACAAGTACTATGTGAGTGCTGATGTTACATTTTTCGAACCCGTCATGTATTTTTCTCCTACAGGTGACAGATTGGTCTCCTCCACGTCCACAGATACTAGTGTCTATGTACCGACACCTCCAAGCCTGGGTCAATCCTCTACTCCACCACTACCACCACCACCAGCTCCAATTGAACCTTTTCCTAAGTTCCATACAAGGCGTACAGGACCAGCTCAAGCTACATGTCAACCATCCAATACGCCTCAGGTATGTTCTGATGTTATCACTAATGATGGGTTAGAAAATGCACCCGTGCAGGAGCCTCCACAGCAGGACGAGGATCATCCGGTCGACACAATGATAGATGATCTGGATCGGCCCATTGCTCACAGGAAGCAGCGAAGACAATGTGCTTCATATCCTCTTGCCTCTCAAGTCTCATTTCATCGTCTCAATGGGGACTTCCAGAAGTTTGTAGCTGCTGTCTCGTCTGTTGAGATTCCACGGACCTATCAAGATGCCATGAAGATTGATTGCTGGCGTCTAGCCATGGAAGAGGAGATGCGTGCTCTGCAGTCTAGAGGGACTTGGTCTCTTGTTCCCATTCCTCCAGGTGCCTCCGTGGTGAGTTGCAAGTGGATCTTTACGGTGAAATATCATGCGGACGGACGTCTTGATAGATACAAGGCAAGACTTGTAGCACGGGGATTTACCCAGACATATGGGGTAGATTATTTGGATACTTTTTCACCAGTGGCTAGACACTCCCCTCTTCGCATCCTCCTATCTGTTGCTGTGGTACGTAACTGGACCATTTTTCAGCTTGATGTCAAGAATGCTTTCTTGTATGGAGACCTGTAGGAGGAAGTCTACATGCAGCAGCCACCAGGATTTGCTGCTGAGGGGGAGACTCAGATGGTGTGCAGACTTCATAAGGCTATCTATGACCTCAAACAAAGTCCCCGAGCATGGTTCCAGAAGCTTTCTCAGCTAATTGAACAACATGGGTTCAGGAGATCAAATGCGGACCATTCTTTGTTCATTCAGAAGACCCCTAGAGGTACAATAGTTGTTATGATATATGTTGATGACATCTTGGTCACAGGAGATGATGCTCAGGGGATTGAGACAACCAAGTCCCTGCTGGGAAACCAGTTCATTACGAAGGATCTGAGCACGATACGATATTTTCTGGGGATAGAATTTGCACGAAATGCACAAGGAATGGTGATGACTCAAAGAAAATATGTCACGGACATGCTAGCTGAAGCAGGAATGACTGGATGCAGACCTTCAAGTACACCTATGGACCCAAGCATGAAGCTGTACGATGATGATACCGAGGAGGTGGACAAAAGAAGGTACAGAGAGATGGTGGGTAAGCTCTTATATATTACTATAACTCGACCGGATATTGCCTTTGCAGTAAACCGGGTGAGTCAATTTGTGGAGCAGCCAAGGCAAGTTCATATTGATGCCTTGTATATGATATTGAGATATCTGAAGTCTTCCCCTGGCATAGGGTTGCTATTTAGGAAAGATACGGATCTGTCCATTTCAGCTTGTGCAGATGCAGATTATGCAGGATGTCCAAGGGATCGTAAATCCACTTCTGGATTTGCTATCTTCATAGGAAGCTCTTTAGTTTCTTGGAAAAGCAAGAAACAGACTGTTGTGGCGAGGTCCAGTGCGTAATCCGAGTACAGAGCCATGGCACAAGCAACTGCAGAAATGATGTGGGTTAGAGCAGTCTTAGAAGATTTGACTGTAGATGTCCCCGTGCCCATGAATCTACAATGTGACAATCAGGCAGCATTGTTTATTGCCAATAATCCGGCTTTTCACGAGAGAACAAAGCACATCGAGGTGGATTGTCATTTTACTAGAGACATGATTCAGAAGGGCATCATTTCCACCTCTCATGTCAGTTCAGAGAATCAGACTGCTGACATATTCACCAAACCACTGCTCAGAGGACCTTTCCAGAGATGTTCTTCCAAGCTGAGCATGATAGATATCTATGCTCCATCTTGAGGGGGAGTGTAGAGACTTATATATGTTACGTTTTATTGTTCCGTAATTTCTATTTATATTTTGTAAGACTTTGTAATTTACCCAAGGGTTTTCTCCCTATATAAGAGACCCAAGGGCTCTATGGAATAACACATCAGAGTATCGATTACTCCAACAAACTCAAAGGACCGACTACTACTACGACCAGGCCGACTCGGAAAGGAGGAGCGATGGTGTTTCCCATGCTGTCAAGCTTTACATTCTAGAGTAGTACGAGTAGATATTTGCGGGAAAACACGTATCATCTTTTGAAGAGAAAGGTTGCCAAAGCGAAGATGCCACATAAAAGGCGAAGCAGATCCAGAGGGAATAGAGGCAACCCAGCACATGACTGAACAACAAGTTTGTATAATCCTCTCTGCTCACGGCCATGAATAATCATCCTGCCAGTTAGTATGTCCTGAAAAATAAGAGAAGAGGGGTCACAAATGGCACGACAGTGTAAATCTTTTGGAATCTGACTAATAGACAAAAGATTTATTTGAAAGTCTGGAGCATGTAAAACATTCTGAAGACGTATAGAAGGGGCTAAAACAATCTCCCCCTGGCCAACAATGGGTAGCATAACTCCACTGGCTATGATGACGGAATGCCCTGGAGGAATAGTCCTGTACGAAGAAAACTGTGTCCGATCTCCACACATGTGATGAGATGCTCCAGAATCCATGATTCCAATCTGTCACATCGGAACTGTAGCTACTGGTACTGGTAAGCACATATGAATTAGCTGAAGAACTGGGTAGTGCTCTGGCGGTGGCCGCTGCATCTGATGGTCCTCCAGTCTAGGAGTTGTCACCATTTCTCGAAGTCTCGAGACAAGATCATCAAAATGTGCATCAGTAGTAGGTGCAGGTGAAGAGTCAGTCTGCTCCGCAACATGTGCAGATGTCGGAAAACCGTGCTTGTGAAGCATGTCTTCTCTGAGTGGCCAGGATGACGACAATAAGAACATGGACCACGCTGATGGCCTCCACCTCTACCACGAGGTCCAGGACCACGGAACTGGGACGCACTTCCTCGTCCACGAGAAGCAGCCATAGCCGAGGAAGTCGGCTGTGGCGTGGATGTAGGTGTGGTAGTACTCCTGCTCAGCCGCTCCCGCTTGTATACCTCCTCCATTGGTGGTATGGTCTCGCCAGTCAGAAGTTGAGTATGAGCGACATCGTACTCCGAGTCAAGAGAGGACAGAAAACGCTAGTTATAGTGGCATTCCGATACGCCTGTTGTTGTTCCACACTGGTGGTGATAGGCATGAAGTGTGGAGACGTTCAAACATGCCTCTCAGATGTGAAAAATGTGCATGTAGAGGTCGACCATTTTGCCTGGTCGAGAAAATGTCGAACTGTAGTTGGAGTATCTTGCTTTCGTTTTTCGTCTGTCTATAGGTAGCGACCAATATGTCCCACATGACTTTTGCAATTGGCTGATTGACAATATCATTAGCAATCTCTGTGCTAAATGTCCCAGAGAGCCATATACGAGCATATTCATCATCTTGTTTCCATGATGCGTTGGCCCCTGTCTTATCCGCTGGCTCTGAATCAATCAGAATATGCTCATTGTTGTGGCATTGCATAAAGGTACGAAATTGCTTGGACCATAACTCATAGTTGGTCCCGTCCATCTTTATGATAGGTGTCGGTCCTTTGAAGGAACCGGAAGAGGAGAATACGTCACCCTTGACTTCTAACATTCTTTAATAGGGCAAAATGCGGAACAAGAGGGGAATATCTCGGCAAAATACTTGTCTACAGCATCAAATGAGGGATGATGTGTATCTGTAGACTTATACACTCATCCCTAATACTGTGTTTGTGGTCTAGGGCCGGAAATGAAGGGAGAAATCAGATTATTTCACCTCGCACAGATATGTCCAGACCTCGCCATACGTGAACAGGGGTCCGCGGGGCCACCGAGGGTGCGCCGAGCCCTTGCGAATTAGGTCACAGAGTCTACGGATGCCTCAGCGCCGCAAAGGAAGGTCACCGAAGCCGTGCTGGGCTGAACGAGGCGACAACGGACGCTGAAGGGCAGGGGCGGCGCCGCTGGGTGGGGGCGGCGGCGCTGGGTGGCGGCACGGGCCGCACGGAGACGCGCAGAGGCGCACGGAGAGAGGGGGGTGGGGCTAGGGTTAGGTTTTTTGTTCGAAAACCGCGGTCTAGGACCGTTGCTCTGATACCATGTTGGGATAAAATTCATTCATATGATAAAAAAGATCCCAAAAGCTCTCTTATATAGGAGAAGAGACATGGATTAATTACATAAGACATACCAAAAGAAAACATAACATGTAAATATAATACTGAGATAAATAAACTTCTCAACAGTTTACAATTAAGCACTCAACATTATCAATCAATTATTTGGATACCCTGCTTATAACTGGCTACTCACAGTTGGCTGCCTTCACTCTTTGTGCTTGCCCGATCTTTGCAACAATGCGTATAATATTAGGCATTAAGTCTAACCTAATATTACTTGAATTAAACATGTGTGAAGGCGGTGTTCTTTCGAGAAGGTTTAATTGAATGTCTGACAAATTGGGTGTTGTCTCTCATGGTCATTATGAACTGTCTTCATGGTGATTTTATCTTCTTGATTGAAAGTCAGTAGCAGTTCTTGCGAGATCAGAGCTTTTAGATGTATAATATTAATAGAGTAGCTGCCTCTTCAAATTACTCCATATGTGCTATTGAACAATATTTCGTGCCTTCTGTTTCCTGCATGACTTTATTCCTCTTATATCTTACTCCTTTTGTATGCTATTTATATTTTATTTTTCTTGACTTCTATAATCTGTTATATTTTTTGAGTAACTCCCTCTAACTTTTTCCTTAGCCAGTGTATCCCCGTACTACATGCATACGAAAAGGTTGGGTGATCCGTCAGACTGCCAAGTTGGTTATATTTACCGGCCTGATGGGCTTCATCATTGAGCAAGTAAATGGATGTCATACATGTTTTTTATGTAAAAGTTTATTATTTGTTAGTAGCGTGGAATTTAGGCTGCAATTTTTGATTGACATTGCAGTATATAAATCCAATTGTGAAGAATTCTCAACACCCTTTGAAGGGAAACTTCTTATACGCTGTTGAGAGGGTCCTGAAGTTATCAGTTCCAACTCTGTATTTTTGGCTGTGCATGTTCTACTGTGTTTTTCATCTCTGGTATGCGACTCCACTTAAAACTTGCTCTTAGGCGTTCCCATGATTTCTGTATACAGTGGGTTGCATATAAGTTGATGAATATAGACTCAGGAGAATGGCTCTGATCAATATGTCTTTTCTGACGTATTGCTGCACTAAACAACACTGCATTGTGCCCAATAAGAAAGATTTAAGGCAACAATAATCTTGTACATGGTATATTATTTGCCATTTTCCGTCTGCCTTCGAAACTATCCTCTTAGTTATGTCTTTTCTCATCATGCACCAATGACATTCATTTGGATCTTGATTCTCATTTTATGGGATAGTCTAGCCACAGATGAATGAATTTTCAGTAAATGGCAGTCATTACCGACAAGAAAAGTTTTTTCGTATATCTTTATCAGGTTGGGTCACCCCGATCTATATTTTCATTGATGCAGTGAGTGCTTTTCATGCGTTACAGGAAGAGCTGAGTAATTTATATATAGGTTTGCTTCTGCATAAACCTTAATTCTCTGCATATACGTTAATCCTCTAAGTGCTCCCTGCCAACAAGTAGAGTTAACCTCTTTTTGTGTTCCGTGGGAAAATACTCCGACAAGAAAAACTTATGAATCACATGGCTTTTCATTAAAAACCCTACTCAATGGAAGGTTGCTGCATAAACCTTAATTCTCTGCATATACGTTAATCCTCTAAGTGCTCACTGGCAATAATTTCAGTCAACCTCCTTTTGTAATTTGTGGGAAAATACTCCAACAAGAAAAACTTTTGAATCACATGGGTTTTCATGAAAAACTTTCTCAATGGAAGGGAAAAACCACGGAAGGAGATGACGCAGTGTACACATGTGCCTACAATTTCTTTCTACTGCATTTGATCATCAACAATGTCTGTATACAACATTTATATGGTAGGATGCCAAATGGATCCATATCTTAGATCCATATACCTAAATACAATACTCAACACTCACACTCAAGCTGGACATTGATGTCAAACTTGTCAAACTTTTCCACACTCATACCATGTTGTACATTGCTCCACACTCATACCATGTTGTACATTGGAAGCAATCGTGCCATGGTGTATAGTGGAAAGGTTCTTGGTGAAAATGTTTGTCAATTGATTTTCTAACTTGATTAAATGCAAGTGTTTGCCAACTGATTTTCTAACTTAAAATGGTTGATAAAGGATAAAGAAAAAGAGGATTTTCAAGATCACTAGAATTAAATAGTGGAATCAAGTGAGATGTGGGAGGTAGTCGCATCATGTATCCGAAGGGTAGGCAAAGCAATGCTAGGTGAGTTAAAGGGAGGAGCACCAGATCAAAAGGAGGCTTGGTGGTGGAATGAAGGGGTACAAGAGAAGCTCATAATTAAAAGAGCTTGCTTTAAAGCTATGTCTAAGGATATAACAGATGAGACTGTTACTAACTACAAAATGGCAAAGTAGGAAGCAAAAAAGGCTGTAAGCGAAGCTAAGTCAAAAGCTTACGAAGTTTTGTACACAAATTTCGACTCTAAGGAGGGCCAGAAAGATATATTCAGGTTGGTCAAATCAAGAGAAAGAAAGATCAAATATCTTTCTCAAGTGAGATGCATTAAGGATGAGGAAGGTCACGTGCTTGTTACCCAGAAGAATAGAGACTAGATGGAGGCAGTATTTTCGTAAGCTTTTCATTTAGGAAGGAAATCGAGAGATCACTTTGGGAGATCTAGCTAGTAGTGAAAGTTTCTTGAATTGTGCAAGTTATAGGCGAATAAAAAGGAAGGAAGTAGAGTATGCTTTGATGGTTATGAGACCTGGGAAAGTTGTAGAACCCGATGACATTCTTGTAGAAGTATGGAGAGTTTTAGGTGAGCGTGGTTTGACTTGCCTTACAAATTTATTCAATGTTATTTGGTGAAGCAAGAAAATACTTGAAGATTGGAGGAGAAGCATCACGTTGCCTCATTATAAGAACAAAGGAGACATTCAAAATTAATCAAATTACATAGGTATCAAGCTGATGAGTCCCACTATGAAAATTTAGGAACGTGTAATCAAAAGACAGTTGAGACAAGTTTTCGAAGTAAAAGGAAATCAATTCGAATTTGTGCCAGGTCGCTCAACTACTGAAGCCATCCACTTGGTGAGGAGAACAATGGAGATTTATAGAGCTAAAAGGAAGAATCTCGATACGATTTTTATTGATTTAGAGAATGCTTATGATTTTGTCCCACGAGAGATAATTTTTTTGAAGCCAAAAGATGGGGTAACACTCGAAGGTGTCCGCCCCAAAGTTTTATTTTAAGCTTAAGGAACAAGTGTAGAAAACCGAACTACAGGATCCAATCCTCCACTACATTTGCAGAGTGCACCCAAACATTTTCCTTATAGAATCTTTGACCAGAGAAGAGTAGTGCATTCCTTGCCAGCCAAATAGCCCAAATAACAAAAAGAGGTTGAAGCAGGACCCGACGAGGATGGTGTCTGTTCACCACCACAGAGATGCAAAAAGAAAGCATGTTTGCCATACAGACCCAGTCGAGGCTGCCCTCACCCCAGATTGGGACCGTCTTCTGGCACTGAAAAACAAATGATCTAGTGATTCAATCTCAACGTCACACAGGAGGCACCTATTAAAGACAACGCCCAGAAGCCTAGCGCATCGGTCTCTCGTCATCAATCTTTGCCGCTTGAACAACCAAAAAAAGAAGCCCCAATCCTCGCAGGGAGGCCGAGACCCCAAAAGATCCTGCAGTCCCTAACCAGATCCTCAGAGCTAGAGGGGGCGGCTGCAAATCGCACCATACGCCTTCCTGACAGAAAAGGGTCCCCCATGCCAGATCCAATGATCCATGTTCCCCACTTGCCCCCTCGAATCGCGCAAGGATTCAATCAAAACAAGAAATTCATCGAGGCGTTGATCCGAGAAGTTTGAAGAGAACGTAGGCATCTCCAATTTCCATCCGACCAGCACGAAGCAACGCACGCCCCGCGGTCCACGGCCAATGCAAACAGACGAGGAAAACAAGCACATAAAGGCCTGACATCTGTCCAGTCATCAGTCCAGAAAGCAAAAGATTCCCTATTGCCAAGTACCGGTCAGAAGAGAGCATGAAATCGGGGAAGAGTCTCCAGAATCTCCTTCCAGAAGGGCGAAGGAGACAAACCACAACAACAATTCAGAGGTGAGGAACCGTTTATACCATAGATACGACGAAGAAGGGTGCATCACATATCATCATTGTCACCCCAAAGTCTGCTCACCCACTTCAGCAACAGGGCTTCATTCATTGCATCTAACCTCCGGACACCAAGACTACCCTCGCCCTTTGGGAACCCTAGTGACAAATATGGAGGGAGGGGGCTCGATGGCCCCTTCAACAACAACAAAGCCTTTTCCCTCAATTAAGTAGGGTCGGCTACGTGGATTCTTCGCCTCCATTCAGATCTATCTTGGGCCAATCCCGTGCTTATCTCCACAAAACTACGATCCCTTCGTATGGTCTCTTTCCAACACTTCTTTGACCGTCCTCGCCCTCTCTTAGTCGGCTCAACATCCCAACACTCACATCTCCTAACTGGTGCATCAGCCGATCTTCTTTGCAAATGTCCAAACCATCTTAAGCGGTTTTCTCGCATCTTATCCTCGATCGGAGCTACACCAACTTTCTTTATGATTGCATCATTCCGAATCCGATCTTTACGTGTGTGTCCACACATCCACCTTAGCATTTTCATTTCTGCTACATTCATTCTCTGAACATGTATATGGTTCGCATGCCAACATTCAGATCCATAAAGCATAGCAGGTCTCACGGTTGCTTTGTAAAACTTTTCTTTAATCTTTAAAGGTATTTTCTTATCACAAAGAATAGCAGAGGCTCCTCTCCACTTTAGCCAACCTACATTTATTCTATTAGTAACATCTCCATCAATTTCCCCATCATGTTGCCGAATAGATCCCAGATATCTAAAGGAATCTCTCTTCTGAATGTTATCGTCCCCAATCTTCACCTCAATTCCTTCACCATTGCTTCCATCAAAGGTGCACTCCATATATTCTGTCTTAGCTCTACTTATACGAAATCCTTTAGTCTCCAACTCATGTCTCCAAACCTCAAGCTTCGCATTTACTCCTTCTCTAGTCTCGTCAATCAACATAATATCATCAGCAAATAACATACACCAATGTAGCTCATCCTGAATGTGACTGGTCAACTCGTCCATAATCAAAGTAAAAAGAAATGGACTTAAAGCAGAACCTTGATGTAAACCAATGTTGATGTCAAAATATCCAGTCTTCCCAGACAGGGTCCTTACACAAGATAAAGCCCTATCATACATGTCCTTTATGAGGTTAATGTATAGGACAGGTACTTGTCTCTTCTCCAACACTCTCCGCAATATCTCTTGTGGGACAGAATCATAAGCCTTCTCCAAATCAATAATGATCATGTGGTGGTTCTTCCTTTTAGCTCTATAAATCTCCATTGTTCTCCTCAGCAAATGGATGGCTTCAGTCGTTGAGCGACCTGGCATGAATCCGAATTGATTTTCTTTTACATCGGAAATTTGTCTTAACCGTCTTTCGATCACACGTTCCCATATTTTCATAGTGTGACACATCAGCTTGATACCTCTATAATTTGAACAATTTTGAATGTCTCCTTTATTCTTATAAAGAGGAACCACGATACTCCTCCTCCAATCTGCAGACATTTTCTTGCTTCGCCAAATAACATTGAATAGATTCGTAAGCCAAGTCAAACCACGCTCTCCTAAAACACTCCATACTTCTACAGGGATGTCATCCGGTCCTACACCTTTTCCAGATCTCATAACCTTCAAAGCCTCCTCTACTTTCTTTCTTTGTATCTGTCTATAGCATGCACAATTCAAGTAACTTTCACTACAAGCTAGATCACCCAAAGTGATATCTCTATTTCCTTCCCCAATGAAAAGTTTATGGAAGTATTGCTCCCATCTGGTCTTTATATCCTTCTGAGTAACAAGCATATGACCTTCCTCGTCCTTAATGCATCTCACTTGAGAAAGGTCTTTGGTTTTTCTTTCTCTTGCTTTGGCGAACCTGAATATATCCTTATGTCCCTCCTTAGAGTCGAGATTTTTATACAAAACTTCATAAGCTTTTGACTTAGCTTCGCTTACGGCCTTCTTTGCTTCCTTCATCGCTATTTTGTAGTTTGTGACAATTTCCTCTGTTCTATCCTTAGACATAGCTTTAAAGTAAGCTCTTTTTATTTTTAGCTTCTCTTGCACCCCTTCACTCCACCACCAAGCCTCCTTTTGACATGGAGTTCCTCCCTTTGACTCGCCTAACATCTCTTTGGCTACTTTTCGGATACAAGATGCCACTGACTCCCACATCTCGTTTGCACTACCGCTACAATCCCAAGATAAGTCTTCTAAAACCTTCTCCCTGAAGCTCGATTGCTTCAGTGGAAGATTCCACCATCTAGTTCTAGTTATCTTAGAAACCCTCATTTTCTTTACCATCCCTTTCATTTGTACATCCAAGACTAACAAACGATGTTGGGTTGTCAAACTCTCTCCTGGGATTACTTTGCAGTCTTTACAACACAACTTATCTCTTCTCCTCAACGCAAAGTAATCTATCTGTGTTCTAGTTGGCCCACTTTTATAAGTAATTAAATGTTCCTCCCTCTTCTTGAAGAGACTGTTTGCTATGAAAAGATCATATGCCGTTGCAAAGTCTAGGATGGCTTTTCCCTCTTCATTTCTATCCCCAAAACCATGTCCTCCATGAACACTAGCATACCCTGAAGCAACTTTTCCCACATGTCCATTAAGATCTGCATCGATGCAAATCATCTCTCTTTGTGGGATTCCTTGTAGACTCTTAATCAAATCCTCCCAAAGAGCTTGTTTAGTCCTTTCATCTAAACCAATTTGCGGTGCATAAACTGAGATAATATTTAGAATTTCTTCTTTAAGCACCAATTTTAGAAAAATAATTCGATCCCCGAATCTTTTCACCTCAACCACACAATCCTTCAAATCCTTATGAACAACCACTCCAACACCGTTTCTACCCTTATCTTTACCTGAATACCAAAGTTTAAACCTGTCTTCTCAATCTCCCTTGCTTTCTCTCCAACCCATTTATTCTCTTAAAGACATAATATATCAATCTTCCTTCTTTCCATCGTATCCACTATCTCCATCAACTTTACAGTTAAAGCGGCAATATTCCAACTACCAATCCGCAACTTCCGTTGTAATCTCTTTTGGACTAACTTCTTTACTCGCATGCGTCCATTATGCGAGAACCCTTGTAAATTTTGGACTGCATCCGGGCGGTGATGCACCGGGACTAGCTTAATTACCCACATGCGTTCCTCATGCGAGAACCCTTGCAAATTTTGAACTACATCGAGGCTGCGATGTAGCGGCCCTTGCCGATTTTTCATTGCATTCGGGCGATGCAATGCATCGCTAGTAGGGAACGTCCCAATAAAATATGTATGTTTGCTTAAATCCATGTTGAAAAGATCCGACTGTCATGAGGCAACTTCTTAAATAGTATTTTTTTAGAAAAAAGTACTATTTAGGAAGTTGTCTCTGATTGTTTTTTGCTGGTTGTCGGCTACCTAACGCAACCCTCCTCATTTACCTGGGCTTGGGACCGGCCTTCGTCGATGGCCCCTTTTATAATAAAAAAACTTTTCTGTTGTATATGGGCCCTTTGGGCCGATTAGTAAAAAAAATGACAAGCGAAAAAAGAAGAAGATAGGATGCCTCAAGTTAGGCCCTATTTACAAAAAGGGGGGGGGAGCCGGAAAAAAAATCAATGTCTTTAAAAAAAGAATGTTTAAAAAATGTTTTAAAAAAGGACTGTACGTAAAAGTTTTTCAAAAAAATGTGACGACTATTAAAAAAATGAATGAAAATAGTCGGAAAAAAAATTGCAAAAAAAAGAAAAGTAAAAAAGGTTGAATGGCTTGAGAAAAAAAAGAAAAAAATGAATAAAAAGTTGCAATGATGCAAAAAATGCATGTTTTAGTTTCTCTCAACTTGATCAATGATCCTATTCTATCAAGTATGGGAGAAAGGGGGAGTCAGATTTAAATTCTTCTGGACTTCTGTGCATCCATGACTGACAGACCAACACTCCAGACTACTGCTTCTATTGATCATTTGTCTTCATCAAGCATCGACTTCTTCGTCAGGGCGCATACTTCTTCTTTTTTGACCCGGCGACTACTCCGCGCTGGACTTCTTCTATTGCGACTCTTCTCCAAGCACGACTGAGATAAGTTCCGGTGGCCTGGTATCGCATCGACTGTACATGTATGGCAGAGATACGTTCCGGTGACCTGAAAGCTGCAGACCCGTCCTCAAACGAGGTCTTCTACCAGCAACAGACATATTCTTCTTGTGATGTATCATGAAGATGTGATGTATCTTTCTTTTTGTTGCAAGATGCAGCTTTCTCAGCTCTAGCTTGAGGGGGAGTGTTAGAGAATATTTTGTGGCTATTTCTTATGAGAATATTCTATAGAGAATATTCTATGTGGCTAGTTGTTAAGAGAATATTCTATAGAGAATATTCTGAAGGATATGGAGTTATCCTCAAGCGCATCACGGAAGCGTGATCGTTGTATAGGATACGACGAAGAACGACTAGTCGCACTAGTTGTTCGGTGCAACGGAATTTAAAATTTTTATTCGATGAAACCACAAGATCCGAAAACCGTTCTCAGATCGTTTCATCTATAACCACAACAAGTATAATGCAATACCTCTTGAAGCGTGGTTGATCAAGTCTCTAAGAGAAGAGACCTCCTGTCTCAAGTCCGATCGTCGGTGAGACCGCTTGCGAGCGCGGGGATGAACCGCGTTGTCCTCGCAATCCAAGAAGTTGATCCAAGCGTAGTTGCTCCTGATCTCGTCGCACGAGATCGAACGTCTTCTTCGTAGGCATAGCACACTAAGAAGATGGAGAACCGAAGAACGTTGAAGCGGCCGACGCGGTGGCGAGAGCATCGACGATTCTCTCCTCTAGGGTATGGTGGACGGCCATCAATATTAGAGGGAGAGAGGGATGTCGTGTATGAAGAAAGAGAGAGAGGGAGAGAGCTCCAATAATTCATGTAAAGAGAGAGCATGGTATGCCTCTCTATTTATAGGGTTTTGGGATTCATGGATCTCAATCCATGTGACATACAAAATCAATGGATGAGATTGATTTATGTCAATCCAATGGCTAAGATTGTTGTTGGTAAAACCAACAAATTTAGATCAAAATATATTTAACAAGATCAAATACAAATTGATCCTAAATTACACCAAATAAATAAGAAGAGAATATACATGGAGATTACATCTCCATGTACATTCCATATGGACGGCCACCCATTCCTATTTGGAATAGGGTGCCGCCCATGCCTTCCTAATGGAGGGCAATCTCATGATTCTTCATGAGATTGCATATCTCCATGGGAAATCTCTTTATTTATTTCCAACAACTTTTGTTGGGTTTTATTCTTCAAAAATAATTCACAATTATATTTGAGAATATTGCAATCTTGCCATTGAAAAATTGTGAATCATATTCACAACCCAAAACAACATATAATTTACATTGTCAATTAATTACACAATGTGTATCCAATACACATAATAATTAATCAACACATATAAATTATAACTGGCTCTCTCTAATACATTATAAATCATATTTATAATATATTATGAATAATTGGATATTTCTATCCACATTATTCTTATCCATAATAATTAAATCACATTTAATTATATTGGATAATTTCTTCACACATCAATATGATTAAATCACATTTAATCATCATTTCTGCATTGCTTAGATCTTTTGGAATTATTCTTGAACCCTTCAAGAATAATGCAATCTCTCCGCAGATACTTGGAGATAAGGACAGGGCGATTGTATTGTTCCACGTATAGTGACATGGATATTGAGATCGTATCTCAAATCCAGATCGCGGGCCTCCCATAGATGCTTTGATTAAATCAAGACCGCAAATCTAATCTTCTCATTGCATCTGAATCACATTCAGATCAATGTCCAATAATTGGACCAAGATAAGATTACTTCTCTACTGAGAGGAGTCACTAAAATCCAGACCCGTTTCATCACTCCCTAGGAATGGAAGCGTCATGGTTATACAATTGTTTATGATCACATCACCCTCAGGTATTCCCAATACCTGTACATCCTGCATACTGGAAGACTCAGAATAAACCCAAAGTATTAGATCAACTTTACACTGTCTACTTCATGGTTTTATCAGTAAGTTTCTCATTCGATCATTGGGAGTCGGTATCGATCATCTACTTTCCAAAAGCATATATCATACCTAGGTCTTGATCATATACTTTCCAAAAGTATATATCAAACCTACAAATTCAGTCAAGCTACCAAAGCAAGACGACCATGCGCATGGAATTTGATTCTTCCCAATATCTCATGAGTGAGCTCATGTCTTCCGGTTCAGTAACTGAACCTGTATGATCCCTTTGAGAGATCGTATTACTCATATGCCCTTATATGCACACCAGTGCGCCGGTGTATAGACCTTGGTTAGATCATCAACCTATTGGTCTGCCAAATGTACATACTCAGACATATAGTAACACATCTGTCTCCGGTCAGAGGATGTGCGCCTATATCATGACAGCATAAGAAATAGGACTTTGGTTATCTCGATCTCGTTAGGTCAACTCTTTGACCTAACTAATCTAAGACCTCTGAATCTCTATTCCTATGCAGAGGACCTGCATCAAGAGGTCGGTCAGATATCAACCTTTAGGGATAAGGATTGCCATTTCCTACTCAGGCTGGAGATCATCTATTAACAATCATTTGACGGTGCTTGATGAGTCCTCAATCTAACTCTTTAGATATTCATCTAAGCACCAGCCTCTATGATTCAATAGTTGAATCAACAGCTGTATGATCATCAAGATGGCCATGATACATAACCCTAATTGTACTAAGGGACCTATTATACAAATTATTCATTCTTCATTTCAGATCAAGGAATGATATGTGCAATAACATTTATTGCATAATGGCTCGTCGTGGGCTCGCATTTCCAACAATCTCCCACTAGCCCAAAGAGCCATTAATGAGCTGATCATTTAAACACGCACTCATGTGACAATCATAGGCTAATTAGAAAATAGATAGGTAAGCTGATCAGTCACTCTGTTCCCGCGAGATTACGCCAATTCCTTTTACGGCACTTGCATATCCCCAGTAACAGTGCTCGCATCTAATGCGAGTGTTGCATCTTATGCAATCAATACTCAATCTTGTTAATAACTATAGTGTCCTTGACACTACGGCTTAACAATTATGATAACCAGTATTTCCATAATCCTTATCAGAATACCCTTATTCCTGAAGATCACTATCTCTTAAGGTATCTACAGTTAAGACCTTTTAGATCTTTATCTATAAAGTCTTAAGCTCTGAAGATAAGACTTTGAGATCATTATCTCAAAAATCTTGTCATCTATGAAGATTTTGTTATTACTACAACCAAGTGTTTTATTTCCATAGTAGGATCAGTAACAGTTTACTACTCCCACTGCATGGCAGCCATCTGACTTTTGTACACATCTAGTACACACCCGGCTTCTCAGAACTGATGCCCAAGGGCAAGTAGTTCTAGCATTCACTTCCTCAATTCTTTGAGGTGTTGTCCCCTTAGATAGGTCAGTACCATATCTTAAGGGATGGAAGCCTTTCTTGGAATTTTCCATAAAATGGAATATGTCCAAGATGTACTATTAATGTGACAGTCCCAATACCCTCTTCTCTTTGCTCCTGAACAACTTCAGAACTAAGATCTAAGAGGTATCTTTGAAATCATATTTCAAGATATGGAATAACCAGTCTATAAAACACTTATTATTATCCTTATATCATTTTGAATGATTAGGATATCATCTACATTTAGCACGATGAATACAAAGGCACTCCCACTAAGCTTCACATGGCTCATCAAGATTCTATCTGAAATCATAACAATTATAATACCGTCAAATCTTATGGTCCAACTTCAAGAAGCTTATTTGAGTCCATAGATGGATTCCTTAGCTTGCACACCTTGCTTTCCTCAACCATGAAGCCCTGGGGCTACTTCATGTAAATATCCTCAAAGAGGTATTCGTAGAGGAATGCAATATTGACTTGCATCTTGAAGTTGCAATAGTCAAGTTGTGTCGTTAAGGTTAGCAATATTTGATTGTTTTAAGCATGGTCACCGAAGAGCAAGTCTCATCGCAAGCAATGTCTTCTCTTCCAGTGTGTAGCTCATGGCTATGAACCGTGCTTTGAAGATCTCTACCTTCTCATCAGGTTCCCTTTCTCTTGAAGATCCATTTACACCTTTACAGGTCTTACCCATATAGGTGGATCCTCGAGGGTCCATATACAACACTTGTATATGAAGTCTACTTTAGACTTTTATTGCTAACATCCATCTATCCATGTTATGATCCTTAGGAATTTCATCACATGAAATCCGATCATTGTCAGATTTCTCTGACACATGGAATCCATCCTCAAACTTATTTGAAGAGGTATTATTGTTTCATCTTTAATTGTCCTTTTAGTTTCCAATTTCAGGAGCCTCATTATCTTCTCAAGATTAAATGAGTTCCTACACTTCATTTTCATATTGATTCTCAAGAGTCTCAACCTCCAAGAATCATATTCTCAGAGATGAGATATTTTAAGAATCTCAAGGTCATAAAGTAGGTATCCAATACCATCCTTTATTTTCCTGATGAAGTAGCACTCTCTAGTGCTTAATTTCAGCTTACTTGCAGGGAATTTTATTAAGGATATATAATGTAGTCTCTACTACATATATACCTGGAAACTAAGAGGAAATTATGCTAAAATCCATCATTGATCAAATCATGTCACACATGATCCAATTGTATCTCCCTATAACTCTACTGAGTCAAGGTGTGCTAGGAGGATTGAGATAGAAATGATATTCATATCTCCATAAGGTATTCTTTGAATTTATCTAGCAGGTACTTGCTACCTAGATTAGATCAAGTTCATTTTATCTTCCTTCAAGCTTTGGTTCCAAACCAAAATTATGAAATCTTTTTCTTTGAATACAATATTCATGAGTATGTAAGTTTTGAAATTTTAGACATTTTAAAGTTTCATCTCTTACTAGTCTATCGATCAAATCAATAGACAAATGTCCAAGGCTTGATGCTAGATCATTGTCAAATGATCTTCATCCTCCTATTGATCTTGAGGTTTAATTCCAATATTTAGAAATGTTAATGAACCATTCATTAATTTTCTAATTTAATGGAGTCCACTAGATTTTAGATTACTTTCTGAAATATCTTCATCATAACTCTTTATGATAGGTCCATTCCAGAATTCATGTTTATTTCCAACATTTAGAAACAAATAATGAGTGTATTCTAATGTCTAGGTCATAGAGACATTCTCTAAGACTAAGGGCTCTCCCACTGAAATTATGAAGTCTAGTGATCCAATGGAAATTGTTGCAACAATTGCATCAATGTCCATCTGGATAACTATAAACCTTAAGATCAAATTTTTCCAGTCTTCTAAAACATATGCAACCCATTGCAATTGTTGTTAGAAGATTGAGATACAATTATTAGACTTTATCTTATTCAATAAGTAAGTCAATATCAATGATTTATGTAGATTATTCTGATGCTCCATCCGAGTCCTTCTCTAAGGATTCTAGACAGACTTGATAGTCGTACTATCAACACATCAATTTATTGCAGCATTGGCATTCATCCAACTCTTTGGATGTCATATGGAAGTCATAGAGGTACAATTAACTCTTTGACTATACTTCTTACTTGGGTCCAACCCATGCTTCCACTGCGCTCCCTTTATCTATGAGCAACCATTGCTTAAGACTAAGGATCTCTTACGTTAAATTCAAAAGAGTTCAATGTAAGATCATTTCAACATTTATACATGCTTCATTAAATTCATACAATATGAATATTATGAAGCTTCATGAATGACTAGAGTATAGATAATAGAATAATGACACTCATCATCTACATCCATCTAAACTCTAAAAAAACATAGGTTCATGTAGGTACTCAAACAATTTGAGTACATCATCTCTTATAGAGCTACCATTCTACATAATGCAGAGAACCATGTCACTCATGATTAAATGTCAAGAGCACATATGTATGCCAGAATATCTTCATTAATTTTACAAGGATTATTTGACAATTGCGATCATCACCGGTATGTCACTTCCAAAGTACATCCGATGAGAGATCAAGACTATAGAGACATACAAACCCTAGGATTGTAGTTCTATTATCTATTTAATTGTCATTTCTCAATATTATGAGGAAACTTGCACATTGCAACCACATACATTATGTGTCCAACTACAAGTACAATATCTGGATCATGAATCCAATTCATGATATTTTACTAGTTATTAATGAGTATAACATTGAGTGGGTTTAATGAAGAATTATCTGAAATAAGAAATTTGCATAAATTTATATAAATATAAATATATATACACACACATTTTACTTTGATTTAGGAATTTTTATATCAAAGTTGTATTGCCTTGTCAACACTGAAAGTTCATTCCCTTAATCACTTTCAATGTAGGAGATATACTTATCATTATAAATCAGCAAGATCTGGGATCTCCTTCCTTATCTTTCTTACATCCCAATAATATGAGAATCTGCAACTCGGATAAAAAGAAGCGGGAACACATTCCGCCTTGCAAGTCCAACTTGCATTTCCCAATTCGGTCTTTAACACCCGGGCTCACCACCCCTAAGGCGATGTTGACCCGTCATTAATTGAACCAACCGTCAACAGGAATAGTACTCGCTATGCGCAATCCAATATCGCCCCAATAATATGAGGATCCGATATTGGGGTCACTACGCATACGGCCTTACTCTTTCGAGAAGCAAAGAGCCCGATCCAGATGCGCTTGCATACAGGAGCTGTCACTTCGGACAGGCGTTTCCCACATGCAATCCCTGGCGACGGAACCCTTCGCCTTGACGGGAGACCATGGATGTCACTTATGTGATCCTCCATATCATATTCAAATTCTAATTAATCCCTATGAATCATATTCATTATGATTAATTCTTCCAAGGGAAATAACATCTCTATTCATAATAAGAGTGTTTTAATTTTAATTAGATTCCAATCAATCTAATCATATTAAATTAATGATCCAATTAATATCCAACAAACATTTTATTTTTTTTGTTACTTGAATTATGGTATTATTCAAATACGTATTATTTCGAATTTTAAAAATTAGAAATACATCATGATTTCTTAAGCATTATACTAACCCTACCCGCTGTAATGGCCAGTACCGACGAGTGGGACGGACCACATACGTTGCAACCCGCAACCCCAATGCTCTCCGACTAGACATCATATCCACCTCGGGAAAGGATAATGCAAAATAAATCACTTTGTACTTGAGATGATCATCGGTTCTTCAACCGAAATTATACCATATAATAATAATCAAAACAATTTTTGATTAACATTATAATGAGATTTGTTGAACAAATCCCAAGTCCTATTCAAGCAACATGTTTGTTGGAATGTTGATCATGTAGATCATGTAACCAATTAGTGATCTAGATCACATCTAATCAATTATTAGTTAAGGCAATGTCATTTAAGGGAATAATTATCATCACATATTTCACAAATATTTATGCACAATTATTCTAGGAAATTAAACAATTTAATTTCACTAATTGACTAAATGACAATCACTATTCAAGCATCAAGTTTGATGATTGTGTTTCCAATTAAGATTTAGATCAAATCTAATCTATTAATTTGTTGAGGCCAAGTCAATTATGTAAATAATCATCTTCCAATATTTCACAAATATTTTTCATGATTATTTCACGAAATTAACAATTAATTTCATTAATTGACAATCATTTAGTTCTAGATTAGGACTGTAATTTCAGTAGTGACCCCTACTCACTAAAATTAACATATCTCAATCAATTCAAATCCAAATTAGTCAAACTCAATTTTCAAAGGTTGCTAACTTGATTTAGGACAGAAGCCAAGTGATGTTTCACGCATTTTGAGGCGGATCTAAACAATGATTAACTCTTTAATCATGTTAAGATCTACAGTTCCCGCAACAGTGCATACATGTTCATTAAAACAACCATATCTAGAGCATACGAAATCCGATTTACGTAAACTCAGATCCTATGGTTTCCTTATTTAATGGGGAACAAAATCCAAGTCAATAATTCGTGCTTAAACATTTTAAACATGGCCGAAAATATTTACTAAATAGATCTGCAAAATCCAATGCGATAAAAACTTTCGCGACCTTAACGAAACCCAAGTCGTCCTCGGTTTTCGAATCATATTCAAAACCGTCAACCTGGCTCTGATACCACTTGAAGGATATGGAATTATCCTCAAGCTCATCATGGAAGCTTGATCGTCGTATCGGATACGACGAAGAACGACTAGTCGCACTAGTTGTTCGGTGCAGCGGAATTTAAAATTTTTATTCGATGAAACCACAAGATCCGAGAACCGTTCTCAGATCGTTTCATCTATAACCACAACAAGTATAATGCAATACCTCTTGAAGCGTGGTTGATCAAGTCTCTAAGAGAGGAGACCTCCTGTCTCAAGTCCGATCGTCGGTGAGACCGCTTGCGAGCGCGGGGATGAACCGCGTTGTCCTCGCAATCCAAGAAGTTGATCCAAGCATAGTTGCTCCTGATCTCGTCGCACGAGATCGAACGTCTTCTTCGTGGGCGTAGCACACCAAGAAGATGGAGAACCGAAGAACGTCGAAGCGGCCGCCGCGGTGGCGAGAGCATCGACGATTCTCTCCTCTAGGGTATGGTGGACGGCCACCAATATTAGAGGGAGAGAGGTTGTCGTGTATGAAGAAAGAGAGAGAGAGAGCTCTAATATTTCATGTAAAGAGAGAGCATGGTATGCTTCTCTATTTATAGGGTTTTGGGATTCATGGATCTCAATCCATGTGACATACAAAATCAATGGATGAGATTGATTTATGTCAATCTAATGGCTAAGATTGTTGTTGGTAAAACCAACAAATTTAGATCAAAATATATTTGACAAAATCAAATACAAATTGATCCTAAATTACACCAAATAAATAAGGAGAGAATATACATGAAGATTACATCTCCATGTACATTCCATATGGACGGCCACCCATTCCTATTTGGAATAGGGTGCCGCCCATGCCTTCCAAATGGAGGGCAATCTCATGATTCTTCATGAGATTGCATATCTCCATGGGAAATCTCTTTATTTATTTCCAACAATTTTGTTGGGTTTTATTCTTCAAAAATAATTCACAATTATATTTGAGAATATTGCAATGTTGCCATTGAAAAATTGTGGATATTTCTATCCACATTATTCTTATCCATAATAATTAAATCACATTTAATTATATTGGATAATTTCTTCACACATCAATATGATTAAATCAACATTTAATCATCATTTCTTCATTGCTTAGATCTTTTGGAATTATTATTGAACCCTTCAAGAATAATGCAATCTCTCCGCAGATACTTGGAGATAAGGACAGGGTGATTGTATTGTTCCACGTATAGTGACATGGATATTGAGATCGTATCTCAAATCCAGATCGCGGGCCTCTCATAGATGCTTTGATTAAATCAAGACCGCAAATCTAATCTTCTCATTGCATCTGAATCACATTCAGATCAATGTCCAATAATTGGACCAAGATAAGATTACTTCTCTACTGAGAGGAGTCACTAAAATCCAGACCCGTTTCATCACTCCCTAGGAATGGAAGCGTCGTGGTTATACAATCGTTTATGATCACATCACCCTCAGGTATTCCCAATACCTGTACATCCTGCATACTGGAAGACTCAGAATAAACCCGAAGTATTAGGAGTCAAATTCCTAAGTAGTACCTGGGTATTACTTGAATACTCAGGTTCTACGAATTGTTTTTTTTACTCAAAAACTACAGAGGTGTCGCATGTTGAACATGCGACACCCCTTAAGTTTTTTTTTACCCAGGAACTACGTATGTGTCGCATGTTGGATATGCGCTATAGATAACGCATATTCAATGGTTTTATCAGTAAGTTTCTCATTCGATCATTGGGAGTCGGTATCGATCATATACTTTCCAAAAGCATATATCATACCTAGGTCTTGATCATATACTTTCCAAAAGTATATATCAAACCTACAAATTCAGTCAAGCTTCCAAAGCGAGACGACTATGCACATGGAATTTGATTCTTCCCAATATCTCATGATTGAGCTCATGTCTTCCGGTTCAGTAACTGAACCTGTATGATCCCTTTGAGAGATCGTATTACTCATATGCCCTTATATGCACACCAGCGCGTCGGTGTATAGACCTTGGTTAGATCATCAACCTATTGGTCTGCCAAATGTACATACTCAGACATATAGTAACACATCTATCTCCGGTCAGAGGATGTGTGCCTATATCATGACAGCATACGATATAGGACTTTGGTTATCTCGATCTCGTTAAGTCAACTCTTTGACCTAACTAATCTAACACATCTGAATCTCTATTCCTATGCAGAGGACCTGCATCAAGAGGTCGGTCAGATATCAACCTTTAGGGATAAGGATTGCCATCTCCTACTCAGGCTGGAGATCATCTCTTAACAATCATTTGACGGTGCTTGATGAGTCCTCAATCTAACTCTTTAGATATTCATCCAAGCACCAGCCTCTATGATTCAATAGTTGAATCAACAGCTGTATGATCATCAAGATGGCCATGGTACATAACCCTAATTGTACTAAGGGACCTATTATAGAAATTATTCATTCTTCATTTCAGATCAGGGAATGATATGTGCAATAACATTTATTGCATAATGGCTAGCCGTGGGCTCGCATTTCCAACATATTCTATCGAGAATATTCTATAGAATATTTTCCTTTGAGCTTTAGGTTTTTGTCTTATATATGGAGCCTCACACCCCCTGTACTCATTGAGAATTCTAATAGAATATCCGCCCCTTTGAGGGCTTTTCCAGTGTTTTCATCCCGCTCCATAGAGAGTAGGGTTCCACGTTAAATCTTTGTTGTTCATGTTTAGGTTTCTTGATTTATCGATTTCGCTTCCGCTTCTCAGATTTTAACACTCTCTATATAAAAAATCCTAGACTCATGGAGTAAATACAACGATTCATTCTCTCGTCCACCACTGTTATAGGAGATGACTTACAATGGATCAATGAGGATTAGGAGTTCCTTGGACAACAATTTGCCATCCAGGACCTTGACGAACTCTGATACTTTCTTGGACTTGAATTTTCCTAGAATCAGAGAGGCCTTATGATGACTCAGGGGAATTATATTATAGATCTTCTCGAGACTTAGTTGGCAGATTGTAGACTTGCCACTACTCATATGGATCCTGGCATTAAGCTCTATGATGATGACATGGATGAAGTGGACACGAAAAGATACATGCAGCTCATTGGGATGCTTCTCTGTGACTATCACTAGGTCAGCCATCTCCTTCGTCGTGAGCAAAGTCAGCTATTTTATAGTACATCGGCAACAAGCTCACATGGATGCAATCTATATGATTGTAAGGTATGTGAAGTCTTCTCTAGGTACAAGGTGCTATTCAGTAGAGGGACATCTTGCCATCATGGTTTGTGTAGATGTTGACTATGCAGGATGCTCAAAAGACATGAAATCTACCTCTGGATTTGCAGTGTTCGTCAGGAGCTCTTGGTCTCATGGAAAAGCAAAAAACAAATTGTCGTTGTTACGTCAATTGCTGGATTCAAATACATAGCCATGGCGCAAGGAAGCACTGAGATGATGCTGGTCAGGTTTGTTCTGACTAACCTAGCTATTGACACAACTCTTTCTATGTAGCTACTATGTTACAATCATGTTGTATTATTCATGGTCAACAATCTAGTTTTCCATGAAAGGACCAAACACATCGAGGTGGATTACGACTACACTATATATATATATATATATGAGCTTCATCTGTACTTCCCACATTAGCTCAGGGGAATAGACAACAGATATTTTCACTAAGGCCCTAGCCAAGGGGTCATTTCAGAGGTGTTCTTCCATGCTGAGCATGATAGACATCTATGCTTCACTTTGAGGGAGAGTGTTATAGGAAATAATATTTATGTATTTGTTATTTCCGTTTTATATAATTCCCCATTGGTTATTTCCCCTCTTTCTTCTCTATATAAAGAATAAACAACTTATTCATTTCTTTCCACAATAAGGTCTTGTGCCAATCCATTTTACCCCGAATATTAAGCAAGATTGCGTGTGGCTTTGGAGATGGAGGGTTTCCATGCGCATCAAGTTTTTCTCAAGGTCTTCAGAAGGGGGGGCACCATGTCATTTTTCAAGAGGGCAAGATTCTTCCATGGTACGGGAGCAAGTTGCGTACGACGCGAGAAAGACTGGGAGGATGTCAATCTTGTCATTTTACTTGTGGAAATTCCAGGTGCGTGTGGGAGAATGCACAAGTTGTTGGCTTTAATTGTGGGGATGCTGAGTCCTTTTCGATGTCGATAGGTGACAACTAGAGAGGCTCAAATGATGACATAATAAGAACTGTTGCCTTGATTTGGGCTGTGGTTGGGAAGAAACGGGTCATTTTTTAGCTTGAGCTGTTTTACGTGGAAAGCATAGTTTAACAGGCTAAGTCTCTCTCCGAGTACTGGTCTTGTAACCTCATGTAACTTAATTACTTCTAATAAAAACATGAGGTACGATGCACATCTTTGTAGATGGACATCCCATCACAACAACAAAGCCTTTTCCCACAATTAAGGAGGGTCAACTACATGGATTCTTCGCCTCCATTCAGATCTATCTTGGGTCAATTTTGGGGAACGTTCCAACGAAATATGTATGTTTGCTTAAATCCATGTTGAAAAGGTCATACTGTCATGAGGCAATTTCCTAAAGAGTATTTTTTTAAAAATAGTATTTAGGAAGTTGTCTCCGACTGTTTTATGCTGGTTGTCGGCTACCTAACGCGACCCTCCTCATTTACCCGGGCTTGGGACCGGCCATGGCTGAGTTCAAGTAGATGGGCATCCCATGATTTCTAAAATAAGATCCATAATCGATTCATGTGGTTGACTGTTCACAAATATCAAGCTCTTTGAACATGCTGACTATTGGAGCTGAAATTCTACTACTTATTCTACACTTGTATAGTAATCTCATCTCTTGGAGATATAAATTGCACAATATAGAGGTATGACCCAAACTGCTGCTGACTTGATGTAGACGAAACCAACGAAATATGCTCAATTGTTTTATACCATATTGTGAAAACATGTTACAGAGTTCCATGAAGGAAGAAAAGCCAGTGAGGTCTATATTCACCACATTTGAAGTAATATTCAAGCGAGTCATATCTCTACACTTCATGAGGTGCATCTAGTTGATGAGGTTGCCAAAGCGCTTCATGAGCTTTCATTATGTTTTGTTTTTCGAAGTTGCATATGACCTATTTTGTTGTTCCACCAGAGGGATCACATTTAATAAGACGTTGGTTCATTATTAATCTTGTAAAATAGGCAGGCTGCTACGAATTCTTCTACCATTCATTATATTGAACATGTGTTTTTCAACAAATGTTAACCACTATTACTTCCTATCTCTCGCTGAATGAAATTAGTCCATCATTATTATTTTGTTTCGTAAACTTCTCCACTTACGCCTTTACTGATGTCAAAATTAATGAAAATAGGTGTAACATACTTGCTGAGCTCCTTAGATTTGGTGATCGGGAATTTTACAAGGATTGGTGGAATGCAAGAACTGTTGATGAAGTATGCTCGTGATTGCTTGTTATAGATAATCATAGCTCTTCTTTTCATTATTTTTACTATGAGAAGCTGACATTTTTTGTGGTGCGTCTTTTGGGTGTTATTTCCATCAGTATTGGAGAATGTGGAACATGGTATGTACGTTTTACCCTTGCAATTAAATATTTTTATTTATCTTCCAGATAGTTTATTCCCTTACGTGCTATGAAATTGAAAGGAGTTTTCTTATGTCCCACAGAAATTTACATCTTATACGAACACCACAAAGACTGGTTCCTCACCTCTTCAATTCAAAAGTAGTTTGTTATATATGACTTTGGGGCAATAATTAGATGGTTTGACTTAGGCTTCATCATCCAAGGCGACTTTAGGTCTAGTGGTTCTCTAGTTTTGATACTTAGGATTCATGCACACATCAGCCAAGACTTTAAAATTGTATCAAACTGAATTTGTGAGCCTGCTATGGGGTGAAGCTGCTGCATTTATAAGGAGTGAGCTACTGAGTAGGTTGGAACTGGGAAAACTGAGCTGTGGAGAACAGTCACTGCAAGTGTAAGTTGTGGAATTTATGATGCATATAAGAATAATACTCCCATGCTGATTATATATGGAAAAGGTCTATGGTCTATAGTAAGAGGGAGTTAGTATCTAGTAAGACATGTTTTAGCATTTGTGGGTTTTTAGGACTATCTTAATCAGTGTTATATGCTTGGGAAACTTCCTGTAAATTATCAGATCCTTCCATAATAATAAGCACATCTTCCAGAACGTCCAGAGTAGCGGTAATGAAGATCTGTTTGGCTGGGTATTGGAACATTAATAAGCTTTTCAAGTATGAGAATACCGAAAAAATGCAGCGAATTGATCATGTAGACAATTTATTCATAGGAGATGCACGGAAAATGAAGACAACCAGAAAACACACTGAACAAAATAAAAAACATCTTGATCAGGATTTAAGACAGCAATCAGTGTTCACTGCTTGGCATGCTTATGTGATTAAAAACCTTGAGAAATCAAAATAGGTTACTTCTGAAAAATAACTTTCAATAGGTACCATATCCAAAGATGAGAAACATCCTCTCAGTGACGTTTTTTTGTTGGGAGGTCTCCAACAAGATGTTTGATTAAGCACGTGCAATTTATAAGAATTTTATACAAATAAGGATAAAAAATCAGCGTTAAACATACATATTATTGTTTTCTAGACCAAAAAGGGGGAGACATGCTATGGTGTCCGCCCCGGATTGATTAAATAAAAAGGAAGAGGCAACTTACATTGGTTAAGACTCGAGGAGAGTCTTGGCATGAAAATTACATTTTCCACATAAAAATGCTCTGAAGCAAAAATCACTCCAATCCTAGGCAACCAAATAGCCCAATTGCTATCGGGTAGAGGAGTTCGATACTTGGGTGATGCTTATTCACATAGAGAGCATTCCGGAAGTTCTGAATGTTCTGAAGATTCAACCAAGAAAGACCATATTCTTGCCATATTTTAGACATCTTCTCACAAGCAAAGGAAAGATGCTCGATCGTCTCCACCTCCTCACTAGAAAGCGGGCAAGTATGAGATGATTCCGTAAAGAACCTGAAGTAGATGTCTCTAGTTAGGATACATCCTCTCCACAGGAGCCATAAGAAAACTCCATTGCGGCTCGGAACCTTGAGATCCCAAATAAACCTGCAATCACGTTTCAAATTGTCTGAGGAAGGAGATGTTAGTCTGTCCACTGCCTTATATGCACATTTTATAGAGAAATCTCCACCTTTTGATGTCCAGTGATCTCTTCCCCCTTCGGTCCAGACAAGAGACTCAACGAGTTTAGAAGCTTGATAAAATCATCGAGGCGCTAATCAGAGAAGTCCGCAATGAAAGTAGACATCCAGTTCCCATTCACCCAACACTCGGGCGCCTGACATCCAGTTCCCATTCACCCAACACTCGGGCGCCTTTGCATCATAATCAACAACTAAAGCGAATATAGGAGGGAAATGACGGGTCACCAGTGGACCTCCGCTTATACAATCATCAGTCCAAAAACAAAAAAAGATCGACCATCTCCAAGGACATGCCAGAACATGACATGAAGTTATGGAATTAAAGGGCTGACACCCTTCTAGAAAGTCGAAGAGTAGGAGGGTCAGTTGTGTAGTACACCTTGTGCATGAATGCCATAGATCTGACAGATGAGTCTTCAATATAAGTATTTCATTTCTGTCCGAGATTTTGAAACCCACGTAATGCCTTGTTTATAGTCTCGAGGCGAGTAATACCAAGACCACCATCCGCTTTGGGGGCATAACAGTGTCCAAGGTTTTCAAATGGATGTTAGAACCATCCTTATCAGAGATACACTAGAAAAATCTCTGCATAATCATATCAAGGTGACTACAGATGCCAACCGTAAGGGGACAAGATGACATGAACACCACATGAATTGTTGTAAGTACAACCTTAACCAGCACCAATTTGCCTCCTCTAGAAAGGATAGCCGCCTTCCATCCAGACATCTTTTTCTTCAACTTCTCAATGATAGAGAGCCAATCCACACATCTAAGTTTGCCACAAGTCAAGGGCAACACAAGGTATAAAATTAGCATCGAACCGCACTCCATCCCCAACTCATTGCAAACTCCTCGACAACCTCCACTACGTCACTGCCGACCAAATGCCAGAACTCTAGATAAAAGGAAATGAGCAAACCATCAAGGCCAGTTGCCCCATGAACATTTAAGTTCCAAATCACAACTTTGACCTCCTTCATAGTGAAACTTTGAATTAGGTGTCTTTACGCCTCTAGGCATGACCATCTCCAAGATCCAACAATAGTTCTTTAAGAGAAATCTTTGAAGTAATCCGCTAGTGCTACGCCCATAACCCGATCTATTTCTACCCGTCTGCCATTCACCACCACCGACTAAACGAATTGTGTCGTTTCCTCATTGAGCCAGGTTTGTCTTGATCTTTGCTTCCATTCGGTCAGACTTTTTTTGTCCTCCTGCATGATTATCTTCTAAAATCCAGCCCTCTCATTAAGTTCCATAGCGCTAGATCTCTGATGTCCTCCATCTTGTCCAATCTGCACACTTCAACTTCTGCCATTGACCTCTGTGCTCTTCTCAACTCCCAAACCTCCTTGCACACATAGAGCATAGAGCACAAGGAAGGCAAGTTCTGTGCCAATCTCACAATGGTGGTGCCAAAGAACACCGTAGAGGACCAATGATCTGGTACCAACTCTATGAGGTTCTCTTTTAGAGAAGTCATGCTTTCTTAAATTTAAAGTAGTTCCTAGGTAAACCATCACCAAAATACCAAATTAACAAGGTATGGTCAAACCTAGACCTTAGTCTGGAAGAGGCCAAAGGCAGGGGATACATATCCAAGAGTTGGGACAGGGCAGGAAGCTGATCCAATCTTGAGCAGGAGCTGGAGTACACAAAGTATACATTGTGTCTGATGCATATTTTACCTCCATCTACAGATCATCAATCAACTCTGCAAACTCCAAAGAACCAGGGACCCTCACGTAGATGAGGGCGATCAGAAGAAAGGAGTGGTACGTTAAAATCACCACCCACCAGCCACACGACATCTGGATATGGTGTTCTGATATCACGGAGTTCATCTCAAATTCTCGCTTATTTGTTGCCAAAGTAGGCCCATATACATTTGAGACCATCAAACACACTATGGATCGGATATTATGGACGATGATCGACTGAACGAATCTTCCCTTGTGCTCAACAGCAAAAACAAATAGGGAGTTATTCCATGATATGATTGCCCCCTACCGCCAATCACATCAACAGTTCTGAAATCTGTGAGCGTACCAACCCTCATGGATCTTTACACAACATTTGAACAAGCGGCAAACCTTGTTTCATGTTAAAAACTAAGCTCTTTTCCATATTCTGTTGACTATAAAGGACAAGTAACACTGGGAACAATTTTTTTGAAGGAATCTGGATGGGATGGTGGACAAGCACTTCTATTTAAAACAAAAGTAGGGGTTAAATACCACGAAGCAAAGTTAAATTTGCCTTGTTTTTTAAGATAAAAAATGGTGGAGTCCTGAACTAGGATCCACCATAAAAAAGATGTATTATAGATATAAAATTAGATTACATAGTTTCAGGTCGAGCAAAGAGTGTTAAAATGTTCCAAAACATTCTCAGAATAAAAGGACTGACCACGAAACATGGAATCATTTCTAGCACACCAAATAACCACTCGAATGGAGTTTCATAAAACGATGCCATTATCCACCTTGAGCCAACGGATCCCGACCATTCTCTATGCCCGAACCAAATGACCATAACTGAAAAAAAGATCATTCAGGTTCTCCATCTCAGCCTCGCATCTGTCGCACAATGAATCTCCAAGGATAAGTATCTTCTCTGGTTGTTCTTTTGTAACTAAACGTTGTGCCTGGCGAGCCAGAAGATTACTTTTTAATTCTCAGCGAATCTTTGCTTCACCAAATGATTTTAACATCATGTTTATATCCTCATGGATTGATTTCTGCTCCCCCACAAAAACATGTACACCTTCTCCACAGAGAATTTTCCATTGGCCCAAGTGAAATGATCTCTCCTACTCATCTGGCTGTCATATCCTCCAGTTATTGAAGTATAGCCAAAAATTCATCCTACTTCTGATATGAGAAACTCATTACAAAGGACAGAGTCCAAGTGTTACACGTCCACACCTGACGTATTGTGACTCCTCGATCCATCACAAGAGCACGAAGCTGAGGAAAGCGATCACAGAAAGTGCTATTGCCTGTCCAATCATCCATCCAGAAGCAAAAGACCTCCCTACTACTTATAATAGGTCAAAGTACCCCTTCCGTTTTTGGTAGAATTCTCCTAATGTCCTGCTACAGAGAGGAAGACGATCATATGCTACCGATCGTCAACGAACCATCTATACCATAACTTCTCCGAACTAGGAGACACACAAGATCATCCAAATCACCCCACAACTACAACACCCTTAGTGTCTTATTCATGCACTCCATCTTTACGACCCCCAACCCCCCATCCTTCTTTCACCCCCCAACCTCCCATCCTTCTTTCATTTCATGACAGCAAAAAAAAGAATATTCTCATCAAAATCTCAATTCTTGACCCACCCCCACAGGAGTAATATGGGTAAAGCAGAAAAATACTAGAATAACTGTAAGAGCATGCTTGAATAACACATATTTTCCCCTTTGAAAGTGTCATCACCTTCCATCCTGTCATCTTGCCCTCCAACTTGTCCAACACCACCCTCCAATCCATAGATCTAAACCTCCCTGCGACTAACATAAGTTCCAAATAGGTGATAGGAAGGTCACTATCAGACATCCCAATGCCAGACCAGCTTCCTGAACCTCCATATTAGACAACCCAAAAGGTACGACCACCGACTTTGCTATGTAATCTGCACATCTGAGATGTCCCTGGAATCTCGATTATCTGGGTTGCTCTCCTCGATTGTTCCACTCCCTCGCCCAAGAAAATCGCTATATCATTTGCATACTGCATCCGAGGGATTGAGATATCTCCATTCTTATAATATGAGCACCAACCACTTTTCGAAGCCAATCTCATCATAATCGCTAAAACATCGGCCAACAATCACAAACAATAGAGGACCAATGGGCATCCCTATCACACACCCTGTTGTGGCTGAAAAATCCCCCTGCCGACGACCATTCACCTGAACTGCATATGAAGCTGTCATGATGCTTCTCTTGATCCACGAGTTGCAGATGTCAAGCCGTTGCAATGACGCTCAAAGTAAATGCCAATCCATACTGCATTGAAAAAGTCCAAGGTTGCAGAAAGCGGTAGTCGGTACTCGGTCGGTAGGGTCACTGACTAAGGATTAATCGGCAGTCGGGCGACTAATCAGATTTAGTTGGCCATTAGTCGGTTTTGAATTTTTAAATTATTTTAAATATATAAATCAATTTTTATACACACATTCTTATATATTTACATTGACTTATACAATTCTATACTATCATTATGAAATAAAAGAAGTAATTGTCTTTAAATATAACACTAAGCATGTTAGAATTAGTTTGCTTTTACAAATATCGAAAAACTAAAAAAAATAAAAAATCTTTATGTAAAAGTCGGCCTTGTAGTCGGCCGACTAGGTCGATTAGTCAGCCCGATTAGTCGGGTTGACCGACTAATGACCGACTAGGCCTAGTCGAGTCGGCTGCCCCACCTACTCGACTAGTCGGACCGACTAATCGGCCTAGTCGGCCGACTTTTACAACAATGAAAAAGTCAACTTTCCAAAGCCGCCCCTTCCCCCCATTTCTCTTCCAATCCAGCACCATCTCCAAGGCAAGCACCAAACCATTCACCATAAGTCTACCAAGTACAAATGTTGTTTGCTCGGGAGAGATTATATCATTAAGGACTCCACATAGGCAGTTCTTAAGGACCTTCACAATGACAAGATATATCGCATTAGTGAGGGCAATTGGTCTTTAGTTTTCCGCTTTATTCGACGTCTCCCTCTTTGACAACAGAAAAGATTAATGCCTTATTCAAGCTGCTCAAAACCCATATTTCCCCTGCTAAACTCCTGCACCACCTTCAGGATATCCTCCTTGATCACCTCCCTGCATTATCTATAGAAATGAACCAGGAATCCATCTGGTCCTAGAGCACCGTAAGTATTCAGCTCAAAAACCGCCTTCCTGACATTAACATCTGAAAAGTGTGCTGTCAGAGCATCGACCTAAGCTGAGGAAATTGACTTGACCCCTCTTCATTGCGAGCCCCAACCATCATGATTGACCTTTTTATTGATGACAAGAAAATGAGCACGCAACGTCCTTTCAATCTCCTGCTCCCCACTGCATCTACGGTAATGTCATGGATGAAGTTGCTTCTTCTCCCACCACTTCCCACAGAGTGAGAAAATTGAGTATTCAGCATAGAACCAGCCATTATTGAGCAGAACTCTTGTGAGATAACCAAACTGATTAGATGACTGCCAAGGCTGAAAGCAGCTGTCAACGGAAATATAGCAAGCCACTACTACAAACTCCCAGAAAGTCCTCATTAAAGACATCCACCCAATTAAACGATAGTATCTTCCACACACGTCTTAGAACTCGAAGAAAAGATGTTTACCATCCTCCAGATTATTTAGAAATATCTGACTTTAACCATATGCATTGCTCGCCATGATGTTAATATACTATGTTGTTGACGTAACCTCGAGGGTAGAATTCCCTCTAGATCAAGTTTTACTGAAACCTTATATTTCTTGATTTAACAAGAACCACACAAATCGACATGTCAAAGCTGGCATATAACTGTTTATTATTATCATGCTACTAAGATTCAACTAGGATGTCTGCGAAATCAACATACTTCAATCTTTATATATTCAATAGACTAGAAATAATGAAACTGACTATCTAGGCTTGCATGAGCAGCCACCGAATCCATTTAAAATATGAAGTGTTAAATGATATAAAACATTGATGAACATGCGATTCATCTACTTTATGCTCAAATTTTATTTTTAATTCTTGATCAAAAACACAGAAAATCCTATAAAATAATAAAAATCACGTTGGCAACAAAATGGATAAGTTGTATATTATTACCTTGTAGATAAATCCAAGAAATAAAATAACATAAAATGTCAAAAAAAATAAGGACGAAACTTGAATATATCTACTTGTAAATACTGCATAATATTCATTGATTTTTAATAAATTCTTGTTAAGTTCAATTGAGACGAAACCAACTCCATTACACACATAATGCTAACATTAGTAAATAAATGAGAGAGTTTTACTCCCATAATCCTATATGCTTTCATTGTTACACGTTGAACCCTTCGTAATTCTGAATTACTCGTGGAACCCTGAATAGTTGCTCTGTTTTACACCTCGAACCCTACCATTATTTTACTTCACTAACCTCACCATGTCTTGGGTTAATCTAAATATCTAATCACACATTTTCCAATACCTCATATTTTTCCATTTCTTATTTTCCCACTTCCCAACCTCCTTTTTCTTCCCCATTCTTTTCTTGAGCACGTTGTAGGCGATGGTTCCATATATTGGCTATATTTCTACATGCTCAAGAGGACACCATGGACCTTGATCGAGGCAAGATCGATCCGAGGATGCGAGGGTCAGAATGTTGTGGTGGAATATTTATCGGCTAGGATAACTACTCTGGTGCCCTGTGCACAAGTGCTACCTATTCACGTTGATGAAGCTTGGTCACTCGATTTAGGCTTTGATGGTCTGAAGCTCACACAACACTACATGGGGTGTGTTGTAGAAGTGTGCACAATCATGACCTCTCTTCTTGAGATGACGGAGTAGAGCATGAATCTCTTTTATAGAACCATTTCTCTCTTGACTCAAATTCCATACTAAGCAAGTGTGACATGGTGTTTAATATAGAGGAGGTGGGCACCCTCATCAACAGTACACATATTGCCACAGTCCTGGCCACTTTGAGGATACTTGCTAGTAGAAGCATAGTTATCCTGCGTTTGCATGTATTGCCAAGCAAGTTGGGTCTATTGCCGCTCCTGCTGATCAAAAGTTCGACGACCTTATCTCCTGTCTGAGGAATAACATGAGTCCTTCTACATGTCCTACCAATGTTCCTTTGAGCCCTTCTGATGTTGCAACCTCTTCTTCTGCTAATGCCTCACGTATAGCCTATGCTCTCACTAGTTACCACAGGGCATGCATTTTAGAGTGGATTATGGACTGCAGAGCATCTCATCATCTCTATGGTGACAGAACATAGTTCACTTCCTACAGTTTAGTACATCCCCACAGACTTGTAGTCATTGCAGATGGGACGCATTCCCCTATTACAAGACATGAAGAGGTTCAGTTGACACCATTGATGCGTCTGCAGAATGTGCTTCATGCACCTCATTTCTATATGAGCTTGATATCTATTAGTCAGCTTACCAAGGTTCTAAATTGTGTGCCATATTTGACCCCTCTTGTCTTGTTTTTCAGGATGTACTCAACATGTTGGGTGATTGGATGTGGTCATGAGGAAGGGGGTCTCTACAAACTGGTCCAATCCTCGTATGCAAGCAGATCTTCCATTCTCACTAGATCAGTTTCTCCTTACATGCGACATCTTCTGTTCAATCATCTTCCTCTACAAAAGTTTGCAGAGTCCACCCGCAGATCCCTTCTTAGTCTACTTTTCTGGGGGAGGCTTTCCAACACTGGAAGCATCATCGCAGCAGTGGTTTTTTGGTACTCCATTGCCTCCACCTACAATGGCTCGGACAAAGAGATGGTCATGGCTTTGTCTATCATATGGGCATCGAGGCTGGATAGGAATAACATGGTCCTCTACTCAGAACATTTTTACGTTGAAAAGATCTTAGAGCACGTTAAGGCTCATACGACTCCCGACCTTTTTAATTACTGATAAAAGATTGCGAGTATACATGTTTAGGTGTGTAAAAATTTGATGAAAAAAAAACTAACAAACATGGAGCCAAAAGATGGGTACCAAAAGAATTATTTTGAACATGTTTTATAGGTTAAAAAGCAGTAGATCTTACTAAAGGGCAGTATGGTGTTTCACAAATCATTGTAAGAGCCATAAGAGTGATTGGACCAACTATGATATAAAGGTCTACTCTTATAGGATGAAGAAAGAAGAAGATGATCAAGTATTCTACGACATTTTGAAACCTAAGGGTGTATTATGGATTCAGAGTGCTTCAAGCATGCATATGAAGGATGTGTGCTATGTGATCAATTCCAAGGCTTTTTGTATAGTGTTTCTATAATACGATCCTTTATCACTTCCTAAACTTCTCAATAGAAATAGACCAAAAACCCATCAGGGCCCAACATTTAGTTCAAACCTTGGATTTGAGCAGCAGAATAAGGCGCTCCTGTTTCTGTTGTCGAAGCGGAATATACCTAATAGAGCGGAAGATTACAAATCAATTTCCCTCTCTAATGCGATCTATTTGTTGGAGTATATGCGCCATGTGTAGATAGGTAATTGGATCCCTCTAGTGTCCCATTACCACATCCAGTGGTTTAGTCCCACATCTACTAGTTGTGGGATTTAGAGAGTCAATGAGGGCTATATAAGAAGCCCCACACCATTGTATCAGAGAAGAAAATTGAATAGAAAATACAAGCCCTTCGAGACATTCTCCTGTGGTTTCATCTTGATCCTCATGGAATAGGTTCCACGTAAAATCTTGGTGTTCTTCCTTGTTTATTATATTGCTATGATATTACACTTTCACATTCTCGATTTCTAACATGGTATAAGAGCAAGTTGTTCTTGGGATTTTTTATCGGGTTTGATTTTCTGTAATTTGTTTGAGATTTATTCAAATATGAGAGTTCTAGGGTTTCTTTTCTACTGAATCCCTAATTTTTTTCTCGGTTGCAAGAATCTCCAGCAATTTTTATTCTTCAGATTGTTCTTTGAATATGTTCTTCGAAGGCATTAAAGCACCCAGCTAGTTCTCTAGATCGTGGTGGCATTTCCCTCAAGTCGGCCTTCATTAACTCCTTACGTAGGGCCTCTCCTGATTTCAGGCGATGACATGAAGGCACTACAGTAACTCAGAACCGCAATTCCCAACAGGAAAAAATGCGAAGAATCTCAGGCTCCTACGTCTGCCATGAAGGTCATTTGACCCCCACGTGGAGTTCCAGCCCTCCGCCAGGATTATTAAGGGACCCTAACCCTCCGCATGGAGGTCCCCACCTCTGCTAACGACACTCCAAGTGGTTCCCTCCTCCCTTTTGTATCAAATAAGAAGAAGAGTTGTTGCTGCTCCAGGCCAGCACCTCCACGATGCAAGAAGAGATATTGCCCCATACTGCGTACCTCCAATTCGTTGCAACTTCCCACTACAGTAGCGAGACTTTCTATCAGGATCCCTACAATGGTGACAATTGCGTTCTCTCCCATATGGGGGAACCCCAAACCTTATTGGCGAAAGAGAGGACATATTTAGGGCTTTGCTATGTTAAAAAAATGACAAAAAAAGAGTGGGCCAAATGTGGGCCAGCTGCTGCGACATAAAAAAGGGTAGCGTGAAGTTAGCGCCAAATTGGGTCGTGAATTTATTTTGAAAAATCCAGCGTCAAAAAAAGGAGAAAATTCTTATGCAGAAAAAAAACTAATAGCCGAAAACAACCGGAGAAACAGTTACAAAAAACGATTTGTGCAAAAAAAAAGAAATTGTAGTATTTTTGTTTTGTCCCCATCTTCATGTCTTCTCCCATCTTGGTCAATGTCTTCTATTCTGACCAGTATGGGTAAAGGGGCAGTATTGTGTAGAGTTTTATGGCTTAGGTCGGATTTTGCACATTCGAGGTCAGATTTTCCAGATTCCAGGCTAGTTGTTGGACTCTATAGTTCATATTCAGACTCGACATTCAGATTGGTTCCAAGTATACAGTTTGTAGCGCACATGTATGTGATCAGTTGATAGGTTCCCATCTTCGATTTTGTCGACTCAGGGTTTTCTTGTGATCTGTTGGTGGAAATGAGCAATTTGTTTATTCCGTAGAACCCTAGGCTCTCTTATATAGAGAGGATCCATGGGTAAACTACATGAGAGGTTATCTGGAAAATAAAAATTGAGAAAAAGATACATTGACTACATAGATGACGTCAGTAGATGCGGAAGAAGTCAACCTGTCACCTGCAGGGGGGAAGCACATAACGGACTCAAAAAATGTAACATCAGCACTGACAAAATATTTCCTGTTTACATGGTCATAACAATGGTAACCCTCCTGAGTCCGAGAGTAACCCACAAAGACATACTTGACAGCTCTAGGTGAGAGTTTGTCAAGTCCAGGAGACAGTGGTGAACAAAAGCAACAACACCAAAGACACGAGGGGTAAGAGAAAATAATTCCTTCTCTGGAAAAATAACAGAAAGGATTTTTCTCACCCAGTACAGAGGACAACATACGATTGTCAAGGTAGCACGCCGTAAGGACAACATCCACCCAAAAGGTGATAGGCGTACAACTCTGGATAAGCAGGGTTCGAGTGATATCAAGAAGATGACGATGTTTTTGCTCTGCCATTCCATTCTGTAAGCACATGTGGTTTGATGAATAATACCTTTGGACGAAAAGAAATGGAAGAGAGAGCGAGTGCAGAATTCCAATGCATTATCCGTACAAACATATTTGACAGAAGAGGAAAAAACATTCTGCACTTTAATGATAAGATTTCTAATAACATCTCTGCTTCAGATTTATTCTTTAAAAGAAATACCCACGATACACGAGAGAAGTCGTCAACTACTACAAGATAGAACATGTGTCCCTAATGATCAGGAATACGACTCGGACCCCAAATATCAATATGAAATAACTCAAAAGTAGAGCTATTGCTCCGACACTGAAGACTAGGAAAGCTAGCACGATGATGCTTTCCCAACTGACAGGCTTCACATCGAAACGACGAACTTGGAGAGATCTGAGGCAAGAGATGATGCATCTTTTGAAGCGGGAGGTGACCAAAGTGTAGATGCCAGGTGTACGGAAAGACTGATCCGACTGAGTAGGAAGAGACGCTAGCATATGAATTCCAGACCAGACGATAGAGACCATTCTGCTCAAAGCCACAACCAATCACCCTGCTCGTTAGTATGCCCTGAAAAATAAGAGAAGATGGATCAAATATAGTGCGCCAGTACAAATCCTTCGTAATCTGACTAATAGACAGTAGATTCATGGAAAACTTAGGAGCGTGTAGAACATTCTGTAAATGCATGGACGGTGATAAGGTTATCTCCCCCTGTCCAATGATAGGGGAATGAGTCCCATCGGCTATGAGCACTGAGCGTCCAGGTGGAATGTCTCTGTATGATTCAAGTCTATCTTTGTCATGGCAGAGATGATGGGTTGCGTCGGAATCCATAATCCAATCTGAGAGATCATGACAGGATGTAAAAGCAGAAGCACTAGCTGAGGTACTGGCAGCGGCAAAAGTACTGGCAGATGCTGAAGAAGCAATATCTGAAGATCCGCCTGTAGAATCTGTAGATGGTTGAGGCATAATATCACGCAATCGTGCCATAAGCTCCTCAAACCGGTGATCTGAAGTGGATGCCGACGGGGATGTAACATGCTCAGCTACACGCGCCGATGCTGAAAACCCATGTTTAGAATAACATGTATCCTCGGAGGGACCTGTGCAATGGAAGAAAGTGCATGGTTGGCGAAAACGACCTCCTCGGTCACGAGGTCCATGTCTACGAAAGGAAGACTGACCACCTCTCCCTCGCGACACAGTCATCGTCGAAGGTGGTGGAGTACAAGTGCTAGAAGAATCAGAGATGCGGCGAAGCCTCCGGTAAACTTCCTCCATAGGAGGAATGGTAGCATCGGCAATTATCTGAGAGCAGGCTACATCATACTCAGGATCAAGTGCTGCTAGTAGTACCCCCACCATGGTAGCATTCCGGAAGGTTTTCTGCTGCTTAAGGGTAGCCATGAGGGGTATAGTGCTATATAGTTTCTCAAACATCCCCTGCAGGGATGTATACAAAGAGTGTGAATCGGTCGTCCATTCTGCTTCATAGTGAAAATGTCATGCTGGAGCTGTAACATCTTGGTCTCGTTCCACATCTGTGATTATGTGGCGGCTAATATATCCCACATCGCCTTAGCAGTGGGCTGATGGAGGACATCATTGGCAATCTCCATTGACAACGTGTCTGATAGCCAAACCTTGGCATATGAATCATTAGCCTCCGGGAAGCATAGATCCCAGTCTTCTCTGATGGCTCTTCCTCGGTAAGTATATGCTTCTTGCCGTTCGACTTCATGAGACTCATGAACTGCATCACCTAAAGCTCATAGTTCATCCCATCCATCTTGACTATTGGCGATGGACCTTTGAATGCGCCTGTGGAGG
This sequence comes from Ottelia alismoides, assembly GCA_037367405.1. Lineage (NCBI taxonomy): Eukaryota > Viridiplantae > Streptophyta > Magnoliopsida > Alismatales > Hydrocharitaceae > Ottelia > Ottelia alismoides. The sequence continues at coordinate 780,336 of JAZKJV010001469.1, read as the reverse complement.
GCATATCGATTTTTTTTTCTGACATGTCGCCGGAGACGAAGAACTATGGATTGTAGACGAGAAAATAGTGCCTACATAAACTTGATAGGATTTGAGTGCATATTGTTGACTTTATGTACTCAAATCCATGGAGAGAGAGAGAGGCAGACGGAAGAAGGAGAGTCGGCGTTGAAGGGAAGGGGATCCGGCGGTGGAGGTCCCCTACGTTGGAGGCCGGCGGTGGTGGAGGTCGGCGGCGTGGAGGGGGGCGGCGGCGGTGGAGGGAGCCGACAAGGAGGGGTCGGCGACGAGGGAGGAGCCGATGACGACGACGCTCTACGAGGAGGAGCGGCGGCGGCAGTGCCGAGAGATGGAGGGAGAGAGAGAAAGGGGCGGTGGTGGTAGGGCTTTAGGGTTAGGATTTTGGCTCTGATATCATGTTGGTGGAAATGAGTAATCTGTTTATTCCATATAACCCTAGGCTCTCTTATATAAAGAGGATCCATGGGTAGATTACATAAGAGGTTATCGGGAAAATAAAAATAGAGAAAAAGATACACTGACTACATAATATTCTCTACATGATCCATAGGGACTATAGAGTAGAGATCCCATTCTCTAAGCCATTGTAGGCTATGTTTTCATGTGATTTTATGGGGACTCCAGAGTAGAGATCCCATTCTCTGAGCCAGTATGGGAGAGATCCAGTTCTCCGATGATGAGATTTTCAAACTCCATTCTCCATCGGTTGTGGACTCCGACAGGGATGTCTTCACGTCTTTTTTCCAGTTCGACCCTTTAGAGAGATGGAGCAGTTGCGGGCCAGGGTTCTCCTGGTGGAGACTCATTTCAGATTCAATGACTCCGACAGACGCATACAGAGCATTTGTTCTCCGATAAGGACACATTCTAGCCCTGTTGTTCCTCCTCACCTGCATGGCATGAGAAGCAACGTCCTCGACAGGAACTGACAGTAGAGTATGCGTTGAATTGATATTGTCTGTATTGCCTTGTATTGTGAGTTTGAGATTTCTGTCAACGTGTCCAAGCTGAGCATTGCATGCTCCTGCTTGAGGGGGAGTGTTGGATTATATATGTCATGTGTAGATGGGTAATTGGATCCTTCCAATGTCCAATTACTACATCCAGTGGTTTAGTCCCACATCTACTAGTTGTGGGACTTAGAGAGTCAGTGAGGGCTATATAAAACGCCCTACACCCATTGCATCCGATGAGAAAAGTGAATAGAAAACACAAGCTCTTTGAGGCGTTCTCCCGTGGTTTCATCCTCCTCCTCGCGTAGCAGGGTTCTACGTAAGATCCGGGTGTTCTTCCTTGTTTATTCTATTTCTTTGATATTACGCTTCGGCATTCTCGATTTCTAACATTGTTTTATTATTGCTAAGGTTCTTGTGAATCGACTCCATGGTTTTCTTAATGATATCATCTCTCCTGAATAAACTACGTTCGTACCTGGAAGACTCACTGTAGATGGTGTGGTGCTTGCCTTGGGGTGATATTGGATTGAAGAGAAGGGCAATGGCTTTCTTTAGAAGGTCAATTTCTCTAAGGCATATGATTATGTGGGCTAGTGTTTCCATTGGGCATCTTTGCACTGGAGGAGATTCGCAGATGTGTGAATGTCTTAGCTCAAGTGCATCATTACTATGACATCTTATACAATACTTGTGAATATGGATCAGAGGGTGGATTTCTTCAACCACAACAGGATTTGCATCAAATGTGCCAGCTGGCTTCTTTCATGTTCATCATTGTGGTTGATGCATAAGCAGTTATGGTGATATTGGCATCTAATTGTGCATGGTGCCCATGTTATATGAATGGTGATATCTCGATCCCTCTGTTGCAGTATGGTGGTGATCTGTTTTTGGGAGGCAGATCAGAGCAGACTAGGAGAGTGTCTCAGATCATGGAGATTTCTGGTGAGTTCTTTGGTTTGCGGATTAGTAGAGAGAAGTTGGTGGTCGTGCCTTTTGGAATATTCCATTTGGAGGCCACTACGACATTGGAGTGTCCGATTGGGGATCTTCCTATTACATATTTGGGGTTTCCACTGGTTAGGGGTGGTGGCGGGGGGGGGGGGGGGGGGGGGGCTAATATCAATTGATTAGAGGCCAGTGTCGGACAAGTTGGAGGGTAAGATGGCAGGGTGGAAGGTAGAGACTCTGTCTTGGAGGGGGATTGGTGCTACTTAAGCATGTTATGTCGGCTATTCTCATATTTTTTTGCTTAACCAGAGTGCTCCTAGTAGGGGTGCGCATGAGAATTAAAGCTTTGATGAGAATGTTCTTTCGGTCAGATGAGAGACAAGAGAAGGGAGGACAACATCTTATGGACTGGGATAATATTACAAGGCCAAAGGATGGGGGATTTGGTATCCGAAAGATGGAATGCATGAATTGGGTGTTGATTGTTAAATGGATGTTGCCTTTATGGGGGTGCATCAGATGATCTTGTGTGTCGCATGTAGAGGAGAATTTATGGTATCAATGGATCGTTGATCACTGGTAGATTACGCCCATCGTCATCCTTCTAGCACGAGAATGGGAAGGTGTTGTCCAAGATGGAAGAAACATTGCGGCCAATCCTTGGTAGCAGAGAGGTTTTCCAGTAATGGATGGACAATTGAACGATGATGGCGTACTCATGGAACGATATCCACGGATTTGTGTTCTTGTGATCGTGGATTCCAGATGCGTCAGGTAGACCCAGAACACTTTGAATAGTGGATGAATTTTTTGCTATGCTTAGCTATTTGGCAGATGTGGAGGGCCCAACACATGGTAGAGATCATTTCATCTGGGTTTAGGGTAAATGCTCGGTAAAGTAGGTTGTCGATTTTTCACTGTTAATAGAAATCCGATGCATGAAGATGGTCGATGCGATGTCAAAACCATATGGGAAAGCAAAATACTCCAGAGAAAGAAGGTGTTTTTGTTGCTCGCCAGGCATAATCAATTGATTACGAAGGAATTCCATGCTAAGATACTTCATGTTGGGGATTTAATGTACGAGGTGTGGTGCGGGGAGAGAGGATTTGGACCATCTTTTCTGATGTAATCATCCAGCTCAGGTATGTTTCTTAATGAGATACCTTGGTGTATGTCCACCGATGATATTCTTTGATTGATTAGACTAGAGATGGAGTAAATGAGATTAGAAGGAAAGTTGGTGTAGCTCTGATAGAGGATAAGATGAGAGAAAACCACGTAAAATGGTTTGATCATACGCAAAAGGGGGTGACTGATACACCGGTTACAAGATGTGAGATTTGGGATGTTGAGCTGGCTAAGTGAGAGCGAGGAAGGTTCAAGAATGTTGGAAGAAGACTATCCTAAGGGATCTTAGTTATTTGGATCCAAGCCCGAGAATGATGCAAGATAAATCTGAATGGAGACAAAGAATCCATGTAGCCCATCCTACTTAATTTCGGAAAAGGCTTTGTTGTTGTTGCAGTCATTAAGCTCGGTAGTAGAGGATGGGGGTGATTCCTTGGCTTAGTGCGAGCAACGATGTTCTTTTCTAGAATGCCATCAGGGGCAATTCACATGACGATAGTTCTCTTCCTTTTGCGATTTTCGGGCCATTTGATGTGCTAGGAATGAATTCATATTTCGTAGTCAACTTTTTTATGCTGAAAATGTTTTAAGAGCATTGTGGGACCCCTTGTTCAGCCTAGTCATATGTAATCTAAGGATTATATATATATATATTTGTGGTGGATCCTAACTCAGGATGCCACCCTCTTTTCCTTAAGAAACATAATATTCCTAGAAATCCATTTCAAATAACAACAACAACAACAAAGCCTTTTCCTACAATTAAGTAGGGTCGGCTACATGGATTCTTCGCCTCCATTCAGATCTATCTTGGGTCAATCCCGGGCTTATATCCATAAAACTAAGATCCCTTCGTATAGTTTCTTTCCAACACTTCTTGGCTGTCCCCGCCCTCTCTTTACCGGCTCAACATCTCAACCCTCGCATCTCCTAACTGGTGCATCAACTGATCTTCTTAGCAAATGACCAAACCATCTTAAGCGGTTTTCTCGTATCTTATCCTCGATCGGAGCTACACCAACTTTCTTTCTGATTGCATCATTCCGAATCCGATCTTTACGTGTGTGTCCACACATCCACCTTAGCATTTTCATTTCTGCTACATTCATTCTCTGAACATGTATATGGTTCGCAGGCCAACATTCAGATCCATAAAGCATAGCAGGTCTCACGGTTGCTTTGTAAAACTTTCCTTTAATCTTTAAAGGTATTTTCTTATCACAAAGAACAACAGAGGCTCCTCTCCACTTTAGCCACCCGGCATTTATTCTATTAGTAACATCTCCATCAATTTCCCCATCATGTTGCAAAATAGATCCCATATATCTAAAAGAATCTCTCTTCTGAATGTTATCATCACCAATCTTCACCTCGATTCCTTCACCATTGCTTCCATCAAAGGAGCACTCCATATATTCTGTCTTAGCCCTACTTATACGAAATCCTTTACTCTCAAACTCATGTGTCCAAACCTCAAGCTTCTCATTTACTCCATCTCTAGTCTCGTCAATCAACACAATATCATCAACAAATAACATACACCAAGGTAACTCATCTTGAATGTGACTTGTCAACTCGTCCATAATCAAAGTAAAAAGAAATTGACTCAAAGCTGACACTTGATGTAGACCAATGTTGATGTCAAAATAGCCAGTGTTCCTAGACGGGATCCTTACACAAGATAAAGCCCTATCATACATGTCCTTTATGAGGTTAATGCATAGGACAGGTACTTGTCTCTTCTCCAAAACTCTCCGCAATATCTCTCGTGGGACAGATCATAAGCCTTCTCTAAATCAATAAAGATCATATGGAGGTTCTTCCTTTTAGCTCTATAAATCTCCATTGTTCTCCTCAGCAAATGGATGGCTTTAATAGTTGAGCAACCTGGCATGAATCCGAATTGGTTTACTTTTACGTTAGAAACTTGCCTCAACCTTCTTTCGATAACACGTTCCCAAATTTTCATAGTGTGACTCATCAGCTTGATATCTCTGTAATTAGAACAATTTTGAATGTCTCCTTTATTCTTATAAAGAGGCACCACGATACTCCTCCAATCTTCAGGCATTTTCTTGCTTCGCCAAATAACATTGAATAGATTTGTAAGCCAAGTCAAACCACGCTCACCTAAAACTCTCCATACTTCTACAGGGATGTCATCTGGTCCTACACCTTTCCCAAGTCTCATAACCTTCAAAGCCTCCTCTACTTCCTTTGTTTGAATTCGTCTATAGCTTGCACGATTCAAGTAACTTTCACCACTAGCCAGATCACCCAAAGTGATCTCTCTATTTCCTTCCCCTATGAAAAGTTCATGAAAGTATTGCTCCCATGTAGTCTCTATATCCTTCTGAGTAACAAGCACGCGACCTTCCTCGTCCTTAATGCATCTCACTTGAGAAAGGTCTTTGGTCTTTCTTTCTCTTACTTTGGCCAACTTGAATATATCCTTCTGGCCCTCCTTAGAGTCGAGATTTTTATACAAAACTTCATAAGCTTTTGACTTAGCTTTGCTTACAGCCTTCTTTGCTTCCTTCTTCGCTATTTTGTATTTTGTGATAGTTTCCTCTGTTCTATCCTTAGACATAGCCTTAAAGCATGCTCTTTTAATTGTTTGCTTCTCTTGCACCTCTTTACTCCACTACCAAGCCTCCTTTGACCTGGAGCTCCTCTTTTTGACTTGCCTAGCATCTCTTTGGCTACCTTTTGGATACAAGATGTTACTGCCTCCCACATCTCGTTTGCACTTCCGCTACAATTCCAAGATAAGTCTTCTAAAACCTTCTCCCTGAAGCTCGACTGCTTCAGTGGAAGATTCCACCATCTAGTTCTAGTGATCTTAGGAACCCTCCTCTTCTTTACCAGCCTTTTTAATTGTACATCCAAGATTAACAAGCGATGTTGGGTTGCCAAACTCTCTCCTGAGATTACTTTGCAGTCTTTACAACACAACCGATCTCTTCTCCTCAACGCAAAGTAATCTATCTGTGTTCTAGTTGGCCCACTCTTATAAGTAATTAAATGTTCCTCCCTCTTCTTGAAGAGAGTGTTTGCTATGAAAAGATCATATACTGTTACAAAATCCAGGATGACTTTTCTCTCTTCATTTCTATCCCCAAAACCATGACATCCATGAATACTAGCATACCCTGAAGCATCTTTTCTCACATGTCTTTTAAAATCTCCACCTATGCAAATCATCTCTCTTTGTGGGATTCCTTGTAAAATCTTATCTAGATCCTCCCAAAAAGCTTGTTTAATCCTTTCATCTAAACCAATTTGTGGTGCATAAACTGAGATTATATTCGGAATTTCTTCTTCAAGCACCAATTTTAGCAGAATAATCCGATCCCCGAATCTTTGCACCTCAACCACACAATCCTTCAAATCCTTATGCACAACCACTCCAACACCGTTTCTACCCTTATCTTTTCCTGAATACCAAAGTTTAAAGCATGTCTTTTCAATCTCCCTTGCTTTCTCTCCAACCCATTTAGTCTCTTGAAGACATAGTATATGCATCTTCCTTCTTTCCATCGTTTCCGCTATCTCCATCAATTTTCCAGTTAAAGTGCTGATATTCCAACTACGAATCCGCAACTTCTATTGCAATCTCTTTTGGACTAACTTCTTTACTCGCATGCGTCCATTATGCGAGAACCCTTGTAAATGTTGGATTGCATCCGGGCGATGATGCAGCGGAACTAGCTTAATTACGCACATGCGTTCCTCATGCGAGAACCCTTGCAAATTTTGAACTACATCCAGACTGCGATGTAGCAGCCCTTGCCAATTTTTCATTGCATTCGGGCGATGCAACGCGTCGCAAGTTGGGAATTCCCCAACGAAATCTGTATGTTTGCTTAAATCCATTTAATTTATAAAAATCTCCAACATTATCTTCATAATGTTCCTTTAACATTGACCATGTAATTGTAGAAACAAATAAATAACTAATCCTCTTAACATTTGTAGAGATGTATTTATGTCTTTGTACCGTTTGCTTATTTTTCTATTCTTTTGTCTATCTTATGTAATTTACCAATAGGTCTCTCCTCTATATTAGAGAGCCTAGGGTTCAACAAATATAACTATATTGATTCTTTTTCTCAACATGGTGTCAGAGCGGCGATCCTAGGCCGGAGATCTCGTACCCTAACTCCAACCCTAACCATACCCGCTACCCTTCTCTTCTCTCCAAGCCGCCACCACCGACGTCGTTTCTCCCTCTTGGCATCGTCGTCGCCAACTCTCTCTCATCCGAGCTGTCGTTGCCAGACCGGTCTCCCGTCGTTGGGCCGAGCTGCTGTCGCTGCCAGGCCGGACTCCCATCAACTCTCTCTCATCCTAGCCGCCACTGTCAGACCGGCCTTCCGCAACCAGGCCAGCCTCTCTCCTTCATGGGCTCGGCCCTCGTTATCGTCGATCCTTGTTCTTGCCAACAGACCTCTCTACGATTTTCATTACTCGTATCAAGGTCTGCTCGTGTTGATGGATTCTATTGCATAAGTCTACTCATGCAATCAAATTCTCATATGTCTGAGTAGACACTTATCCATTGGTCTACAAAACCCTAGCTTTCTTCACTCGACAATATGTTAGAGAGCAAGGTAGATATCCCTGCCACATGCGCTTTCAGAGGCCCAACGTCGATTATCAAGATGGACATGACGAACTACGAGCTTTGGGCCATGCAATTCATGAGCATGATGAAGTCTACGGGTAAGAAACATATTCAACCCGAGGAAGAGCAGGTTGCGAAAACTGGGGTTAAGGCCTCGTGGGAGGCAGATTATGCATATGCCAAGGTTTGTCTTTCAAGTACATTGACGATAGAGATCTCCAATGGTGTGTTACATCAGCCCACAGCCAAGGCGATGTAGGATATCCTCGTAGCTACGTATTCTCGGACGAGGAATGAGACCATGATTTTGTAACTCCAGCAAGATATCTTTACTATCAAGTAGAACGGACATCCCCTTCATTCATTGTATACATCCTTGCATGGGATGTTTGAGAAGCTCCATAGTTTCATGCCTCTCATACCTACTCCTATGCAACAAAAGACATTTGGAATGCCATCATGGTTGGTGTATTCCTAGCAGCTATTGATCCTGAGTATGAGGCTGCTTGTTCTCAAATTATGGCGGATGCTACTATTCCTCCCAGGGAGGAAGATTTCTGCAGGCTCAACATGATTAATATCCCCTCCACTGCTACTAGTTAGACTTCTTCAACGGGGGATGCCTCTCGAGGTCGAGGAGGTTCTTCCCAGTTTTGTGGATGTGGATTTCGTGGCAGAGGGGTCGTATTTGTTAGTCTTGCCCTTACTGTCATCGTTCTGGACATTCAGAGGATACATGATATTCCAAGCATGACTTTCCTACATCCGCTCGAGTAGTTGAGCAGGTTTAGTCCCCGGTTGCTCCCTCTTCGGATCAGAGATTTGATGAACTTGTAGCATGATTGGATGTACCAGTCCCATCGCCTCCTACCAGTCCCATCGCCTCTTGATCTGCCTCGTGAAGTCACTCGGACGTGGTTGCTTCAACATCTTCTAGTACCTCAGGTAGTACTTGTGCAATTACTAGTTGTAGTGGATTTGATGTCATAGAATGGATTATGGACTCCGGTGCTACACATCACTTGTGTGGAGACATAGGTCGACTTACATCGTACAGACAGGTTCTTCCAAGGAGGACTGTGTCATAGCAGATGGGTCTCATTCCCCCAATCATAGGGCATGGGGAGATTAGCTTGACACCTTATATGCATCTACAAAATGTGTTACATGTACCTGACTTTTCTATGAATTTATTATATATTAGTCAGATTACGAAGCGTCTACATTGTTGAGCTATTTTTTACTCTTCTTTTGTATTTCAGGACATCCTTACGGGCAAGGTGATTGATTGTGGCCGTGAGCAGGGCAACCTCTATCGCTTGGTTCGAACCCCTTATGTAGGCCTTTCCTCCCTTTCTGCTAGATATGTCTCACCCTTTACTTGTCACATGTACTTTGGTCATCTTCCGCTCTAGAAAATGTGGCATGTTCTGCCTCATATTTCTCCTCACTCGTCGGGAGACATGTCGGTTAGGGAAACATCATCGGTCTACCTTCCCTAGTCGCCAGAGTTGAGTACTAGCTCCAATTTTGAGTTATTTCATATTGATATTACAAGTCCAAGTCGTATTCCCGATCATTAGGGACACATGTTTTATCTTGTTGCTGTGGATGATTTCACTCGTCTGTCATGGGTCTTTTTATTAACGAATAAATCTGAAGCAGGAGATATTATCAAACACTTTATCAATGAAGTACAAAATGTGTTCTCTTCATCAGTGAAATTTATGAGAACTGGCAATGCTTTGGAATTCTATATTCATGCTCTTTCCAATTTCTTTTTACTCGTGGGACTTTTCATCAAACATCATGTCTATACTTCCCAGCAAAATGGTGATGCAGAGAGAAAGCACCGCCATTTGCTTGATGTTATTAGAATTCTCCTCATTCAGATTCGTGCTCCGCATTCCTTTTGGGGTGATGTTGTTCTTACGGCATGCTATCTTGTAAATCACATGCCCTAGTCTATCTTGTTCTTTGCATTTCCTGAGAAAGAATTGTTCTCACTCACTCATATTTTTGGCTTGATTTCCTTTGTTCACCAGTTGTCTCCAGGTCTTGACAAGCTATCTCCTAAAGCTATTAAGTGTGTTTTTGTTGGGTACTCTAGGACACAAAGATGGCATAGATGGTATGATCCATTGTGCAAGAAGTATTATGTTAGCACTGATGTTACTTTTTTTGAGTCAGTGATGTACTTCTCTCCTACAGGTTATCGGTTGACTTCGTCAGATTTCGATGATGACATCTACATGCCACCACCACCACCTTTACTACCATCACCGCCATAACCAACTTGACCTCCTCCTATACCCTCAGCTCCCATTGTCCCAGTCCCACCGTTGCCACATTACTATATACGCAGACCTGCTTCTGCTCATGGTCACCGCTCATCATCTAGCACACATCAGGTATGTTTTGAATACATAGTTCCTAACGATGATTCCAATGCTTTGCTTGAGCAAGAATCTCTACAGGGAACATCCGTACAGGTTCATGATCTGGACATACCTATTGCACTTCGGAAGTCGAAGAGTAGTTGTTCATAATATCCTTTTGCATCCAAAGTCTCCTTTGATCGCTTTAGTGGGGAATTCAGGAAATTTGCAGTCGTATTGTCTATCGTGGAGATTCCACAGAATTATCAGGAGGCTTTGATGGATAGTCGGTGGCACCTTGCTACAGAAGAGGAGATGACTGCCCTACTATCACGTGGTACCTAGAGCTTGGTTCCTGCCCCTAGTGGAACATCTATTGTTAGTTGCAAGTGGGTGTTTACTATTAAACACCATGCAAATGGGAATCTTGATAGGTATAAAACCATGCTAGTTGCCCATCGCTTTACTCAGATATATGGAGTGGATTATATGGATACATTCTCGCTGGTTTCTTGTTATTCCACTCTAAGAATTCTTCTTTCTTTTGTTGCGATACGTGATTGGCCTCTCTTTCAACTTGATGTTAAAAATGCATTTTTGTATGGAGATCTAAAGGAAGAAGTACATGCAGCAACCTCCTGGGTTTGCTGCTAAGGGGGAGTATCCACAGGTTTGCAGGCTTCATAAGGTAATATAGCCTTAAACAGATTCCAAAGGAATGGTTTCAGAAGCTCTCGGATTTAATTGAGAAGCAGCAATTTGAGATGTCAAATGCGGATCATTCACTGTTTGTACAAAGAACTCCCAGAGGTACAATGGCTATTATGGTATATGGTGACGACATACTAATTACATGTGATGATGTGCTGGGAATAAAAAAGGCAAAGGAATTTCTGGGCCAACAGTTTGTTACCAATGATCTTGACACCCTATGATATTTCTTATGGTTAGAATTTGTCAAAAATCAACGGGGTCTGTTTATGATCCAACATAAGTATTTGACAGATATGCTAGTTGAGACGGGAATGATTGGATGTCGACATGCTACCACTCCTATGAATCCTACTATGAGGTTACATGATGATGATACATAGGAGGTTAACAGGAGAAGATATATAGAATTAGTGGGAAAGCTTCTTTATGTTACTATAACCGGACCGGATATCTCATTTGCAGTTAGCCAAGTGAGTCAATTCATGGAGCAACCCCAACAAGTACACATGGATGTTGTATATAGGAAAGCACTTATTCTGCATGTGTTGATGCAGACTACGCTGGATGTCCAAAGGATAGAAAGTGGGCTTTGCGATTTTTGTTGGTAGCTCTCTCGTCTCTTGGAAGAGTAAGAAGCAAACGGCGTTCGCCTGGTCCAATGTTGAGTCTGAATATAGGGCTATGGTACAAGTTAGTACAGAAAGGACATGGGTTCGAGCAGTACTAGCAGATTCACATATAGATGTACTTCGTTATATATACCTACAATGTGATAACCAAGTAGCAATATTCATTGCAAACAATCCTACATTTCATAAGAGAACTAAGCATATTGAAGTGGACTGCCACTATACTGTTGGAGTTTGTGGTTGTCGCCCATTGAGTTGTAGCGGGTAAATGGATCCTGGAGAAGATCCATTTACCCCATCCAATGTTTATTCCCACATCGTCCAGTGGTGGGACTTGAAGGGTCTGGAGAGGCTATATAAGGAGCCCCAGACCTCCTGTATCAGATGAGAAAAGCAATAGAAAAACACGCCCCTTTAAGGGCTTCTCCCGTGATTTCATCCCGCTCCTCATGGAGTAGGGTTCCACGTAAAACCTACGGTCTTCATGTTTGTTCATTCTTGTTTTTATGCTCTGTTTATCAATCGCTTCCGCATTCTTCATGTTTTATAACATGGTATCAGAGCGGGTTCGATTCTCGAGGATTTTATCTTTTATTTGTTGTATTCGAGATTCATTTTTGTGTTCTAAATCCGGAAGATTACTCCTATTCATGCATTGTCTAAAGATCTGTATGATCTGTTCTAAGTTTGAGGGTTTGAGATATAGAGTTTTTTTTGTAACCCTAAAAAGCTGTCGTATTTTCTCTCGGTTCTGGCGAGAGGCTGTGATCTCTTCCGGCCGCAAAGCCGTTGCAGCCAGCAACTTCCAGCACACGACCCATCAACTCACGCGCGAAGCCTCCAAGCAAACAACTTCTTCCCAAGCGGCGAGGAAATTCCAGTGGCGTCGCAGAACAACCCTAATCAAAGCCCTCCTTCGCGCCCGACGCCCAGATCCCAGATCCCAGATTCCTCTTCATCGGCGTAGGCGTCGCCGCCCGCACCTCGTTGGTCTCCAGCCGCTTCTTCTCAAGCGGCGCGATGCCTCTCAACTCCTGCTCCAGGCGGAGCTCATCTCCTCTCGCCTGGCGCTTCCTATCCAGGCATGCGGCGAGCCCTTGCTGAAGCGGGGCGGCGGAAACCCTTGATGCAGACCACCGGGGCGGCGCTGGCGCTAAGGCGGTGCTGCTCCTCCTCCCCGACTCGTTGACGCGCGTCAGGCGCTAAGTCGCCGAAGCCCCTATGCGATCTCCTCCTCGCACCGAACCCCATCGCTCTTGGATCGTACATCTCCCGTGGGGCGGCGCAACGAGTATTTAATGGGAGAAGAAAGGGTTCCCGTATTGGGAACCCTAATTAGGTTGCGGGTCATGTTAAAAAAATTCGGCTGCATTTTCGGCCTGGGCCTGTGAATTTCAAAAAAAATGCTACTTTTGTATGACCCAGTGGGGCTGCAAACATTAAAAAAAAGGAAAAAAGAAAAAAAAGGAGAAGAATATTGGGCCTGATTTGGATTGACAAGTTCAAAAAAAGGCACGTGCAATATATAAAAAAAAGGAGAGAGAAGAGCCGCACGCAAATTGAAAAAAAAGGAGAATGCAAAAGCCGAGAAAAAAAATCATGGCACGGCTTATGTTAAAAAAAAAGAATGACGGCCTTAAAAAAATGGAAAAGCCGTAAGAAATTTTTGAGAATGCTTTATTTTCCCCTCTTCATCTTGTCTTCTCCCAACTTTGTCGATGTTCATTTTCCGACAAGTATGGGAGAAAGGGGGAGTATATGTAGAGTCACAGGTTTTGATCCAGATTCCATATTTAGATATCAGTCTCCAGACCAGCTAGATGATCAAACTCTACTGTTGTTCAGACTCGACGATTGTGTTCCGAGTCTCCAGTTTCAGACACGCATGAGTTTGCGGTCATTTTTTTAGATGAGCATATGTTGCCATCATCAGTTCGAGGTCCCCATCATTCTTGTTGTTGTTCGGCTAGAGTTTTCATGTGAGCCATAGGGACTCCGGAGTAGAGGACCATTCCCTATGTCATGTTGGCAAGGGTTTTCATGTGGTATCATAGGTACACTAGAGCAGTGCACCATTCTCTGAGCCAGATGGGAGAGACCCAGTTCTTTGACGAGGAGACTTCAGGCGTAGTTTCAGACTCGATGATCAGATTTCGAGTCTTCAGTTTACTCACACTCCAGCCCGTTCGTCCTCCTCACCTGCACTACATGAGAAGCAACGTCCTCGACTGCAGCAATGTGCGCGTTGGGTTGATATTGTCTGTAGTGTCCTGTAGCGTTGAGTTGAGTTTTCTGTTTGTCCAAGCTGAGCATTGCATGCTCCATCTTGAGGGGGGTGTTGGAGTATGTGGTTGTGCGCCCATTGAGTTGTAGCGGGTAAATGGATCCTGGAGAAGATCCATTTACCCCATCCAGTGTTTAGTCCCACATCGTCCAGTGGTGGGACTTGGAGGGTCTGGAGAGGCTATATAAGGAGCCCCAGACCTCCTGTATCAGTGAGAAAAGCAATAGAAAAACACGCTCCTTTGAGGGCTTCTCCCGTGGTTTCATCCCGCTCCTCACGGAGTAGGGTTCCACGTAAAACCTATGGTCTTCATGTTTATTCATTCTTGTTTTTATGCTCTGTTTATCAATCGCTTCTGCATTCTTCATATTTTTTAACATATACAAGGGACATGATTCAGAAAGGTTTTATCTCTACCTCTCATATCAGCTCTTGAGATCAAACGACATATATCTTCACCAAGACTTTGCTCAGAGGTCCTTTCTAGAAATGTTCATCCAGGCTGAGCATGATTGACATCTATGCTTCATCTTGAGGGGGAGTGTAGAGATATATTTATGTCTCTATATTGTTTGCTTTTTTTTCTATTCTTTTGTCTAGCTTGTGTAATTTACCAGTAGGTCTCTCCTCTATATAAGAGAGCCTAGGGTTCAAGGAATATAACTATGTTTATTTTTTTTTCCCAACAACAATTAACTTTCTAACAAAAAAAAGTCTTTAGAAAACAAGATTATCTAGGAATTAAACGAATAAAAAACATTTAAATAAACATGATAATAAACGATGTAGGTTGCACAAGATGAGAACGAGTAAAGTTGCTAAACGTGAAGAAAATCATAAAAAAAACCCTAACAAACTTGTATTCTCAATAAAACATGGAAACAGTAATCATACCGTCTAAATGATAGGAAAAAGAGGGCGATTTTTGAACCTGCATTGAAGGTGATGCTCGTGGAGAAGCAATCTAGGAGGAGGTAGCCGAGAGGGGGAGGTGGTGCAATCTTGAAGTCCAGAGTTGCAAGGAGGTTGATGACACGAGGAGGCGGCAGCATGGTGGCATGCGGAGGTGGCGCAGAGTCACCGCGACAGTGTAGGCGTGTCAGGGGCTGGAGGGGTTCGTTCTCGGAGGGAAGGAGGGTTTCATTCGGAGGGAGTTTGCATATGGGGTGGAAACATACTTTATTTGGATCCATAAGGATCCAAATCTTAATTTTAACCGCATATTGACTGTCTAGTCAGCCCCATATGTGGCTTGATTACACGTTTGGGTCGCGTATTACCGCATATAACATATGCGTTCGGATGCCTGACATCCTACGCATATGTGATCGCATATAGGGCCGCATGAACCACATTTCTTAACATTGCTCCACTCACTATACAGTTGTTATTGAAGGCTGAATCAACCCCCTCTATATTTACCATTTAATACAACTGAGGGGTAAGCTGCTGCACACCTCTGAATCAGAATCTGGCCAAAAAAACCCTTTTCCTTGTGGAAAGCATGTGAAACCTGTTGGAAAACGCGAATGAGTTATTCTATTCCACAGCCCTAGGCTCTCTTATATAGGAGAGTAGCCTATGGGTAAATTACATAATGAGACTAACAGGAAAATAAAATAACAAAAGAGATACAAAATATCCTATGCGTCAACACTCCCCCTCAAGATGGAGCATAGATATCAATCATGCTCAGCTTGGACGCACACTTCTGGAATGGGCCTTTAGATAATGCCTTGGTGAAAATATCCGCAGTCTGATTCTCTGATGAGACGTGAGATGTAGCAATGAACCCCTTCTGAATCATGTCACGTATGTAGTGACAGTCGACCTCAATATGCTTGGTCCTCTCATGAAAAGCTGGGTTATTTGCTATGAACAAAGCAGCCTGATTGTCACATTCCCACCTCATAGGAGTAGGTATATCAATGAATAGGTCTGCAAGTAAGGATTTTACCCACATCATTTCTGTGCTCGCCTGGGCCATAGCCCTATATTCTGATTCAGCACTGGATCTAGCTACTACTGTCTGCTTCTTGCTCTTCCACGAAACTAGAGCATCTCCAACGTAGACTGCAAACCCTGATGTTGACTTCCTGTCCTTGGGGCATCCTGCATAGTCTGCATCCGCACATCCTGTAACAAAAATCTCCTTTCCTTTCTTGAATAGCAAGCCTGCACCTGGGGAAGATTTTAGATATCTCAGAATCATGTGTATAGCATCCATATGGACCTGGCGTGGTTGCTCCATAAACTGGCTCACACGACTCACTGCAAACTGTATGTCAGGTCTAGTGATGGTAACGTACAGCAATTTGCCCACCAGTTCTCTGTACCTTCTCTGATCCACCTCTTCTGTGTCATCATCATACAGCTTCATGCTAGGGTCCATTGGTGTCGTAGCAGGTCGACACCCTAGCATACTTGTCTCACTCAGCAGATCTGTGACATACTTCCTCTGTGTCATGACTAATCCGTATGGATTTCTCGCAAATTCCAGCCCCAGGAAGTATCTAAGGACTCCCAAGTCCTTGGTGACAAACTCTGTCCCCAGCCTTTCCTTTGCTTGCTTAATGCCTCGGTCATCATCACCTGTAATCAAGATATCATCAACATAAACCATGATTACAATGGTACCTCTCGCAGTCTTCTGCACAAACAAGGAATGATCAGCATTGGAACGTTTATATCCTTGTTTCTCAAAGAGATCTGAAAGCTTCTGAAACCATGCTCTGGGACTTTGCTTAAGACCATAGATGGCCTTATGCAATCTGCAAACCTTGGAACACTCCCCCTCAACAGCAAAACCAGGTGGCTGTTGCATATATACTTCCTCTTGCAGATCTCCATACAAAAATGCATTCTTTACGTCCAATTGATATAGTGGCCAGTCTTTAGCAACCGCAACAGACAGCAGAATCCGTAAAGTGGAATGACGCGCCACGGGGGAGAAGGTGTCTAGATAATCTACCCCATATGTCTGCGTGAAGCCCCGAGCAACAAGGCGTGCCTTGTACCTGTCAATGGAACCATCTGCATTATGCTTGACTGTAAACACCCATTTACAACTTACCGGGATGACATCTTGAGGTATAGGAACCAAACTCCAGGTTCCTCTAGACTGAAGTGCCTCCATCTCTTCTTCCATTGCATGTCGCCATCTAGCATCCTGCATAGCATCATGATGGTTCCGTGGAATGGCTGTAGCTGACAGTGCTAATGCAAACGTCCTGAATGGTCCAGATAGCCTCTCAAACGACACCACTGCTGATACCGGATACTGGACACAGCTTCTCTTCGGCTTTCGCAGAGCAATTGGTACATTCAGATCCTCTGTGGCATCACTATGCTCCTGTAATGTATCCTGTGGAGAAATGTCGTTAGATCCATCAACATTAATATTCTCATTACATACCATAGGCGAGCTAGTTGACTGGTCAGGACCATGAGCTTGATTCGGCCTTCGGGTGTAATGGAATGGTAATGGAGGTACTATTGATGGTGGCGGTGGTGGTGGTGGTGATGGTTGAGATGTTTGTGGCGGTTGTGATGTTGGTGGTGTCATAAACACAGTATCAGGGGATATAGATGGTGGCTGCATATTACCAGAATCTGAGAAATACATGATGGATTCAAAGAATGTAACATCTGCACTGATCATATACCGCCGACGCAGAGGATCAAAACACTTGTACCCCTTTTGAGTTCTGGAGTACCCCACAAAGACACATTTGACAGCCCTAGGAGAGAGCTTGTCAGAACCGGGCGACAACTGATGAACAAAGGCGACTGACCCAAACACACGAGGAGTAAGTGTGAACAAATCCTTGTCTGGATAAATAAGAGAGAAGGGAACCTGTTCATTCAAGACAGACGAGGGCATACGATTTATAAGATAACATGCAGTAAGAACAGCGTCACCCCAGTAGGAATACGGAACATGACTCTGAATGAGAAGGGACCTTGTGACATCAAGGAGGTGACGGTGTTTTCTTTCTGCAACCCCATTTTGTTGAGACGTATGGGCACAGGATGTTTGGTGAACAATCCCTTTGGAGGAGTAGTAGTTGGCTAGATTATTGGTACACAATTCTAAGGCATTGTCACTTCTCAAAATTTTTATGGTTGTGGAAAAAACATTCTGAATCTCATTTAGAAATTGAATGATAATATTTCCAGCTTCAGATTTATTTTTCATTAAGAATACCCATGATGCTCTAGAGAAATCATCCACAAAAACAATATAATACCTGTGTCCCTGATGATCGGGAACACGACTTGGACCCCAGACATCAACATGAAACAACTCGAATTTGGAGTTACTACTCCGACCTTGACTATTGGGAAACGATGACCTGTGATGTTTTCCCAACTGACACGCCTCACACTGGATAGGTGTGTGAGAAAAACTATAAGGTAAGACAAGACGCAACTTCTGAAGCGGTAGATGACCGAGACGCAGATGCCACAGTAGGGAAGATACTTGTCCAGTAGGAGGAGATGTGATTCCGGCAAATGGGGTCTGGTTCAGACGATAGAGGCCTCCTTGCTCATAGCCATGACCAATCACGTTGCCCGTACGGATGTCCTGAAAAATCAAAGAAGATGGATCAAAGATAGCACGACATTGAAGATCCTTCGTAATCTGACTAATTGACAACAGATTCATAGAAAAGTGCGGTGCATGTAAAACATTCTTGAGCTGCATAGAGGATGTCAATCTAATCTCCCCCTGACCCGTGATGGGGGAATGTGTGCCGTTGGCAATCACTACTGTCCGTCCTGGAGGAATCTGAGTGTATCCTGAAAGTAGACTTCGGTCGCCACATAGATGATGTGTAGCGCCCGAGTCCATGATCCATGGCAATGTATCTGATCTACTACTATGAAGTGCAAGTGTACTACCTGAAGTACTCGTAGAGGCAGACGCAGAAGCAGAAGCAGCCATATCAGTATGACTCTCTGTCGACGGTGCTGGGCCGGATGGTGGGATAATGCCCCTGAGACGAGCAACCAGGTCATCAAATCGTTGATCCAGTGTAGATGCAGACGGGGGCTCTATCTGCTCAGCGGCTCGTGCAGATGCAGGAAATCCATGCTTTGAGTAGCATGTGTCTTCAGTATGGCCGACTCTGTGACAGTATGAGCATGTTGGCCTAGTGCGGCCACCCCTTCCACGGGGAATACGTCCACGGCCCTGGTAATGAGTGCCACGGCCCCTGTTGGCTGCCATGGCTGAGGGATTCTGACTGGTGGCTGCAGAAGGTACAGTGATCCTACTCAACCTATGAAAAGCCTCCTCCATGGGAGGAATAGTTGAGTCCGCCAGGATCTGTGAACGTGCAGCCTCATACTCTGGGTCGAGTGCAGCAAGAAACACACCCACCATCGTTGCGTTCCTGTATGTCTTTTGCTGCTCTGGCGTGGCGGTAAGAGGCATGAAGCTATGAAGCTTCTCAAACATTCCTCTCAAAGATGTGTAGAGAGAATGTAACGGGCGACCATTCTGCTTTATCGTGAATATATCATGTTGTAGTTGCAGAATTTTTGTCTCATTCTTCGCCTGAGAATATGTTGATGCCAGGATATCCCACATGTCTTTTGCTGTGGGTTGATGTAGAATGTCATTGGCGATTTCAATAGCCAATGTGCCAGACAACCACACCTTGGCATATGCGTCATCTGCCTCCCATGAGGCATGAACTCCAGTCTTCTCTGCAGGCTCGGGCTCTGTGAGAATATGCTTCTTGCCCGTGGACTTCATCATACTCATGAACTGCATTTCCCACAGTTCATAGTTTGTACCATCCATCTTGACAATGGGCGCTGGACCACGAAATGCGCCCATAGATGGGGTATCAGCCTTGCTTTCTGACATACTGGAGATGGAAGACTGGAGTGATCGAGAGACAATAATCTTTGTCTACAGTGACATAGACGGGATCAGTTGCATGTGTAGACGTCAAGCAACTAACCCCATATGTATCAAGGTCTGTGCCCTAGAGTTTTGGAACTTAGGGCACGTACGCACGTGTGAGAAGCACGCACGCGCCTGGAGGATTGTCGCGCACTGGAGTGCTCAACTGGAGCGCACGATCAGACTGTGCGCGCAACTGGAGGCTGTGCGCGCAACAGTGCGTACGCAGTCTGGAGATTATGCGTGCGATCAATGCACGGGCGCACGATGATGTGCGGATACGTGCGCTGATGCACGCAGAGGCTGGGCGATGCGCTGATGCACTGGCGAGAGGCGCGAGAAGCGCTCGAGAGGTGCTCGCACAGACGCCTAGGCGAGGGGCGATGCGCCCAGTTGATCGCCGGCGCCCAGGCGAGAGGCTAGGTAGCTTCTCCGATGCTAGGCGGCGCCGATCCGAGGAGGAGGAGAGAAGATGGGCCGGCGGGTGGGGTTAGGGTTAGGGTTCGGTGTCGAGAACTCCGGTCTAGGACCGTCGCTCTGATACCATGTTGGAAAACGCGAATGAGTTATTCTATTCCACAGCCCTAGGCTCTCTTATATAGGAGAGTAGCCTATGGGTAAATTACATAATGAGACTAACAGGAAAATAAAATAACAAAAGAGATACAAAATATCCTATGCGTCAACAAAACCCTTTCAAACAAGGAACTGGCCTTTGTGAACATGAAAAATGACACCCAGAAGATGCATTACTTCACAAATGCCTAGATGCCCTCTGCATGAACATGACATATAATTCATTCGTGTTTCTCTCCATACTCAAGTGACCTGCATGCTTAGGTTGAAGTTGCATATTTATTTATTCAATATTTGCAGTGTGTGTTGCCTATTCATTGGCTTAATTCCTGCTTTCATTCCAACGTTTACTTATCATTGGTAACCCTTGTTATGTGCACTAGTTTTAGTGCTTAGTACTGAATTCAGCTTATCAACATGCAGCCTGTCCATAAATGGATGGTTCGCCATATATATTTCCCTTGCTTGAGAAATGGGCTGCCAAAGGTAACTGATATATTCCAGTGTCCTCTCGAGATTCTTCCTACTCACAGTTCACCATGCTAATTCTCACTTTCTTTTACCTTATTCTTTTTGTTTCATTCTTTATATTGTTAGGCTTCATTTCATCACTTTCTGCTTTATTCATTGTTAAAAATATGATCTCTTATGTTAGGAAAGTGAAATAATTCAGACCGGATAAATATTGTTAAGTTACTTGATGAATATAAATAATATGTATACAATTTTGGCATGTGTGCTATTTTGTCTGTGAGGGACTGGGTGGAATTATTTTCTGTTGCTGGCGTGCTTATTTGGATGATATCTGCCTTGATATGGACTTGTAATTCCAATTTTTAGTTTATCTAAGATAGAGACACGATGTACAGCTTGGAAAGGAAACCCTTTGTAGAGATGAATCAACATTGCTTGTGCAAAATAGAAGTCACTATTTCAACATATTTAGGAACTGTCTTTCTTTTGAGTACAACAATATATTATTAGTATAACCATTTCTCTTACTATGAGAAAGAAGGATTCTTCTTCTATTATAAAGATTTGGAGAGGTATGGATTTTATTTTTCCATAGGACCAAAAGTGAAGCATTCGCTCTATGTAACAATAAAGGTTATTGTTCGTTAAAGGCAGTTAAATTGTTTAAAATGGAGAGCCTCGGGTTTCCTTGTATATAAGGAGCCCTAGGGTTAAGTATATATGGGCTTTACCTCTCCTAGAAAGAGATTCAACTTGTGTGTTTGAAGCGGTGGCATAGTGAAAGTTGAATCATATGATTCTTTCTCTACTAGGCTATTGTTGCACTTCTTCGTGTAAGTTTTTCATGTATTTTCCACCGGAGTCCTTGAAAATGTGGACGGAAAACTATGTTAAGACAAGTTCAAGACATATAGACGCTTGGCCATCTTCACTCCATCATTCCTCTTCAGTTTCCATTAGGGAATCTACCCGGTGGATTTAATGCTACATCTCATGGAGTAGGGCTATTAAAGTATTCATCTTCATTTGGAAGTTCTGAAAATGAAAATAAAACATTTATATGCCAATACTACCCCTCAAGTTAGGATATACATATCTTTACATGATAGATTTCAACCAACCCTAAGGGTGCGTTTGGTTCGAGGGTTATCTGGGAGGGGGTAACCCAACCCAGTTGTGGGTTATCTGGGAGATAACCTGAATGTGGGTTTTGGTGTTTGGTTAGTGGGTTTTACTGTTTAGAGGGTTTTCTGTGATGTGACCTTTACTGAAGTTTGGGATAATGATTGGTTGTTGATGGTTTTTTTGTTGTGTTGTTTAATGGTAGAGGAATTTGTTTCCCCATGCAATTTTACCAAATGTATCCTATGAATTTTTGTATTTGGGAATTTTTTCCCACGTTAAAACGGCATAGTGCTTGCTTGACGAATTTGTACAAGGCATCTCGTTAATGGTATTTACTGCAATATTTGCTGTGATTTGGTAGTGTAAATTGACTGTACACTTTGTAGTGGCATCTCGTTAATGGCATCAAATTATTTGATTTAATGGCATCTCGTTAATGACATCTCGGTAATGGCAATATTATTTGATTTAATGGTATCTCGATAATGGCAATGTTATTTGATTTAATGGCATCAAATTATTTGATTTACATTATTTGATTTCGTAGCGACAACAAGGAACATCTTCCTTCATTTCGAATAAAAGTGATATTTCATAGAACTACTCAAATTACCCATTCAAATGAGGTGAATAGATCGTTAGATTTGATATTCCTTTGGTATGAATGAAATTGTCCCCTGAATTTCTATAATTAAGAGGTACCCAAGAAGTTAATTTTCTTGTAATCAAATTTGCGGAAAACGATATGCATTCTTATAACTAATGAAAATTACTTCCTCAAGCAGACAGACTCGTACGTGACTTGGAATTAAGGGTCTCTTGTAGCAGATAGCGTTACAACATAAGAAAGCATGAGTTCGTAAATTGGAGTTGTGTTGAAAGAGCTAGGCAACAACGTGCTTGTCAACCCGCGGTTCGTCAATGCATCCCGCCCACACGAGCAAACACGCCCATGAGAGAATGGAATGTCAAAACGTAGAAGGACCATTACCTGTTCATACAAAATTCTTTACTATTACCAAATATTGACGTCCAACCAAAAGCGTATGCATCATAAGTAACACATCAAATATGACCCACAATCCTTGAAAAACACACTTTAGTTAATAGGAAATCATGCAATACAAACAGAAAAAAATTACAAGTTAAGGGTTAAGTTAAAGGGGAACATGATCATATTAATTGTACAACGACCCTTGAATTTTGTCATTCCTCTCGCATACGCCTCATCCGATCGTTGTACATTGACATTGCCATCTCGTCTCTGATTTTCTCGCCCCGCAACATCTCAACACGGGTAATCCTCACCTCCACTCCGGGCTCGACATCTAACTCGGGTGGATCTGGAACCAAGTACTTCTCAACCCGGTCAAACCACTTGTCACTGCCATACAGTTTTATGAAGTTGTGAATTATCGCTGTCGCCTTGACAACGTCTCTCTGGGTTTGAAAACTGTATGTGGGCATGCATGTCAGACACTTGAACCTCTTCTTCCAAACACCAAATGTCCTCTCGACGTCACTCCGAAGTTGGGAATGTCTGTGATTAAATATGTGCTTGTACGAGATGTAGCGTTCGGATCTGTCTAGCACGCGCCACTCTGGAAGATGGTATGTAATGCCTCGGTAGGGAGCTATGAAGGAGTCCGTATTGGTGCAACCACAGTCGACCAGATACCTGCAACCATTTAGAACGATGAAACCACCTCGGTCAATGGCATCTCTAAGAATGGACATATCTGAAGCAGATCCCTCCCACCCGGCAATGATGAATGTGAACAGAAAATCGAAAGAAGCCACCGCCATCACATTTTGCGATATGCATTGTTTCCTATTGCGATAGGCAGCTTCCATTCCTGAAGGGACCGATGCCTTTATATGTGTGCCATCGATGGCACCAATCACACCCTACGTAGAAATGTAATAGGTAAAATTTTTACTGGCATGGATTTTGTTTGAGCGAATCAGAAGCCCCGTGGACACGTACCTGGAAGTAATTTGCGAAACGATGATCTCCGGATATGCGAGTTGGTGTATCTGTGGAAGGAAGACGCACCAATAGATCCTCCAGCAGAAGGACTTTCTGCAGGACCCTGTAGATATGTGCAGATATTGTTGATCCTGAGTGTTGAAACCACTCCTGCAACACACGATTAGATAAGCCGTGTCCAAATGCGAACAAAAAAATACAAACTTGTTCTATCGTATCCATGGATCTTGTGTTACGCAACCCCGTTCTTTGCTCTAATAACTCCACAAACTTCATCAGGGTCGCAGGCTCCATTCTGAAACACCTGTAGGATCGCTTGATATGTCCTGCCATCATATCATCAATCCACATACGACCTGACCAAGGTCTGGTATTGAGAGGTGTGGGGGCACGTGGTATTTGTTGACCATTTGTGGCACATGCGTATATGTACAGAGCAAGGCTGTAGGACAACTCCGTAGCCTCGGATAAAAGCTCCTCAAACGGATTGTATAGCTGCTCTTCCATCTGCATAAAAGGTTTAGTACGTAAAGAATGTACGATCACCACGTAAACAATGACAATGTTGAACAATAGAGCATATCTGCGATGTAGTGTAAGTTATAACATTGGCAAATAAAAGTTCGAGAAGATATTAAATTTAGCATAAAAAAGAAATACTAGCAGGTACGCGTACATACTAACTTATACAAGGAGTACATAATAATTTCTCGTCAATAGTTCTACATAACAGTGGAGAACATATAAATTTACCATCAGTAGTCCTCAATAGTGCTACATAATAATAAAGTACTCGCAGATAGGGAAACATATAAATTTGTCCGTCGGGAGAAATGAAATGTTGGGGCTTCATATCAGTGGCAAGCATGACATAAGATGGTTTATGGGTGGCTGAGGACATGGTCAATCCATGCTTTGAGGTATTCGGGGTCATCCTTGACAGAACGGAAGAGCTCCCTTTTGCCCGGGTGAGTCAAGGTATCAGCCATCTTTACGTACGACGCTGGGGAGAGCGATGGACATGACTCCCTCAGCTCCTTGAACGCCTCACGGGCATCCACATCTAGCTGTCGTCTCTGTGCCCCTATCCTTTCGTGAATCAGCTCCATGAAGGCATCCATGTCTGGTACAGGTTGCTTCCCATCTCCACTCTTTTTACGCTTGGATCCAGATGATCTATGTGCAGCCTTGCTGACTACAGGAGGGGTCGACACCTCGTCCACATCCTCGTAATATGTATTACCCTCTTGACCCTCCATGAATTGCTCTTCTTCGGTAGTGGGTGTGGCCATAGGAGCACGTGAGGAGCTGGCATACCGCCCGGTAGCGCACCCCTTCCCGATGAGGTAGGAAACCTCTTCGAAGTACAAGAAGGGACGTGAACTGTACTTACGGTACGCCTCACCTACCTGACAAATAGAGCGTCGCAATTATTAATTGCTAAGTAATGTAATTGGAGTCTTGATGACAAGTTGATGGACATCATACCTCCAACCATGCGAGTTCATCTGGTGCGATTGGGCGATTTGAGACATGGTCCCATCCCCAACCAGACTTGCCCCGTAGGTACAAGTATGCCGCATGCTCCTTCTTGTAGATCTTCCAACGGGATTGGATTTGATCCTTTGTGTAACATAGGCCTGCTTGTTCGTTGAACTGGCGCAAGATTTCATTCCAACCTGCAGTAGTGAATGACTTCTCACTCCATTGATTCCTGTCTCGTGCTTCCAGCATACAATGGATTAAGATGCGATCATAAGTTGGTGTCCAATTGATTGCCCGCCCCGTACCAACAGTGTCACCTCCACTACCGTCCACTGAGCTCTTTCCCTTACCTTGTCGAGGCATTGTATGACTAATACAATAATTTGGTTAATGTAACCATGTCAATGCAGCATGTTTGAAGCATCACTTTCAAACAGTATATGCGATATCAGAACCATTTTCAAGAATTATAAACAACACTCCAACCACCACATAAAAAATCGACTTCAAATATGCTAAATCAGACTCTACGAAAAAAATATGCGATATCATACCCCTTCCACAATGAACATATACTCGACATCATACCCCTTCCACAATAAAAATATGCGAAACCATACCCCTACCACAGTACTCGACATAAAAAATATGCGATATCATAACAATTCAACCATTGGAAGGTGGACACGTAAAACAGAAACCCGCATTCACTCCATCATGAATCAAGCAGGTGCCATCCCGATCCCCGAACAACCCGTGAGCCTCAGGTATGATCATTCCCCTTCCACAATAAGCAAGCAACAACAAACCAATGGACTCCAAGCCAACAAGTGATATCCACTTTCTTGCACTTCGCAATGCCAATCCACCTACTGGATTGTCTAAAAATTGTGATTTTTTTTAAAAATTTTAGCATATGCATCCTCATTTTACTGTCTGCTTAGTGGACAATTTTTTTCACTTGAAGATGGGTTGCAAACTATCGTCCATAAACTATTGAGGCAGGAAATAATCCGATCATCATTGCGGAGCAAGAACTATACACGAGCAACCGATGGTCCCCAAAGACATCAGCAAGAACAAGTAGCAGGACTGGCCGTTGCTCTGCTTTCGTATGTCTACCATATTGGGCGACGCAAGAAAATGAATTCGATCCACGGTTGCTTTCCCAATTGAACTTCTACATTAACCCCCTTTCTGGTTCTACCCTAACCTCGTTCTTTTTTTTGGAAACCTATTTTATGTGATTTACTGCTTTCAACGTTGCCTCCCCCAGAGACATGTTAATCGAAACCACAATCCCTACCATGAACCTTCCTTTGAATTTTAACCTAAACAAGGAAATTTTTGGGAAACGAATCCAAAAAGCAACCAAGGTCGACCAAGAACAAGCAAAACAAGATTCCCCACCACAGGAGACGTAGCCAAATACCAGCCATGATCGCCCAGCATTAATGTCGGCTCCAAAACAACCAGTAGCGCATACACATGACAGTGAAAACAAAAAAATCTAACGCCATCGATAGATCAGCTTGTAGGTTACCTCGGCAGCACCTCGTGGGACGCGTCGTCACCTTCCGCCGACCACCGATCGGACAGTTCTTGCAATAGAAGATGAAGCTCAAGAACAACCCTGTATTTCCAGTCGATCTCGGACTTCCGCGTCCTCCTTCTCAACAGGGTCACCCGAGAGCACCTCGAACTGGCGGAGGAAACCATCGGTCAAGTGGGGAGAAGGGAGATGGGAGATGGAGACACGCTTGTCCAGGCACAGCCGAAGTGATGGATGCGACAACTCCGTAGCCTCGAGAAGGGATGCCGCAAGACGACAAGGCCAAAGAATGAGGGTTTTGGAGAGGGTTTCGGGACCAAAACCCACACGATAACCCTTGAATTCTAGCGGGTGACCCGCGCTATTGCCGGGTAACCCGCGACCCGAACGGGTCCTAAAAGGAAATGATTTTATGTTTATCAGTTATTAGTAGTTAGGATGCCAAAATTTTCTAATTGTAACTGTTGAGACGAATTATGCATTAAGTTTTCTAGTTGGAGCTTTCCTTCTAAATCCAATTATCCAATTAGGTCTTGCTATCTTATTTATTCATATAGTGTTTGTTGAAATATAAAATGCGGAAGCAAATCAAAGCAAGAACAAGATAAATGAAGACTTTGATTTTACGTGGAACCCTACTCCATGAGGAGCGGGATGAAACCACGGGAGAACCGCCTCAAAGGGCTGATTTTCTATTCACTTTCTCAAAGGTTACAATGGGTGTGGGGCTCATTATATATAGCCCCACCAATGTGACCATTCTTCAACACTCCCCCTCAAGCTAAGCATGCAATGCTAAGCTTGGATAAACAAAAAGAATACACCCACTCACATACAAAGTACATGAAACAACATACAATGTCAACTCAATACACATTGTCGATTGCTGTCGAAGATGATGCTTTTCATGCCATGTTGGTGAAGAGGAACTAGAGACTTGAGTGTGAATAATGATCTGCAGAAATATCTGATCAGCAATTGAGTCTTCATCATGGAGTATTCTGGCCCGCAACATGTCTTCACTGAAGACTGCTCCATCACTCCAAAGGGCCAACAAGAACGTCATGGGAATATCCATACATAGTGGAGTTCACGGCCATGAAACACATGTCGTGGGAATATCCATACATAATGGAGTTCATGACCGCTAGAGGATGGAGCCAACAATGAGTCTCTCATTGGAGAACTCCACAAAAAATAGGTACTCAAATAAAGCACCTCAAACAATGAGTCTCCCTCTGGAGAACTCCACAAAACATAGATACTCAAATAGAGCACCTCAAGCAATGAGTCTCCCTCTGAAGAACTCTACAAAACATAGGTACTCAAACAGAGCACCTCAAGCAATGAGTCTTCCTTTGGAGAACTCCACAAAACATAGGTACTCAAATAGAGCACCTCAAACAATGGTAGGGCTCAGAAACCTCCACCCAATACTTCAAACAATGGTAGGGAAGACTCCACTACCCAGCAATGGTAAAGCATGAACCCTACTCCATGAGGAGCACAGGGGCTCGCGTACAGGGAAGGAAGCACAGGGGCTCACGCAGAGGGAAAGAGACGCAGGGGCTCGCATACAGGGAAGGGGAGCGCACGCCTGGTGGGTTGCGCACAGGGAGCGCACACGCAGGAGGGCGCAATCAGGGCATCACGTAGGAGGACGCAAGCAGGGAACGCGCGTGGAGGAAGAGGTCGCGCAGGCAGGCATCCCTTCTAGGGAGGGGATCATTCGTGCGCCGCATGCAGGTGCCGAGGAGGATGAGCGAGATGCTTGAAGATGCGTCCCTCGAGATGACCGGACCATTGCATGCAACAATTTTTTTATCGAGCCTCTTCATCTTTGTGCCTGATCACGCGAGGAGATCTCTCCGCGCAACAACTTCTGGAGAGGGAAACAACCCCGATCGAGATCTTCTGCTACAATCGGGCTCGCATGAACTTGTGAATTCACATACAACTCAGGAATGAAAAACATAAAGAACTTGTGAAAATCGGGTCTCATTGAAAAACCCCTAGAATGATGATCTTTGAACTTCAACAATGATTCTTTAAGAATGAACAGCAAATAATTTCTTCAAGAACAATGAAGAATTGAATCTCGAATCTCAACAAAAAAATATAAACTTGAAAATCTCGAGAATCGACCTGCTCTGATACCATGTTGAAATATAAAATGCTGAAGCGAATCAAAGCAAGAACAAGATAAATGAAGACTTTGATTTTACGTGGAACCCTACTCCGTGAGGAGCGGGATGAAACCACGGGAAAACCACCTAAAAGGGCTGATTTTCTATTCACTTTCTCAAAGGTTACAGTGGGTGTGAGGCTCATTATATAGCCCCACCAATGTGACCAACAATCACCACTCCAAGATCTGGTACTAAACATAGCCCACCAAGACCATTCTTCAACATTGTTTAGTTTTCAAACCTTTTTTTGGATCTATGGGACTTGTTGGAGTATATGCGTCACTTGTGTAGGGAAATTGGATCCCTCCAGTGTCCAATAACCACATCCTGTGGTTTAGTCCCACATCTACCAGTTGTGGGACTTGGAGGATCAGCGGGGGATATATAAGAAGCCCTAGAGCCATCGTATCATATGAGAGAAAGTTCAATGAACACATCAACACGTTGAGGCATTCTCCCGTGGTTTCATCCTGCTCCTTAGGGAGTAGGGTTCCACGTAAAAATCTCAATGTTCTTTTCATGTTTATTATGTATCTCTGATTTACGCTTCTGCATTCTTTGTTTTCTAACATGGTATCAGAGAGGGTTCGATTCTGAGTTTGAGTTTGTTTTTTAAAGATTTATTTTTGATTTTTTTGGGTTCAAGTTCGAGTTTTAGGGATTTGTAGAAGGAATAGAATTGCTTGATTCATTGAGACCCCACAACTCTCTTATATATGAGAAAAACCCTAGGTAAATTACATAAGAGGTACAATATGAAATAGAAATAAGAAATAAGAACGAAGAGATACAAATATCTCAACACTCCCCCTCACGTCGGAGCATATATATGTCTGTCATGCTCAGCTTGGAACAATATCTCTAAAATGGACCTCGAGCAAGTGCTTTAGTGAATATATTTACAGTATGAACTCCCGTGGTAACATGAGAGGTGAATATGAGTCCTTTCTCGATCATGTCTCTGGTATAGTGACAATCCGCCGCTATATGCTTGGTCCGTTCATGGAATGCAGTATTATTGGCAATTGTAGAGACTTATGTTATGATGTCATGTATCGTTTATTTTTCATACTTATTCTCTGGACTCTTATGTAATTTACCTATAGGCTATTCTCCTATATAAGAGAGCCTAGGGTTCTATGGAATAACAATTCTCTCTTTTCCACCAACATGGTATCAGAGCCAAAACCCTAACCCTACCCTCTCAACCCCACACCACCCACCCTCTCTCTCCTTAGTCTCGGCAGCGCCGCCCCCCCTCCACTGGGTCTCCCCAGGCCTCTAGGCCTCCGTCGGGTCCTTTCCAGTCCTCCAGCCCTCCACCGGGACCCCCCAGCCCTCTGGCGGGCCCTCCCCCTGTCGGCAACTTAACTACTCGTCGGCCGATATATTGACATGGGTTTGAGTGCATAAAGTCTACATATGCACTCAAATCCTATTCGGTTGATGTAGACACCATCTTTTTTCTACAAACCCTAGTTTTCATCTCGGGCTAAATGTCAGAAAGTAAAGTCAATATGCCCTCCATAAGCGCCTTCAAAGGTCCTGCGTCGATAGTCAAGATGGATGTGACGAACTATGAGCTCTTGGCGATGCAGTTCATGAGTCTCATGAAGTCAAACTGTAAGAAGCATATACTTATCGAGGATGAGCCGGAAGAGAAGACAGGGATCTATGCTTCATGGGAGGCTGATGACGCTTATGCCAAAGTTTGGCTATTAGGCACATTGTCGATGGAGATTGCCAATGATGTCCTCCATCAGCCCACTGCCAAGGTAATGTGGGATATTCTGGCCGCTACATATTCCCAAGTACGGAACGAGACCAAGATGTTTCAGCTCTAGCATGATATATTCACGATGAAGCATAATGAGCGGCCACTTCACTCGAGAAACTATATAGCACCATACCACTCACGGCGACTCCAGAGCAGCAGAAGACCTTTCGGAATGCTACCATGGTGGGAGTACTACTTGCAGTGCTAGATCCTGAATATGAAGCAACCCGATCTCAGATATTGGCCGATGTTGTTATTCCTCCTATAGAGGATGTTTACCGGAGGCTTAGTCGCATATTTGTTTCCTCCAACTCATCTACTCCACCCAATCGGCGATGGCAGTATCGCGTGGGAGAGGTGGCCAATCTCCTGCTCGTGGACGTGGATCTCGTGGACGAGGAGGTCGCTTTCGCCAGCCATGTTCATTTTTTCATCGCACATGCCAATCAGAGGAGACATGCTACTCAAAGCATGGGTTCCTAGCATCAACGCATGTAGCCGAGCATGTCACGCCTCAGTCAGCATCCACTACAGATAATCGGTTCGAAGAACTTGTGGCGTGTCTACGAGATATTATGCCTCAACCGTCTAATGATTCTTCAGGTGGCTCTTCAGATATTGCCGCTACAGCTTCTGCTAGTTCGCCTGCCGCTGCCAGTACCTCAGGTAGTGCCACTGCCTTTACATCTTGTCATGATCTCTCCGATTGGATTATAGACTCTGGCGCCACCCATCATCTCTGTCGTGACAGAGAGAGACTTGAGTCATACAGGGACATATCATCTGGTCGCTCAGTGTTGATAGCAAATGGGACTCATTCCCCAATCATTGGATAGGGGGAGATCGCCTTATCACCTTCTATGCATTTACGGAATGTTCTTCATGCTCCTGAGTTCTCCATGAATTTGTTATCCATTAGTCAGATTACGAAGGATTTGCACTGTTGTGCTATATTTGACCCATCCTCTCTCATTTTTTAGGGCATACTCACGGGCAGGGTGATTGGCTGTGGCTCTGAACAGAATGGCCTCTATCGCCTGGTCTGGATTCCTATGCCGGCGTCTCTTCACATTCAGCCGGATCAGTTTCTCCATACATCTGGAATGTTCGCTTTGGCCATCTCCCGCTCCAGAAAATGTGACATCTCTTGCCTCAGATCTCTCCGAGTTCGTCATTCCGTTGTGAAGCGTGTCAGTTGGGAAAGCATCATTGGTCTAGCTTTTCTCATCGTCAGAGTCGGAGCAATAGCTCCTCGTTTGAGTTGTTTCATATTGATATTTGGAGTCCGAGTCGTGTACCTGATCATCAGGGACACAGGTTTTATCTAGTTGTGGTTGATAATTTTTCTCGTGTTTCTTGGGTCTTTCTTTTGAAGAATAAATCTGAAGCAGGGGATGTTATTAAAAAGTTGATTAATGAAGTGCAGAATGTCTTCTCTTCTACTATCAAATATGTTCGTACAGATAATGCTTTGGACTTCTGTACCCGTTCTCTCTGTCAGTTTCTTTCGTCTAAGGGCATTATCCACCAAACCACATGTGCTTACACTTCTCAACATAATGGAGTGGCAGAGAGAAAGCATCTCCACCTTCTTGACATCACTCGCACCCTACTTATCCAGAGTTGTGTGCCTATCACTTTTGGGTGGATGTTGTTCTTACAACCTGCTATCTTGTCAATCGCATGCCATCGGCTGTTCTTGGTGAGAAAATTCCTCTTTCCGTTATTTCCCCTGATAATGAATTATTCTCACTTACTCCTCCCGTCTTTGGCACTGTGGCATTTGTTCATCACTTGTCTCCTGGACTTGACAAATTCTCTCCTAGACATGTCAAGTGTGTCTTCGTAGGTTACTCCCAGACTTAGAAGGGTTATCGGTGCTACGACCTCATAAACAAGAAATATTTTGTCATGCTGACGTTACATTTTTTGAGTCAGTCGTGTACTTCTCCCCTGCAGGAGACAAGTTGGTCTCGTCTACTTCCGATGATGAGATCTATGTTCCTCCTCCTAGTCTGAGTCCACCTGAGTCCACTCCTACTCCTGTTACTGCACCACCACCACCTCCACAACCACCTGTCCCACCTTTACCTAAATTTTATACACGTCGGTCAGGTCCTTCTCAGACTACACGCCTACCATCCATCACGCCTCAGGTATGTTCAGATGGCATCACTACTGATGGGTTAGATATTGTACATGTGCAGGATTCTTCAGTGCAGGAGGAGGTTGCACCATTTAGTACAACGGATGATGATCTTGATGTTCCCATTGCTATTCGGATGCAGAAACGGACTTGCGTGTCTTATCCCTGTGCTTCCCAGGTGTCCTTTCACCGCCTTACAAGGGACTTTCAGAGGTTTGCTGCAGTTTGGTCTTCCGTGGATATACCATGGACCTATCAGGAAGCTATAAAGATTGATTGTTGGCGATTGGCTATGGAAGAAGAGATGTGTGCTTTACAGTCTCGTGGTACATGGAGCTTGGTGAATGCTCCATCTGGCACATCCATTGTTGGCTGCAAGTGGGTATTCACAGTTAAATACTATTCAGATGGCAGTCTTAATCGATACAAAGCACGACTTGTTGCGAGAGGTTTCACACAGAGCTATGGCGTGGACTATATGGATACATTTTCTCCAGTGGCTCGTCACTCTACTCTTCGCATTCTCCTATCGGTTGTTGTAGTACATGATTGTTCTATCTCTCAACTTGATGTCAAGAATGCCTTTTTGTATGGAGATCTGCAGGAGGAAGTCTACATGCAGCAACCACTAGGGTTCACTGCTGAGGGGGAGAGTCAGATGGTGTGTAGACTTCACAAGGCGATTTATGGCCTTAAGCAGAGTCCACGAGCATGGTTCCAAAAGCTTTCCAACCTTATTGAACGACATGGATTCAAAAGATCAAATGCGGATCACTCGTTCATTCAGAAGACCTTTACAGGTACGGTTGTCATCATGGTCAATGTTGATGATAATCTGGTTACAGGAGATGATGTTCAAGGAGTAGAGAGGGAAAAAGCATTCTTGGGTTGTCAGTTTGTCACAAAGGACCTTGGTACCCTAAGGTACTTTCTGGGGTTGGAATTTGCCAGGTATGCACAGGGTCTGTTAATGACCCTAAGGAAATATATTACAGTTTTTCTGATTGAAACATGCATGGTTGAATGTAGACCATCAAGTACTCCCATGGACCCGAGCATGAAACTATATGACAATGATACTGAAGAAGTCGACAAGAGAAGATATAGAGAGATGGTGGGGAAGCTACTTTATATCACCATAACTCGACCTGATATTGCTTTTGCAGTAAGTCGGGTGAGTCAGTTTATGGAGCAGCCAAGACAAATTCATATGGACACCATATACATGATATTGAGGTATCTAAAGTCTTCTCCAGGCTCAGGGTTGCTATTTCGAAAAAGCACTGATTTATCTATTTCGGCGTGTGCAGACGCAGACTATGCAGGGTGTCCTAAGGATCGAAAGTCCACATCAGGATTCACAGTTTTTGTTGGGAGCTCTCTGGTCTCGTGGAAAAGCAAGAAACAAACTGTTGTGGCAAGGTCCAGCGCTGAGTCTGAATATAGGGTCATGGCGCAAGCAACCACAGAGATGATGTGGGTTCGAGCTGTGCTAGAAGATCTACATATAGTTGTACCTTTAGCCATGCAGGTTCTGTGTGACAATCATGCAACATTGTTTATTGCCAACAATCCAGCATTTCATGAGAGAATAAATCATATCGAAGTTGACTGCCATTACACTAGAGACATGATTCAGAGAGGCTTGATATCTACGTCTCATGTTAGCTCAAAGGATCAGACTGCCGACATATTTACCAAGCCGCTGCTCAGAGGACCCTTTCAGAGATGTTCTTCCAAGCTGAGCATGATAGACATCTATGCTCCATCTCGAGGGGGAGTGTAGAAACCTTTGTTATGATATTATGTATCGTTTATTATTTCGTACTTATTCTCTGGACTCTTATGTAATTTACCCATAGGCTATTCTCCTATATAAGAGAGCTTAGGGTTCTATGGAATAACAATTCACTCTTTTCCACCAACAGCAATAAATAGATCTATTTGATTGTCGCATAGAAGCTATATGGTAAGAGGTACCTCAACTTCCAGATCAGTCCTGTATGGGAAGATGAATCTCAACTGCCAGATCAGTCAGTACTGATCTTACCCACATCATCTCTGTGCTCCCCTCAGCCATGGCTCTGTATTCAGATTGTGCGCTGGATCTAGCAACCATAGTTTGTTTCTTGCTCTTCCTTAACACGAGCGAACTCCCAATAAAAACTGCAAAGCCATCGCTAGAATTCCTGTCTCTCGGGCATCCTGCATAATCTGCATCTACACAAGCCGTTACCTCAAGAGATGCATCTTTGCTGAATATAAGACCAATACCCGGTGAAGTGTTCAAATATCTTAGAATCATATGAACATCATCCATATGCACCTGTCTGGCCTGCTCCATGAACTGGCTCACCTTGCTCACAACAAAAGTTGTCTGGCCTGGTGATAGTAGCATAGAGGAGCTTCCCAACAAGCTTCATATATCTCCTCTTATCTACCTCCTCAATGTCATCATCATATAATCTCATGCTTGGATTCATAGGGGTAGCAACAGGCTTGCATTCTGTCATATATGTCTCAAGTAGAAGATCAGTCACAAACTTCCTCTAAGTCATCACGAGACTACTCTGTTTCCTGGCGAAATCTAATATGAGAAAGTAAAGTAGACTGACAAGGTCCTTAGTCACAAAATGTTGACCTAAGAACTCCTTAGTCACATGAATGCCATGTTCATCGTCACCCATGACAATTATGTCATCTTCATAAACCAGAATGGCTATTGTACCTCTTTGTGACCTCTGAACAAAAAGTGAATGATCTGCAGTGGACTACACAAACCCCTGGTGCTTTATCAACTCCGAGAGCTTCTGGTACCAAGCTTTCGGACTCTGTTCCAGGACATAAATGGCCTTGTGGAGCCTGCATACCTTCTGAGACCCCCCACAATAACGAATCCTGGTGGCTGGTAAATATTTGACTCATCATCTTAATGTCTAAATTTTAGCTTGAATCCTTGAACAAAACTCAAAATAAATACCCATGAAGTTAATAAATTAACAAAAAATAACTCACAGTAAAAATAAATTGTATATTTATCTTGTAAATAAGTCTACAAGATAATTCAAATAAAAACCACAAAAATAAAGCGCTGAAAATTTGTATATATTCACCTGTAAATATGTCAAACAATAAATTCATACTAAGTCCTATTAACATAATTATTCTTCTAACTTGTATATAAAAATATATAGAAAATATGAAAGTATAAAATAAAGAGTCAAATTCCTAAGTAGTACCTGGGAATTACTTAAATACCCAGGTTCTACAAAATGTTTTTTTACTCAAAAACTACAGAGGTGTCGCATGTTGAACATGCGACACATCTAAAGTTATTTTTTTACTCAAGAACTACATATATATCGCATCTTGAATATGCGATACAGATAACGCATATTGAATATGCGACATATTTTCAGGGAATTTCTCACATGTCGCATGTTCTACATGCGACATATTTCCAGGGAATTTCGCTCGAAAATGACTGGCCAGGTCTGGGCCAGGGAATTTCTCACATGTCGCATGTTCTACATGCGACATATTTCCAGAGAATTTCCCTGGAAAATGACTGGCCAGGTCTGGGACATGAACTTTTGAAGTTGTGGGTTTGGCCATTAGTCATCTTGTGACATGTCCGATGGGTGACATGCGACATATCATAAAAACCCTTGAAAAAGCATGGTCAATTTCATGTTTCTAATATAAATAGACATTGCATTCACGCATTCAAAGATGTATAGACAATTAACAAAGCAGGCTATGGACACAGACATTCACAACACAGATAAATAGTGTGATCCAGAAAGACATTCCAAACATTTAATATAAATAAACTTGTCCACGAATATACATTACATTTTTGTGTCATATTAAAAACTACAATGATTACAAGTCAACGCTTTTTCCTCCGCTGGTATGTAATCGTAGAATCAGGAGGATGGAATGGTAACAGGCGGTTCGCCTCGTCTATCATGTGGATTTGAGAGGGTCCTGGGACATCTTCCTCGAAGGTTGGCATCGGCGGCGGCGTTAGTGTGCAGTAAGTTGGTTGTGTCTCGCTGGCGTCCAATCCATGCCTCAACGGTGCCTGAGGCGTTGGCAAGTCGTCCCGTGGTCGCTCGGTGGCAAGTGTGAAGAAGTCTCTTTGCGCAAGGTTCTCATCTTCCGCCGCGGCTTCTTCATAGTCCATGGGTTCCGCCACTTGTTCACGCGCCCTACCTCGACCTCTTCCTCTTCCCCGTCCTCTTGCCCTTTCTCGCCTTGCCTCCTCCCTAGCCACATCAGCACGCTCGTCATGTAACGTGACCGCATCTGCAAATTGAAACGACAGCCACTCCGTCATTTCCGCCTTCGCTTGTGCCGCAATTTCACGGCATTCCTCGTGTCCAATGTCGTACACACGGCTCCACTTGGCGAGCTGCATCCAAGGAAAAAACGTAGAGGTAAATTTGTAGCAGTTTTCTTAATTAATTTACCACAAACTTCTAGTTGGAGCACTTACGTTGCTTGCCAGAGTTGCACCTAAACGTCTGACAAATCTTCGAGTTATGGTCCGATACCATTGCTCGTATGCGGGCGTCGCGAATATCCCTCTGGACCGATTGATACGAACAATTCTATCTTCCCGCTCATCCCAGCGGGCAATATGCAAGCAGTGTTTTGCCCTCCAATCTACATGCACTTTCCCCCCACAAATCGATTGCATGGAGTTCCTCAAAGGTGAAGCAACGACATGGAATATCTTGAAGGCCCCCAAATTGTCTCAAGAAACGGTCTGGGTAGTAATACTCCACAATGTGGAAGTATATCAACGGTACTTCCGCTCTCTAAATGCGTTCGCCTTCAAGAGAGTTGGCTGGGAGATGGGCGCGGATCTCATCGGTATATGGAGTTCAAAATACCTGAATGCGAAAATTGTATTTCGATTAGTTTTTTTTGTCGATATAGGAAAAATTTGTGAATGTAAAATTACCTGCTCGGGTGATTGCATGTCAAAAACGTCTCAGTAAGGTCTCACCACG
Organism: Ottelia alismoides; assembly: GCA_037367405.1. NCBI lineage: Eukaryota > Viridiplantae > Streptophyta > Magnoliopsida > Alismatales > Hydrocharitaceae > Ottelia > Ottelia alismoides. The sequence continues at coordinate 742,393 of JAZKJV010001469.1, read as the reverse complement.
TGTGTAGGCTGTCTACGATGGGCAAACGCCGTTGCCAATCGGACTCCTAACGGGCGTCCGTACCATTCTCTGTTGTCCCTCACAACTGGAGCAATGTGGGGGAAATGCTCCCATGCCCATAGCTGAAGGAGTATGACCGAGCCTCCAATCTATTCGGTCGCCATATCTGCTGCTAAACACAGATGTTTGTATAGATATGCAAGTACTGCGGATCCCCAGCTCAGTGTCCCAGAGTACTCGAAATCATGCAGATCTGGTAGAGCGATAAGTGATACCAACGAGCCTGACTTGTCCGTGAATAGGACTCGACCAAGCAACTGCAAAATGTAGGCTCGAGCGTGTCTCTGTACTACCAGCTCATCTGTATCTTCTGGCAATTCTGCAAAATTGGTGGACAGCCAGCTTGCTGACACCCTGCTGCCAACGATGTCTGCGGGCAGTGGCCTAACGCCCAACAATTCCTCGCATGTATCTGCCCATGTCGCTCCAGGTCGTCTCCCCAGTAACCGCAGGCCCATCAATTCGCAACCCCATGATGAATGCGACATCCTGCAAGGTGATGGTAATCTCCCCACTAGCCATGTGGAAGGTGTGCGTCTCGGGTCTCCAACATTCAACCAACGCGGTCACCAGATGCCAATCTAGGGTAATGAACTCGAGCTCTGAAATGCATCCAAATCCTGCTTCGGCTACATAAGGCCGTAGTCGGTCATCCAAAGGGATCCGACGTACATGGGTCTCTCGTCGTCGGCAACGCAACCATGAAGATTCCTACAAGAAAAATATTAGGAAAAAAATTGAAGGAAGCAAGAAATTAAAATTACTTACATCGCCAGCCCAGACACGACGTGAACGATGTCGCTCCTGAAGATGCAAAACAGATGGGTCAATTGGGCCGGGATCCATCTGCAAATTTAAATATTCAATGTTAGACAATACAATGTAAAAAACAACAATATCCCACAAAAGCAACAAGTATTTACCACAACTACCACATACAATGAAAATTAATAATATACGAGGGAAGCACACTTACTCGAACTTGGACATTTACGTCAGTTGTGACCTATGCCACCACAATTACCACATTTATTCTTATTCCTGTTCGTCGTCGGCGCATTTGATGTGGATGCTTGAGAATCCCTTGCGGTTTTGTTGGGACATCCATGGTGTGTGTGACCCAATATCCCACAAAAGGAACAAGTATTTTGCTGAATCACATCCCTTACATCCATTTCATTATGTATTCTTGTTGTACGTGGACGACCTTTACCGCATTTACGCTTTGGGTCCGGACGTAACTCAGGATAATCCAAGAGAGCCCATGTTTCACGATCACCGATGGGAAAAAATTGCCCTCCATAAACCTTCAACTGGTTCTGCCAGGTGTACCACTCTCCAACAAATGAATCCACTTCAGCCCGACGCTTTGAAATGACTGCAATGGCGTGGGAACATGGGATACGAAATATTTGCCACTTATTATAAGTGCATTTCCTTTGGATCAAATTTATCGTGTACTGTTTGCGCCCGCGAATACCAGTAGAAGTCCGTCGAGCCCTGGTAGACACCTCGAATAATATTTCCGGCTGTACTTGTACCTGAGTTATTGTGTGCCCATTCGCAGCTGCAGTCCAACGGGTCAACTCAGTGGATGCGTAATGCGTGAATTTTCGACCAGCAGCAATGGCTGCGCTTGCTTCTTCAGCATGTTGAATGAAGTATGACACACAATTATAAAAGGTCTTCTCAATTAACACAGAGATTGGCAAGCAACGGGCATCTTTAAGAACTGCATTGTAGCTTTCGCTCAGATTTGTATTCATCTAACCAAACCTATACCCACCGTCATAGGCCAAGGTCCATTGCTCACGACGACAATCATGAGTCGAAAACCATCTACCTGCTTCATTATTCCACTATTGCAATTTCCTCATGAAGTACGCGAACTTCCTAGGTGTCGTCTGTAATGTTGCGGCTTGCACCAGAGCTTTCATGGAGCCATTTTAAAGACGCTATTGAAGTTGCTCGCGACGTGCCTTGTACAAAACCGCCAATATGCAAAGGGTTCTAATAAATCCACGTCAGCATCTTTCATAGCGGCTTTTATACCAGAATGCCTGTCAGAGATGATACATATTGGTCCAGCTCGCATGCCGATTACCCTGACACGTACCAACGAAAGAAACCACTTCCATGACGGAGCGGATTCCTCGTCAACAATCCCGAATGCAAGGGGAACAATATGTTTATCCCCGTCAATACCGCAAGCAATGAGCAATTTTGTTTGTACTTCCCGTACAAATGTGTCCCATCAACACTAATCAGAGGCCGACAATATTTGAACGCTTCAATCGAAGGCCCAAATGCCCAAAAGCATCGTTCAAATCTACGGCAGAGCGGTTTCCGAGGATCAGGATGGTCGCTGTATTCAATATCAATTTCAGTCCCTGGAATAGCAGCCTTCATTGCATGCAATAGGAAAGGCATTTCAGCGTATGACTTTTTCCAGTCACCAAATACGATTCCGATGGCCTTCCTTCGAGCATCCCAAGCCCTTTTCTTTGTAACCCAGTAGTTGTACATCTCGTGGATGTGAGCTCTACAACTTAAAACACGAACATTAGGGTTATCCCTAACAAGAGTTAGCAAAGATCTGGACATGAATTTGTAGTCCAACTGAGGGTGATCTTGATTAACTGTAGGGTTTATACAAGTGTGTGTTCCAACAAACTTGGAGATCACCCACAAACCATCAAATTTTCTAAATGTCCTCGTAAATACCAAACACAGCCATTTGATCTCTGTGTGCAAAAACAGACCATATAAAGTTGGTGGATTCCTTCACAATGAAGTCAAAGTAAGACAGAATGTGGTACTTCTTCACAGCGTAAACCAAATCGTCCCTACATTTGAACGTTCTACCCCTGTGTATTTCGTCAGCGACACCATCAAGTCTAGACTTCTCTCGAACTTCGTCTTCATATGTTGAACGAGTATTTGATCCTCTAACCCTAAAAAAGGGTATACGGGGTGTAATAGTATGCGTGCTTTGTTCATCAGTTGGGATATCCTCGTCCATCGCATCATCGTCGACATCTTCGCTACCTGCTTCGAGGTCATCATCGGTCCCCCAAAGGGATGAAATCATCCAAAGCATGAACCTCTCGCATGAACCTCTCACTCAGGCCAAATCCTGATCCATGCATGGTTGCGTAACAGGCGCATCAGTGTCAAAGTAGGGTTCCATGTTTGGGACATTTATTGGTTACGTGGTACGGACAACTGCTGGTTGTGTCCTCGGGACTACGGACGGTCCCATGTTAGTCACAACAGTGGGGGACTTCAGACACATATACATCTTCAACATAAATGTCAATAGGCATTGATTTCCCAATGGTCCGAGCATACACAAGAACTGCTTGCACATCATCATCGTCGACAATAGATGGAAATGATGGTTCCTCCCTTGAGCCTCGAGGATGCGATGTAATAATCGGATTTTTTGACTATCGGCATCCAGGTTGAACTTACGGTAAACCAAGTTCAACATCTCATCGAACGTCATATTAGGCGTCAGCACAAACCCCCTTACGTTGGTCGACGATCCGCACATGAGTGTACCACTCAAATGACACATACAATACAACTGCTCCATTCTAACCTAATCCGTGACACAACGTACAACCAAACATCATACATTCAAAAAATGAAAATAATATGCATATGATACAAACAATCAACTCAAGAAAATTTTTTACCAAGTCTAAGTGTTCGCAACAACGGTTTAGCCCTAGTGGGACGCGGGGGCGGCTACGACGGAGCCAACCAATGAAACCACGGAAAAGGAGTGTTCCGTGGGGGCTAGGAGTGAGCAAAATGGGTGTCTTTGAGAGAGGAGGAGATCAAAAAACGCAGGTGGAGCAGTGGGGGGTCGAGGGCGGCACGGGTGGTGCCGGAGCTGGAAGGAGCGGGGAAATGGCAAGGCCGATAGGCGCGGCCCTTATTTAGCCCTTATATCGCATATCGAGCATGCGTTATCTATAGCGCATATTAAAGATGCGATATATATGTAGTTCCTGGATAAAAAAACTTCAGGGGTGTCGCATGTTGAACATGCGACACCTCTATAGGTTTTTTAGTAAAAAAAATATGTCGTAGAACCTGCGTATTTAAGTAATTCCCAGGTACTACTTAGGAATTCGACTCATAAAATAAATTATACATGAAATAAAGTCCCGCTCGAATGAACTCTAATTTCACTAAACTCACTTTTCAAATTTAAGTTGTAAAATAATCTAATGAAAATGGTCTAACTAAATTGGAGCTTGTTTGGATATGTTAAATCTGGGACCTATTTGTGCATTATAAATATTTCTTAACTTAACGTGATTTCATGTACATAAATAACCCGTTTTCATTTATTTCTTTTTATTTATTTTCTTTATTTTATGTTTTAATAAAATACATTAAATTCAAAATAAAGAAATCAAAATCAAAGAAATTGATGTGTTCTAACTATGTATATTGTATATGTCCTTTCTTTTTTATAGTTATTTCACTTTTTCTTCATTTTGAAAATCCATAAAAAATAATTTTTTGTATAAATTGCTTTAGTAACTTATAAAATTTGTTTGGTATATGTTAGAGTATTTGGAGCATGCGGTGGTGGGACTTGGAAGCTCTGAGGAGGCTATATAAGGAGCTCCTGACCTCCTGTAACCATTGAGAAAGTCAATAGACAAACCTGGCCTTTTGAGGCCTTCTCCCGTGGTTTCATCCCGCTCCTCGCGGAGTAGGGTTCCACGTAAAATCCCGTTGTGTTCTTCTAAGTTTTTATTCTTTTTCCATGTTTCGCTTCCTTTTCCTATTTTCTAATATGGTATCAGAGCGGGTCGATTCTCGAGGAGTTTTTTTTGTTCTTTATGTTTTGTTCGAGAATCATTATCAGTTTCTGTTCTCGATTGTTTCTTATTGAAAGATTATTATTTTGAGTTCGTGATTTGGGTTCTGTTTCCACGTTTTTTTTTCCGAACCCTAAATCACAAACGTTCCACGCTGCACACCCTCTTCATCCAGGCGGCGTGTACCAGGCCGGCTACCCCAGCAACGGACCTTGATCTCCAGGCAACTTGAGCATGCTCCAGGCGATTGCTCAATCGCGCAGGTGGCGCATCGTGAAGCAATCCACATCCTACGATGTCGGCACAACTCCCCCTCGCCACAATAATGTTTCGGCTGATGGTGAACCCGCAAACACCGGTCGATGGTGAACTCGCAAACATCTACAAAAGCAACAAAACAATTGCTCCATGGTGAACACCTACCCTCCAGGCGAGCGCGCAGTAGGTGGAACCCTCCAGGCGAGCGCGCAGTAGCTTCCAGGCGCAAGGCGGCAATTGCCTCCTTCCCATGCGAGACCTCCATCGAACTCCAGCAGGAGCCCTGTTCCCAGATGGCCGCGCGCGCGGAGCCCTATTCCACAAGGCGTCGTGCGGCATCGCGCAACTTGCACCTCCAGGCCGCAAGAAGCTCTCCTCCTCTCTTATGTCTCCTACAAGCGGCGCGGTGGTGCGATCTCCAAGTGCTCGCGCCCCCTGCGTGCTCCCCAGCCGCAGGCGAGCTCCTCCTGATCGCATGGGCGGCGCTTCGTTTCTCGAGGGCTCTGGGAACTCGAATTAGGTTTTTAGCCCCAAGAGGGGCTACTTTTATAAAAAAAACGGGGGGGGGGGGGGGGTGTGCATCCCAAAAAAGGGGGGGAGGGGAAAGAAAAGTGAGTTGGGCCCAAGTGGGCTTAATAGTTCGGAAAAAAAATTTGTGTGAGAGAGAGGTTGATCTGTTTATAAAAGGAGGGGAGCAGTTGGCCTTTGGGGCCCGTGTGTCGAAAAAAAAGGAGCGTACAATTAAAAAGCCATACGCATTTAAAAATATTTGTTTGCAAAAAAAAGAAAAACAAGAAAAAAAGAAAGAAAGAAAGAAAATATTATCAAAAAAAGGCGCGTACAAGAAAAGGCCATACGCAAAATATTAAAAAAATGTTTTCAAAAAAATGTTTCCAAAAAAAGAGGTGACGGCTTAAAAAAACTGATGAAAAGCCGCAAGGAATTTTTCGAGAATATTCATGTTTTCCCCATATTTATGTATTATCTTATCTTCTGCCAACGTGGTCAACCATGTCATTGCGACCAGTATGGGAGAAAGGGGGAGTATATGTAGAGTCACAGGTCTTGTTCTAACATTCAGATGTCAGACTTCCCAGACCGGTCGATGTTCAGACTCGACGACGACGCATGCCAATCATTTGTCATTCTTGTTGGTCGGTCAGAGCTTTCATGTGAGCCGTAGGGACTCCAGAGCAGAGGACCATTCCCTATGCCATCGGGGCAAGGGTTTTCATGTGGTATCATAGGGACTCCAGAGTAGAGTACCATTCTCTGATCCAGATAGATCCAGTTTCACACTCCAGCCCGTTCGTCCTGCTCACATGCACACCATGAGAAGCAACGTCCTCGACTGCAGCAGTTGTACGCGTTGGGTTGATATTGTATGTAGTGTCATGTATTGAGAGTTGAGTTTCTTTCTGTTTGTCCAAGCTGAGCATTGCATGCTCCAGCTTGAGGGGGACTGTTAGAGTATTTGGAGCATGCGTCACTTATGTAATAGGTGGGTAACCCCAACATTGAGTTTAATCCCACATCTACCAGTGACGGGACTTGGAGGCTCTGAGGAGGCTATATAAGGAGCCCCAGACCTCCTGTAACCATTAAGAAAGTTAATAGACAAACCTGGCCCTTTGAGACCTTCTCCCGTGGTTTCATCCCACTCCTCACGGAGTAGGGTTCCACATAAAATCCCGCTGTGTTCTTCTAAGTTTTTATTCCTTTTCCATGTTTCACTTCCGCTTCCTATTTTCAAACAGTATATAGTTTTATTAAAAATCAAAGGAAATATATAACTCTCAAAAATTGATATTTTATGCATTTAAAATACCTTCACAATTCGTGTTTTGTATGCATTCTTTATTTTGATTTTGATGTTTCATGGAAATTGTAGATCTCATCTAGATCTACACTTTTTATGTTCTACCATTTTCATTTTGAAAATTTCTTTTTTGTATTAATTTTGTTGTTTTTATTTTCATAGTCAATTGTTGACCAACCTCTGATGAGGTGGCTTCCTCCATTCGCTCTCATTCTTCCCACTTATCTGCCTTCACATGAGTGTATCCCAACCCTCCTACCCTCCAGGTGATATGTACGAGTGTTTACGGTCAAGCAATGATGATTTCCCACTCTGGCGGGATTCGGTGGTGGTCTGCCACTATCACAACGCTACTCTAGTAGCTGCGCGAGCTTCACGTCACTGCTGCGTCGAGCAAGGATCCAAGGAGGAGCCCAGCTTGCTTCTTTGCTAAGGCAATCCCTCCATTTTCTTCAGGTAGTTCTCCAATCTTCCCACTTTCCTCTTTTCTTCTATTTTTATTGCTTACACCACATCTTCTCCGAGTCATCGAACCTTTTCATTAGCTCCGCCACACCTCCATCACCCTCACACACACTCATCTATCACCTTCCCCTTCTCCAGAACCTCTTCCGCTCTGGTAACCTTCCTCCTTGCATAGGTTGAAGATCCATAGTGCCCCCCCCCCCCCTTATCTCGCTTTGCCGGAGCCCCCCCCTTTAACGTCATTTCGCCACGATTTCCTTCTCTAACCCCGCAGGTACTCGATTTGCTTCATTGATCGGAACTCAAGTTTGATTCTAGACTCCGCCTCTGACGAGCCACCATTGTCATGCCACTTCGAGCTTCGCCATGTTGTTAACACACCGTTGGTACCTTTATCAGGTCCTCCCCGAGCTCGTCGGTCGTCAACGACGACACTAGGTCAAGGAGGATCTCGTGGGAGCTCCGCTTCGATGTCGTCGTACATGGAGGAGGACGTACAACTACCGTTGGATTTGGCAGTTGGCTTGATCTATTGGTCCTCTGGAAGCCTCGCTCGAACTGTCAATTAGACCCTGCAGGAGCATCATTACTGTCCACCACCACTAAGATTTTGCTCATAGGATCGATCTGATCCAACAGTCTGGGTCCGCGCTTGAGTCTACCTGCCACTCCAGCATGCTCAGGTCCATCGAGCCTTACTTGAGCTACCCTCTCCTCCTCACATGGAGTTGTACCTCAGCCTTCACGTCGAGCTTCGTCTGTCATGTGCATGAGGCATGTGTGCGGATAAGTTGCGGCGTAGACCCTCGAGTTCTCCAGAATTGCATCCTAGTCCCGGACGGTGTGTGATGCGTGGCTAGCCCAGGGTTATTTGCATCCAGACCTTGCCAGATTTCGGAAACTACTTTTCACTCATGTGTTTTTCGAATTTTAAAGAGAATCCCCTCTGGATTATTTCATTACAGATAAGCCCTTGTCTTTTATTTTTAAATTTGTTTTTACTATATTTATATTGCATTTATGCCCATGGACATCTTTTTTATATCTTGAGCTAGGAACTCCAATTTGCATGAAATTGGTCTTGTTTGAAAAATATTTTGACACTATCTATTGACATGTATGCTCTGATTTGACTTGTTGGAAATTGATTATTTATCAGCCCTTGATTATTTGAGCTTGTTGAAATTGTATTTGTTAACGTATACAATAATAGTAGTATCTGAACCTTTCTCTATTTTGTTTTTCTTCATAGTATGCTTTGTGTAATTTACCCATAGGCTACTCTCCTATATAAGAGAGCCTAGGGTTCATGGAATAAACAAGCCATTCAGTTTTCCCAACATGGTATCAGAGCGACGGTCCTAGATCGGAGTTCTCGAAACCCTAACCCGAACCCACCCCACCCGCCGGCCTCTCCCTCTTCTTCTTCTCTCTCTCGATCGGCGCCGCCTCCACGCCGCCGCTCCTCCTGCGTGCGTAGCTGCTTCAGCGCCTTCTCCTGCGCGTGTTGCTGCTCGCGCGCCTTCTCCAGTGCGCCACGCTCTATTGCTGCGCATCTTCCTGAGCGTGTAGCACGTCTGTGCGCACGACTGTGCGCATCTGCTTGCGCGTGCGCCACGTTCTCTTGCGCGCGTAGCACGCCTGTGCGTGTAGCACATCTGCACGCATCACACAGCATGCGTGTGCACATAGCGTGGCGTGTGCGGGTGCGCGTCTTGCAGCACCAGTGCGCACATAGCGCCTGTGCGCATAGCGATCCTGTGCGCAGTCACCTGCGCGTGACCGTGGGCTCCTGCGCGTGATCACCTGTGCATCTTGCGTGCGCGTGGGGCTTGACACGAAGATCTTCATGGGGATAGTTGCTTGAAGTCTACACATGCAACTACCCCCATCTATGGTATTGTAGACAAGACACATTGTTTGTCAATCGTTCCAGTCTTCATTATTCAATATGTCGGAGAGCAAGGCAGATATCCCATCTATTGGCGCATTCTGTGGTCCAGCGCCTATTGTCAAGATGGACGGTACCAACTATGAACTGTGGGCAATGCAGTTCATGAGCATGATGAAGTCTACGGGTAAGAAGCACATTCTTACCGAACCAGAGCCTGCTGAGAAGACTGGAACCTATGCCTCCTGGGAGGCTGATGACGCATACGCCAAAGTCTGGCTATCTGGCACGTTGGCAATTGAGATTGCCAATGATATTCTCCACCAACCCACATCGAAGGATATGTGGGACATTCTGGCGGCCACATATTCCCAGGCGAAGAACGAGACAAAGATTCTGCAACTTCAGCATGATATCTTCACCATCAAGCAGAATGGTCGCCCCCTACATTCTCTCTATACGTCACTGAGAGGGATGTTCGAGAAGCTATATAGCTTCATGCCCTTGACAGCCACGCCAGAACAACAGAAGACATATAGGAACGCTACTATGGTGGGAGTGTTCCTAGCTGCACTTGATCCTGAGTACGAGGCAACACGATCACAGATTTTGGCCGACTCTACAATTCCTCCAATGGAGGAAGCCTTCCATAGACTGAGTCGGATTACAGTTCCCTCAACTGCTGCAAGTCAGAATCCTTCAGCCATGGCAGCAACCAGAGGTCGTGGCTCTCATTACCAGGGCCGTGGACGTGGACCCCGTGGGAGGAGTGGTCGCACTAGGCCAACATGCTCCTACTGCCACCGAAAGCATGGATTTCCTGCATCCGCACGAGCTGCTGAGCAGATAGAGCCCCCATCTGCTGCTACCTTGGATCAGCGATTTGATGATCTAGTTGCCCGTCTGAGGGGCATTATCCCACCATCGGGTCCAACACCGACTACAGAGAGTCAGTCTGATGCGGTTGTTTCTGCCTCCACGTCTACCAGTGCTTCAGGTAGTATACTTGCACTTCACAGTAGTAGTCCTGATACATTGCCATGGATTATGGACTCAGGCGCTACACATCACCTATGTGGCGACCAGAGTCTACTTACAGGTTATACCCAGATCCCTCCAGGACGGACAGTTGTCATTGCAAATGGCACACATTCCCCCATCACTGGTCAGGGGGAGATTAGATTGACACCGTCTATGCAGCTCAAGAATGTGCTACATGCACCTGATTTTTCAATGAATCTATTGTCAATTAGTCAGATTATGAAGGATCTCCATTGTCGGGCAATTTTTGATTCATCTTCTTTGATTTTTCAGGACATCCATATGGGCGACGTGATTGGTCGTGGCTATGAGCAAGGAGGCCTTTACCGCCTGAATCAGACCCCATTTGCTGGAACCACATCATCTTCTTCTGGCCAAGTATCCCCTTTACTGTGGCATCTGCGTTTAGGTCATTTATCGCTTCAGAAGTTGCGTCGAGTATTGCCGTATAGTCTTCCTCACACATCTGTTCAGTGTGAGGCATGTCAGTTGGGAAAGCATCACAGGTCGTCCTTTCCCAGTCATCCTGGTCGGAGTAGTACCTCCAAGTTTGAGTTATTTCATGTTGATGTCTGGGGTCCGAGTCGTGTACCTAATCATCAGGGACACAGATATTATATTGTGTTTGTGGATGATTTTTCTAGAGTGTCGTGGGTGTTTCTGATGAAAAATAAATATGAAGCCGGAAATATAATTATTCACTTTCTGAATGAAATCCAAAATGTTTTTCTACATATGTGAAATGTGTAAGAAGTGACAATGCTTTAGAGTTGTGCACTAATTTTCTTGCTAATTACTACTCATCAAAAGGAATTATTCACCAAACATCTTGTGCCCATACATCTCAACAGAATGGGATTGCTGAAAGAAAACACCGTCACCTCCTTGATGTCACTAGATCTCTACTTATACAGAGTCATGTTCCATATTCCTACTGGGGTGATGCAGTACTTACTGCATGTTACATAATTAATCGGATGCCTTCGTCTGTCTTGAATGAACAGATTCCGTTTTCACTTATTTATCCTGACAAGGATCTGTTCACTCTCACTCCTCGTGTGTTTGGGTCGGTTGCGTTTGTCCATCAGTTGTCACCGGGTACTGACAAGCTCTCTCCTAGGGCTGTCAAGTGTGTCTTTGTCGGGTACTCCAGAACTCAAAAGGGGTACAAGTGTTTTGATCCATTGCGTCGGCGGTATATGATCAGTGCAGATGTTCCATTTTTTGAATCTATTATGTATTTTTCAGCATCTGGAGACAACCAGCTTCCAGCTATACCACCTGATGCCATATACATGACACCACTACCACCTCAGATGCCATCATCAACACCACCACCACCACCACCACCACAACAGCCTATCTCACCGTTCCCGTTCCATTATACCCGCAGGCTTCCTCCACCGGCTCATGGTCATGACTCGTCCACTAGCTCGCCTATGGTATGTAATGAGAATATTAAGGTTGATGGATCTGACGACATTTCTGAGCAGGATGTGTTACAGGTGTCAGATGAGCCTACAACTGATTTGGACATTCCAATTGCTTTACGGAAGTCGACGAGGAGTTGTGCCAAATATCCATTATCAGCTTCTGTATCTTTTGAGCGGTTATCTGGTGATTTCAGGACGTTTGCTATGGCACTTTCAGCCATAGATATTCCACGGAATCATCATGAGGCTCTGCAGGATAGTAGATGGCGGCTTGCAATGGAAGAAGAAATGGCCGCACTTCAGTCCAGAGGAACTTGGACTTTGGTTTCTATACCTCCAGATGTGAACCCAGTGAGCTGCAAGTGGGTGTTCACAGTGAAGCAAAATGCAGATGGCTCTATTGACAGGTACAAGGCACGTCTGGTGGCATGTGGCTTCACACAAACATATGGGGTGGATTATCTTGACACATTCTCGCCTGTGGCACGCCATTCCACCCTAAGGATCTTGTTGTCAGTTGCAGTTGCTCGAGACTGGCCGTTCCATCAGTTGGACGTGAGGAATGCATTTCTATATGGAGATTTGCAGGAAGAGGTGTATATGCAATAGCCACCTGGTTTTGCTGTTGAGGGGGAGTGCTCCAAGGTATGCAGGTTGCATAAGGCTATCTATGGCCTTAAGCAGAGCCCCAGAGCATGGTTTCAAAAGCTCTCGGATCTCTTCGAGAAGCAAGGATACAAACGCTCCAATGCTGATCATTCCTTGTTTGTACAGAAAACAGCGAGAGGTATCATTGTCATTATGGTTTATGTTGATGATATCTTGATTACAGGAGATGATGAGCAGGGCATAAGGCAGGCGAAAGAAATGCTGGGTAGTGAGTTTGTCACTAAGGACCTTGGGGTCCTTAGATACTTTCTGGGGCTTGAATTTGCCAGAAATTCCTATGGACTAGTCATGTCACAAAGGAAATATGTTACAGATCTGTTGAGTGAAACAGGTATGCTTGAGTGTCGACATGATACGACACCAATGGACCCCAGCATGAAGCTTTATGAAGATAACACAGAGGAGGTGGACAGGAGAAGATATAGAGAACTGGTAGGCAAACTGTTGTATGTCACGATCACTAGACCAGATATATTGTTTGCAGTGAGCCGTGTGAGCCAGTTCATAGAGCAACCACGCCAGGTGCATATGGATGCAATACATATGATACTTAGATATCTCAAATGTTCTCCAGGTGCAGGTCTGCTATTCAAGAAAGGAAAGGGGATTTCTATCTCAGCATGTGCAGATGCAGACTATGCAGGATGTCCTAAGGATAGGAAGTCCACCTCAGGGTATGCTGTCTATGTTGGAGATGCCCTAGTCTCATGGAGGAGTAAGAAACAAACTGTGGTAGCTAGATCTAGTGCTGAATCCGAATATAGGGCTATGGCCCAGGCTAATGATGTGGGTGAAAGCTGTGCTTACAGATCTATGTTTAGATGTACCACTTCCTATGAACTTAGAATGTGACAATCAGGCTGCCTTGTTTATTGCAAACAATCCTGCATTCCATGAGCGGACCAAGCATATTGAGGTGGATTGTCACTTTATACGTGATATGATTCAGAAAGGATTCATTGCTACATCTCATGTTACTTCAGAGAATCAGACTGCAGACATATTCACCAAGGCATTGCTACGAGGTCCATTTCAGAAGTGTGCTTTCAAGCTGAGCATGATTGATATCTATGCTCCATCTTGAGGGGAGTGTTAACGTATACAATAATAGTAGTATCTGTACCTTTCTCTATTTTGTTTTTCTTCATAGTATGCTTTGTGTAATTTACCCATAGGCTACTCTCCTATATAAGAGAGCCTAGGGTTCATGGAATAAACAAGCCATTCAGTTTTCCCAACAGTATTAAATTGCACGTGTCTAATTATTGCAAATAAATATAGGCCAATTAAAACTTGATTCATCCGGATTTTTAGGTTTGGTATAATTCCCCGATTTGAGGATGTAGGTTCCTGATTTGAAGGTCTAAGTGAATTAATTAAGAGGAGGATTTATGAAGTGCACTTGTCTGTACATTGAAATTATTGATTTTTTTATTTTCTATTGAAATTGGTGTATTGATTTTTCTATTTTTTGAGATTGATTTTTATTGGTTTATGTTTTGAGATTTAAACATTAATTCCTGGAGCATATTGTGTATTTGTTGTGCATTCATCTTATAATTCTGTTGCATCTTTTAACTTGTATAAAAACTTACAAAATCTCACGCATTCACCAAGTTAATCATATTGGGCAAGAAACCGATCTAATAGACTATTTGACGCCTTAAACTACTAGCTAGGTTCGTCTCCTTGAGTCGACCCTGGGGCTTGCCCAGGTTAACAAACACCAAACCTCTTCGTAGAGACACTTGTATGGTTCTGTACGAAATGATTTTCACCTGGCTATGACAATTAGGACATATTAACTAGGGTTGGAAGCGGCTCGTCAATGATTGGAGCCCAAAGAGCCAGATTCTTCTAGGGGTCAGATGGATCATGTCAGCAAAGTTCTGAGGACCTTGAGAACGTGCATCATTTGCTTTTTTTTGTGCAGCTCCTTGAGGGATGTGTGGGCAGCAGGCTTGGGCATGATGGTGATTTAGTGTGCCTTTTGCGATACTATTGACCAGTCTCGGGTCTGTACGAAGCTCGAAAAGATTTTGGTTGCTGATATATTGTTGAACTTATGGTTAGCTAAAAACATGGCCACTTTTTGGAATGAGGGATTATATGTAGATAATGGTCTACAACATGCCAAAATCCTTCATGATTCTTGGTTTGTATAATATTTGTTATTTAAATTGTGAATACAAAATTTTGGTGTGTGCTTCTTCAGCGACGATGCACATTTTTCCTCTTCAAGTAAAAAACCAAAACCTTTCCTTGTTTTTGTACCTACATCAGTGGTAATCTTGTTACATGAAGGAGAAAAACCACGATGTTGTTTGCTCAACTGTTGGGTATAAATACATGGCAATGGCCAGGATACTATCGTGTTGATGTTAATCTGGTCAGTAATCAAAGATATGCAACTTTTAAAACCTAGATCCATGATTATGAGGTGTGATTATTCCTTCACGAGATTTTCATTGCAAGCAATCTAGCCTTCCCTGAGCGCATCGAATATGTGGAGGATTCTCATTATGCTCAAAATATGATACAAATTGGACACATCCAGACAAGTCGGTTCCCTTAGAAAATGCAGATTATTGATATTGTTCACAAAACCCTTGAGCTGTTCATCCTTCATCAGATCCATTCCCAAGTTGAGTATGATGCACATCTGTACTCTAGCTTGAGGGTGAGTATTACGAGTTATGATTAGGGTTTCTAATTGGAGACTGAGTTTAATCAATTCGTTATATTTTTTTTATCTAGCATATCCTGCTTGTATTTCTATGCTTATGGCTACCTTTTTCCTTGCACAAGGAAGGTGTGCCCTATCAATGAAATCTGTTCATTCCTTATTTCTTCAAATTCCAAGTTCATCTCCATATAGTGAACATGCAAAGGTTGTTGCGTACTCTGATCTTCGACAAAAGATCAAGGAAGTGTTGCTATGTTGCTTTATAATATTTTTTCCAAATAATACTTAAATTGAAGAAATTTGGAATTTGAACAATTGCGAAGTTTCTTTTTTTGACATGATTTTGAAATTTATATCCCCTCCTCTCATGTACAACCACTTTGTTGGACAGAGCACTTTTTCCATTATGGTGCAATTCTCTCTTTGAGAACATTACTATATTACGTGCTTTACAAAGTGAAACTGAAACCTGGTAATAGAGACATGATTTTTACTGTTTTATTTTTTTTTATCCAGAGCCTTGCCATTGGAATTGCATTCTTGGTGTCAGCCATATTTCATGAGGTTAGCTTCAACAACTTTGTCGAGAGTTTATCTGTGTTTTCTATGATAGCTTTCAATCTGATGTTTATTATAAGGTGGTAAACATTTCATTTTAACTAGTACTTTGGCTTAGTTATTATTGGAGCGTGACCATGAAAGAATTGATATGCTTCAAAGTCATCTTTATCATTTTATTAAAATTTTGTGTAAATTAAGATAACTTAAACATAGAGTCGAACTAAATTTGGTGGGTGACTTTTCATGTGCATCAATTCGGCATCCATCATTTAAGTTGATATCTATTAGGTCCACTTTTTTCCCCACATAATTGAGCAGTCTCTTACCACTCAAATCCCATGATGCTATTTCCGCATGTCTTTTCTGTGTTTTCAGCTCTCCTTATATCCTTAAAACATCCTCCATGGCTCCTCCCTCCTCTGGCCGCATACTCTTCTCCTGACTCCCAACTTCTCTCACCTCTTAAACTTTTTGAGAATTGTTGACACCACCAACAGCCCATGAAACTGCCAACGCTAATATCAGATAAGGACTCCAATTCGTATCCTGCAATATTCACATTCATTTCCATTGTCCTGTCAAATCCCTTTTTTGAATTGGCTAACAAACAAGCACAGCTGATCTATGCCGTCCATGACTAACCTGAGGCATCCAATCAAGCAACTGTCATGACAAGTGGTTTCCTTATTTCATGTTTGCATTGATCGTGGCATTGCGCACCAGCATTCAAACGTTCAGATTTTGAAATTATATGGAGACGATGCCCATGTGGAGTTGCCAAAACATAATTCAAGGGGAGGATCTTAGCATAAGCAAACTTATTGGCTAAGAATGTGTTGATATCCTGTGGAGAACAATGAGAGAATGAAAGAGCATGTTTTATTCAAGGGGTCTAGGGGTCCTTATATAGGACAAAACCCTACAGAGGGAAAAGGACAAAATACATAAGTGCCCCTGGCAGGGTTACAAGAATATTCATTGAACCACATAATATACTACTAACACTCCCCATCAAGTTGGAGCATATTTATCAATCATGTCCAACTTGGATACAATCCAAGAAAGTCGCTTCTTGGGTAGTGCCTTTGTGAATACATCTACAAGCTGACAATTTGTGTTGATGTGAGTAGTAATCGTCCCAATCTGGACAACATCACGAATAAAGTGCCAGTCTACCTCTATGCTTGGTTCGCTCATGAAATATAGAATTTGTAGCAATATATGTAGCAGATTTATTGTCACAATATAGTGGAATAGGAGTAGTGACAGCAATACCAAGTTCTTGCATGAAAGTTAATAGACCATGTGATCTCACATGTAGCTTGAGTCATCGCCATGTACTCTACTTCTGCACTGGATCTTGATACAACAGTCTGCTTCTTGCTTCTCCATGTAACAAGATTTCCTCCAACCATCATAGCATAGCCCATGGTGGAGCGTCGATCCTCTGATCAGCCTTTATAATCAGCATCAGCATATGCAATAACATCATTGTACCCATTTGCCTCATAAAAGAGTCCACACCCTGGTGATTCCTTCAAGTACCGTAGAATATAAAGAACATCCTGCCAGTGACTGTAACAAGGTTTCTCCATGTGTTGGCTTAGCTCTGCTTACTGCATAAAAATTATCAGGTCTGGTGACAGTAAGATAAAAAAGTTTCCCAACTATGCTTCTGTATCGAGTAACATCTTCGAAGACAGGATCAAAGGATGTGAAGTATTTCTTAAGGTTTGTAGGAATGCCAGTGAGCTCGCATCCAAGTAATCCAGCTTCAGTGAGGATGTCCAGACAGTATTTCCTCTATGTGAGATGAAGACCCTCTGTATTGCGCAGTATTTCTTCGCCAAAGAAATAACTTGGTAGACCACGGTCCTTGGTAACAAAGACCTCGAGAAAGGCCTTGGTCTCCAATATCCCATTGTCATCATCCCCTGTGATAACCATATCATCCACATAGACTATAAGTATAACAGTACCAGTTGTTCGTCTTCTGACAAACACAGAATAGTCCATGGTCATTCTCTGGAAGCCAAGAGTGCTGATCTCTGCAGTATGTATGTCGAACCATGCCCTTTGGCTTTGCTTTAGGCCATATATGGCCTTGCGAAATCGGCATGCATACTCCCCCTCGACTTCATAACCCGGAGGTTGCTTCATGTATACTTCCTCATCCATATCACCATATAGGAACACATTTTTTACATCAAGCTGAAAGATAGGTCATGCCTTATTAGTGGCCACATAAAGAACCAGTCCTTATTGACCCCATACGTGCAATGGGTGAGAATCTCTTAAAGTAATCCACACCATATGTCTGTGTGGAGCCTTTTGCTACAAGATGAGCTTCCAACCTGTCAATCAACCCATTTGGTGATTGGTTGGTCGTGAAGACCCATTTACTTGCCACAGATCTAGTCCCTTCTGGATATTGCACTAGGTCCCACATCCCCCTGGAAATCAGGGCATCCATCTGTTCATCCATGGCCTTTCGCCATCTTGAATCTTGCAAAGTGCTATGGTGGTTTCTCGGAATAGAAATAGCCATGAGAGCATCTGCATATCGTCTGTCAGTGCAAGATAAACCTGGAGTAGAAGTGTAATGAGACATTGGATGAGAAGTACATTGCCTCTTAGTTTTGCGTAGAGCTATTGGAAGATCTTGGAGATCATTCGGGACAGCGGTATAGGGGACACTTGTAGACGGCATATTATCCTGCAAGAAAGAAACATGCAAAGGAACGTCTGGTGGTGGAGATATTTTTCTTCATTTATAGACAATGGGTGGAGGTGGAAGATCCAGAGGGATATAAATAACAGACTGGTTGAAGAAAATGGTTTGCTCAAAAAAGGTAGATCTGCAGAAATGTAATAGCGATGACCAGTCGGATCATAACACTTGTAGCCTTTTTGAGTACGAGAATTACTGAGGAAGACACATTTGATTGCACGAGGAGAAAGCTTGTCTGTAGTGTGAAAGTTATGAATAAAAGCCACACATCCAAAAACCTGCAAGGGAAGAGGAAAGGGTGACTCAGTTAGGTAAAGGAGAGAGAAGGGGGGTAGATCCATTAAGGTTCGGAGATGGAATTCTGTTTATAAGGTGAACAACGGTGAGAACAACGTCTCCCCAATCAGTTTTGGGAACTTTCATTTAAGTGAGAAGAGAACGGGCTATATTTAGAAGATGTTTAAGCTTTCTTTCTGCTATCTAGTTTTGTCGGGACGTATACAGACAATAGGTTTGATGTATGGTTCCGTTGGCGGCAAAGAAATCTATTAGGTCATGTTGTATAAATTCCAAGGCATTATCAGAACGGAAAATTTGTATACTAGAGGAGAAGGCATTCTTGACAAAATAAAAGAAATTTTTGACAATTTTATTAATCTCTGAACGCTCTTTTAGAGATAGACCCAGGATGATCGACTATAATCATTAACAAAAACAACAAAATGCTTATGTCCACCCAGAGTATGGACCGGACAAGGTCCCCAGATATCACAATGGACTAAGGAGAAAGGGACTTCATGACGAGGCTTAGTACGAGAGGAGAATGACACTTGATGATGTTTCCAAAACCGACATGCCTCACACTCAAGGTTTGAGCATAAAGAGTTCAGGAAACATCAAAGAGAGAGCTTTGGCAGACGGATGACCGAGACGATGATGCCAGAGAAGAGGATCAGTAGAGATTGACAAAGCACCAACAAAACTAGAGTCAGAAGGGATGTCACGATAATAAAAACCATTCTTCTCGTCTCCCCCACCAAAGATCTGTCTCGTCCGGATGTCCTGAAAATAGTTGCAAAACTCATCAAATATAACTCGACAATGAAGCTCAGTACACAGTTTACGAACAGATAATAGACTAAGAGGAAAGTCAAGAGCGCAGTGGACTCCAATCAGACGAAGTTTGGAAGAAAACTCTGTGGTACCCACAGTAGTAATAGGTGAATGGGCACTATTAGCAACATTAGCAACATGAACAGTCTTCACAGCGGAAGATGGTCGTGATGAGGTGAGAAGAATACCTTCTTCCGTCAGATGAGTTGAGGCACCCGAGTCGATGATCCATGCAAGAGCCAATGTAGAAGCAGAGCTAGAAATTGTACCTGATGTAGTGGCCAGACCAATAGTAGTAGCAGAAGCAGGACTGTCACTAGCAGAGGTCTGTAACAGTTGGCGAAGGCGAGCATACTTAGACGCAGTAAAGGAAGTCTGACTGTCACTGGAAGACTGGACATGAGAGATGTCCACAATATCATAAGTGTCGTCATATAAAATAGTCTCATAGGCACTGTTGGCATTGGGAGGCATGCCAAATTTCGCCTAGTAGTGTTCTGACAGATGATTCAGGCGTCCACAATGTGTGCATGTTGGATAGCGGGTGGTAATAGGACCACGCCCACGGCCGTGACCTGAGTTACATCCTTGTCAAACTCACGTCCTTGGCCACGACCAAAATTGGGACCGCATCCCCCTTGGTAGGTCGAGCATCTTCGGGCAAAATGTGTTGTAGTCTCAACAAACAGAGGGGGTGAAGGAGACTCAAGTTCTTGTAGTCGACCAAAGATGGTCTCAAGTGAGGGTAGAGCTGCAACAGTCAGAAATTGATCCTTTACCGGCTTTTATCGTGGATGTGGACCTGACAAGAAGTGATATACTTGCCATTCTGCATGTTATTCTATCTGTTTGTTGCAACAAGCCGGTTGGAAGATAAAAAGTTGCTCAAACAGGCCTGTGAGGAGTCGGTAGTATTCGACCAAGGATGTATCTCCTTGATTTGCAGACCAAATCCATGTACAGATATATGAAAGTCTGGACTTGGTTGTCTTCTGGGGGTACGTATTCTCAAGGCTTTCCCTCATCGTCTTTGCAGTTTCCTTGTAGAGAAGATTGGAGGCTATGTTCGGATCGACATTGTTGGTCATCCAAGTAATCATCTTGCAGTTATCTACATACCAAGTATCATAATTCTTTTCTGTTTCTTTGGGCGGGTCTTTAGTAAGAACACAGTTCTTTCACTGGACACCATTAAACACCATGAAGGATCGCGACCATAGCTCATAGTTCTCTGAACCCTTAAGTTTTATAAAAGTGTCCTGGACCAGCAGAGAAAAAGTTGGGTACAGGGACTTGGTTTTTCCAGACGTCATGGTGGCCGCAGAGGTCAAGAGGGAAAACATTTGACCCAGATATTCCTTGCAGTCTTACGTATCATGTAGGCCTAATAGAGCCTCAAATTAGAGGTCTGGCTTAAGCGGGAGGCGATCGTCAATGAGAGGTCCTGCTTGAGAGGGTCGTACGGAGCAAGGTAGAGGCCACACGGGGAAGAGGGTCGAACATTACAGTGCCACAACAGGGATCACACGGGGTCTCGTGTAGTAGGGATTACGTGCGAGGCATCAGGGATCACGCGCAGATCGTCAGGGATCACGCACGACGTAGCAGGGATCACGCGGGGCATCAGGGAAACGCAGGAACGCACGGGGCAGCAAGGGCCCGCGAGGCGGAGAGGAGCAGGGAACGGTGTCGCGCGGGGCGTCAGGGCGACGCAGGTCGCGGAGTTGTGTGGGGCGTCAGGGCAACGCAGGTCGCGTGGGGCAACGCAAGACGTGGGTCGCGAAACAGCAAGAAGTCGCAGGGTTGTAGGGCAGCGTTGAGCCGTGCAGCACGCCGCCACGACGGAGAGCGGCACGGGTTGGTGGAACAACATGGAACCGTAGGAGAAGGGGGCGGGGTGGGGGGCGCAGTTGCTGATGAGATCGGGGCTAGCGGTGATGGTGGGATTAGGTCAGAACAACGGTCTCGAACCGCTGCTCTGATACCATGTGAAGAACAATGAAAGAATGAAAGAGCATATTTTATTCAAGGGGTCTAGGGGTCCTTATATAGGGCAAAACCCTAGAGAGGGAAAAGGACAAAATACATAAGTGCCCTTGGCGGAGTTAAAAGAATATTCGGTGAACCGTAGAATATACTAACATACCCTTTGAATTGCCAACATCAGCGAGGTGGAGCTCTTGCACATGTGTTGGTGGATGGGATTGAACACCTACATAGCTGCACCCTCACGAGTCTAGCTCACAATAATGAGGAGAAGAGCAATAAAGTAAAGCTCATAACAAGGTTTTTAGCTTGTTTGCACTCAAAAAAGTGCCCTACATTCTAGAGTTGACCTCCAAATGATTATGCTAGTATAAGTTCTTAAGCAATCATTACAAGTACGCTAGAATCTGTAATGATTGTTTCCCATGAATGCTTATCTATTTATGTTCATGGTCTTCCCATGCCATTACTGGGGTTTCATTACACCAGTTTGATGATCATATCTCCAAATCTTATGATATGTAAATTGTTATCTGGTAACTGGGGTCTTATTGGGCTGTGGTTACTGAAGTAACTTGAGTAGCTCGATAACTCATCCTAGTAATTCTACATTTCCCCGAGACCACATAGATTATTTCCACTGTCGGTTGATTATGCATGCTTATAACTGCTTGCTAGGTCTAGTATTTAGTAGTATTTATAGGGGCATTTTGTCCATGATATTTCTCATCCTTTTAGAACTATGTATGGAAATGCTGTTTTATGATCTGTTTTGACCTTTATTTTTTTGATGGTTTAGACCACAAAAGACCTTACTTTGTTCCTGGAAAATAATATCCATTTTTTGTTGCCTCAAATTTAACCAGGCAAAATGTTGGACAAATGACTTTTCTTTTTCGGGATAAATGACAATATACTGTGTTGCAACAATCTAAACTCGATCATGGGTCTTCTTGCAGGATGTGTTGAAAAAAGTCCTAATTAATGTCTTTCTAAATATTGTTAATATATAGAACATGCTTCCTGTCTGTGGAGGAAATTTTTTTATCTCTTGATATTGTGGAAGCATTGCATTCTTTAAAGGCATCTCGATGGTGCATCCTTAATATGTTAACTGAAAGTGTCTCCCTTGTATGCACTATTGGTAGCTTGTTGTAATGTGCTCTGCTATAAATGTGATATCAGTGTATCATGCAAAAGAACAGTAAGAATGTTCAGACAGTGGGTAAACTATTGCCAAGAATCAACTGCACGTAACTAAACATTCTTTACAAGTATAGGGTCACATGATCAAAGTGAATCCAACTCGTCAAGTAGCATATACTCTGAATATTATTTTCAAATAAAAAGTATGGTCTCGGAAATGCAAAAAAAATGCTATCTAAACATCAGTTATCTATTCCTCTATTAATATCTGTATAATTGTGGATGTTTAAACGGCATTGTGGTGTCATGATCGATTTCGTATATCTGTGAAGATTCCACATCTACAACCACGTTGAAGTTTGGTACAAAAGTTTGTGTCAAGATTAGTTGAGTGGAAAGATTTGTTGCATCCTCTTTTTAGCTTCTCCAGGTTGCCACTTCTACGGTGTGACTGGCATTGTTTAAAAAACGTAGTATCCACTACAAACTTGAGTTTCTAAAGTTCGACCTTGGGCGTCATCATGTTTGGTGTAACATGTATCTCTCGGTTAACCGTTATGTCAACCTTTGGCATGTCTCACTTACCGTCAACGTTACTTGTAGTGTTGTTGCACTCTTAATATAATTACTAATTATTGCACCACAAAAAAGGAGTATGTATTGTTGGTAGAAAATACGAATATGTTATTCCAGAGAACCTTAGGTGTCTCTTAGATAGGGAGAGACCTAAAGGGTTAATTACATAATGTAGATGAAAGAAAAAGAAAATATATAAATCGTACTATAATATAAAAATATCTCTACACTCCCCCTTAAGATGGAGCATAGATGTCGGTCATGTTCAGCTTGGATGAACACTTTTGAAAGGGTCCTCTGGTTAATGCCTTAGTGAGGATGTCAGTAGTCTGCTCCCCTGAACTAGCATGAGATGTGGAAATGAAGCCTTTTTGGATCATATCACATGTATAGTGGCAATCTACCTCTGTTCCCATGCACTAGTTCTCTCTCCCAGTTTCTTTCGTCCAAAGGTATTATTCATCAAACCACATGTGCTTACACATCTCAACAGAATGGAGTGGCAAAGAGAAAACATCGTCACCTTCTTGATATCACTCGAACTTTGCTAATCCAGAGTTGTGCGCCTATCACCTTTTGGGGGGATGTTGTCCTTATAGCCTGCTACCTGATCAATCGCAGGCCGTCCTCTGTTCTTAGTGAGAAAATTCCTCTTTTCGTTGTTGTCCCTGATAAGGAATTATTTTTACTTACTCCTCGTGTCTTTGGTATTATTGCCTTTGTTCACCACTTGTCTCCTGGACTTGACAAACTCTCTCCTAGGGCCGTCAAGAGTGTCTTTGTAGGTTACTCTCGGACTCCGAAGGGTTCTCGTTGTTATGACCCCATAACAACAACAACAACAAAGCCTTTTCCCACAATTAAGTTGGGTCGGCTACATGGATTCTTTGCCTCCATTCAGATCTATCTTGGGTCAATCTCGGACTTATATCCAAAAAACTAAGATCCCTTCGTATAGTTTCTTTCCAACACTTCTTGGGCCGTCCTCGCCCTCTCTTTGTCGGCTCAACATCCCACCACTCGCATCTCCTAACCGATGCATCAGTTGACCTTTTTTGCAAATGACCAAACCATCTTAAGAGGTTTTCTCACATCTTATCCTCGATCGAAGCTACACCAACTTTCTTTCTGATTGCATCATTCCGAATCCGATCTTTACGTGGCTGTCCACACATCCATCTTAGCATTTTCATTTCTGCTACAGCCATTCTCTGCACATGTCTATGGTTCACAGGCCAACATTCAGAACCATAAAGCATAGCAGGTCTCACGGCTGCTTTGTAAAACTTTCCTTTAATTTTTAAAGGAAATTTCTTATCATGGATGTTATGACCCCATAAACAAGAAATATTTTGTAAGTGCTGACGTTACATTTTTTGAGTCCGTTATGTACTTCTCCCTTGCAGGTGACAGGTTTTCTCTCTTCCACATCTAATGATGATGTCTATGTTCCTCCTCCTAGTCTGAGTCCACCTGCATCCAATCCAGTTCCAGTTGTCACGCCACCACCATCACCGCCACCACCACCACCACCTCCACAACCACTTATTCCACCATTACCTAAATTCTATACACGTCGGTCAGGTCATGTTCAGACTACACGTCAAGCATCCATCATGCCTCAGGTATGTTCAGATGTTATTACTAATGATGGGTCAAATAAGGTGCATGTGCAGGATTCTTCGTTGCAGGAGGAGGATGCACCATTGAGTACAGTGGACGGTGACCTTGATGTTCCTATTGCTATTCGGGAAGCAGAAACGAACTTGCGCGTCTTATCCTTTTGCTTCCCAGATTTCCTTTTACCGTTTCACATGTGACTTTCGGAGGTTTGTTGCGGCTTTGTCTTCCGTGGAGATACCACGGTCTTATCAAGAGGTTATGAAAATTGACTATTGGAGATTGGTTATGGAGGAAGAAATGCATGCTTTACAGTCCCGTGGTACATGGAGCCTAGTTACCGCTCCATTTGGCGCATCTACTGTTAGCTGCAAATGGGTGTTCACAGTTAAATACCATGCATATGGCAGTCTTGATCGGTACAAGGCAAGACTTGTTGCGAGAGGTTTCACACAAACCTATGGTGTAGATTATTTGGATATAATCTCTCCAGTGGCTCGGCAATTTACTCTTCGTATTCTTCTATCGATTGTTGTAGTACGTGATTGGTCCATATTTCAACTTGATGTCAAGAATGCATTCTTGTATGGAGATCTGCAGGAGGAAGTCTACATGCAGCAGCCACCGGGGTTCACTGCTGAGGGGGAGAATTATATGGTGTGTAGACTTCACAAGGCGATATATGACCTTAAACAGAGTCCAAGGGCGTGGTTCCAGAAGCTTTCCCGCCTAATTGAACAATAGGGATTCAAAAGATCAAATGTGGATCACTCGTTCATTCAGAAGACTTTTAGAGGTACGGTTGTCATCATGGTATATGTTGATGATATTCTGGTTACAGGAGATGACGTTCAGGGAGTAGAGATGGCAAAAGCATTCTTGGGTCGTCAGTTTGTCACGAAGGATCTTGGTATCCTAAGATATTTTCTGGGGTTGGAATTTGCCACAGGGTCTGGTGATGACCCAAAGGAAATATATTATAGATTTTCTGGTTGAAACATGCATGGTTGGATGTAGACCATTGAGCACTCCTATGGATCCAAGTATGAAACTGTATGACAATGATACTGAAGAAGTGGACAAGAGAAGATATAGAGAGATGGTGGGTAAGCTTCTTTATATCACTATAACTCGACCCGATATTGCTTTTGCAGTAAGTCAGGTGAGTAAATTTATGGAGCAGCAAGACAAGTTCATATGGATGCCATATACATGATACTAAGGTATCTAAAGTCTTCTCTAGGCTCAGGGTTGCTGTTTAGAAAGAAAACAGATTTATCTATTTCAGCTTGTGCAGACGTAGATTATGTAGGGTGTCCTAAGGATCGTAAGTCTACTTCAGGCTTTGCCGTTTTTGTGGGGAGCTCTCTGGTTTCTTGGAAAAATAAGAAACAAACTGTTGTGGCGAGGTCTAGCGCCGAATCTGAGTATAGGTCCATGGCGCAAGCGAGAACGGAGATGATGTGGGTTCGAGCCGTATTAGAAGACTTACATATAGATGTATTGTTACCCATGCAGCTTCATTGTGACAATCAAGTAGCTTTGTTTATTGCCAACTATACAGCATTTCACGAAAGAACAAAGCATATCGAAGTAGACCGCCACTACACTAGAGATATAATCCAGAAGGGCTTGATTTCTACTTCACACGTTAGTTCAGAGGATCAGACTGCCGACATATTTACCAAACCATTGCTCAGAGGACCCTTTCAGAGATGTTCTTCCAAGCTGAGCGTGATTGACATCTATGCTCCATCTTGAGGGGGGTGTAGAGATTTATGTTATGTTATATTATGTTATGTTATTATGTACCTTTCATATTTTCTACTTTTCTTCTGGACTCTTATGTAATTTACCCATGGGTTCTCTCTATATAAGGGAGCCTAGGGTTCTATGAAATAAACAGTTCACTCATTTCCACCAACAAGTATATACAACGTATTCTTTATTCAGTGACCCTACTAACTGAATACCGACTACCGTCTTTTGCAACATTGTCCATTGGTGATGTTTCGTGTGAGAAGAACCAACTTTTGGTTGGGATTAGAGCAGGCGGAGAAGAGGCACCAGGCGGAGGGACCCTCAGTGGCAGAGGGTCACGAGGTAGAGGGACCCTCGACAAAGGAGTGGACGTGAAATGCGGAGATTGTGATGAGATATCCAATGCAATTTGTGCTGATTACGCAAGCGTTGAGCACAAACTTTTGGGTGATTGTCATTGGAGTGTCAAGCTTAATCCCCTAAATCTTAGGATCGCATATAGAATTCTAGCTACTCGTTATTGGGTCGGGTGGTGGAGATGACCCAACTGTTGCAAGAGTTAGTGTTTTTGACTCAGATCATGATGCAGACCTGGTTAAGGAATGAAATACTTTAATTGGGTCAAGTCTTGGGCTCCAGAAACGTGGACGGGAGCTTTTCATTGATGCCAGGCCGTCAGGTTCGAGGATTCCCATCGATTTGCCTTGTGTTAGTAGATGCAGGTATAAAGAGCTTCCTTACATGCTAGGGATCAGGGGGCACTCTTAAATCTATAGGTTTCTACGGTTCAGGAAGAAGAACCTCTCCAAGAGAAGGTGGAGGTGGGAATGCCTCAACCAATGTTGGGTTTGAAGGCAAAGGAAACTGACTCTAGTTGAGGAAGTAGTAAAGGAAACTGTGGATGAGAAGCTGGGTGTTTGTGATCATAATGTGTAGGAGAGTCATGGAAATACAATGGACATTCACGTGTGGATTGCAAAATGTCTTGGGGTTAAGATCCCCACCTGCTAACACTTCGAGTAGATCATGAAGATTGTTAGTTGGAATGTCCGGGAGAAACGACGTGTTGTAGGGAATCTTCTAGGGTCATGGCAGGTATATGTGGCTTTCTTGCAGGAGACTAAGTTGGAGAGTTGGAGCTGAGCATGTGGAGATCAGTTTCTATACCTCTTTGGAATGAGTTCAGAGCTTTCGAGGATGTCGGTAGTGTTGAAGGCATTTTACTATATTGGAATGAAGATAGGTTTCGTTTTGTTGAGGAGAGAGAGGGCCCCAGGTTTGTTTTGGTAGTATTGGAGCAGATATCTAGAAGTAGGAGTTTGCTCTTCACTTTGGTCTATGGCCCAACTAGTGGATCGCGTAGAGAAGACATTTGTTGTTAGTTGCACTTGGCAAGATTGGAATTCGGGCTTACCTTGGCTTGTTTGTGGGGATTTCAATGTGACTATGTTCCTAGCAGATAGCCATGATAATAGGGGCGAACCTGATCTAGGCTCTTAACAATTTTCTTTTCTTAACAATTTTCTTTCTTAGGTGGGTAAGCTTGCTCCGAAGGTCATGGATCCCTCGAGCGACCACTACAAGAGGAGAAATGGGTCATTACGATCATGCTTGGATCGCTTTTTGGCATCCGTGGAGCTTTTGGAGGACTTCCTTCTTTCTTCGGTCTGAGTTCCACCAATGTCACAATCTGATTACATGCCCATTTGTTGGGATTCTGGAAAGGAGTTGTAACCATGTTTCGGATTTCAAAGATCTTGAATGCTTAAGGAGGGGTATAGGTAGGGAGATGATCACCAACTTTTGGTCATCTCAACAAGTTGAAGGCTCGGCAACACATAGGATAGCACTAAAGATCGTTGCTTAAGGACTATGCTCAAGAAGTAAAAGGAAGATACCTGACAGAGGCGGGAGGAGAAACATACCGTGGTTAAGAGTGAGGTCTTTCACTTGGATGGTATCGAGGACTGAGAGCGTAGTAGCTCTGAGGAGAAACAAGCTAGGGTTATGCAACAGAAGATCATGGCGGAAGAGAATAAGAAGAGAGGTGAAATTGAGGCAGAGGTCAAGGCAAAAAGGGATGAAAGAGGGAGACACCAACACAAAGTACTTCCATTCTATGGCAATCGGAAGGCAGAGGTGAAACTTCATCCATGATTTCTGTGTAGGTGAGAAGCGAATACATTGGGATAAAGCGGTGGGAGAGGCGATGGTGGCACACTAATTGTAGGTGCTTGTTTGACGGATAGAGTGAAGAGCATGGCACCAGAATAAGCGAAAATGTTGATTGGCGACTTTCTTTCTCAGAAAGTGTGCATGGCTATTTTTATCCTCAACGTAGATGGGTACCTTGGGTGGACATCTTCCCGGATTTCTTTTTTTAGAGAATTCTTGGATGTTGTGGAAGAGGACATCATGACAATGATCATAGAACTTAGATATGCCAACTATGGTTTAGAAATGCGCACCAAATCCTTGGTTCTCATTCTCCCTAAGAAGGTGGTTGCACAACAAGAGGAATATTTTCACCCCATCGCCCTGTTAAATGCCATTTACCTTATTGTAGCCAAGGTCTTAGCCAACCAGCTTTGAAAGATCATGGACTCGATTATATTGCCTTCTTGGACGGCTTTCATTCTAGGTCGGCAGTTGCTGGATAGAGTGGTTATGTTCTTCGTCTCCAGGAGGAGCCTTATGCAGCAACATTGTAGGTAGCAGTCCTGCACACCAGCACATAGGTGAATCACGGCATCAACATACGAGAATTACATCAAAGAACGAATGACTGCGACTATCAATACCTAAATAAATGGCAACGATTTACAAACCATAGCAGCAATTTCAGCACAAGATTTGAAGAAGAAATTAGCCCCAAAATGCAGCCCAAAACCTCATCAACGATCAGCTTCAGGTGGGCAAAGCATTGCTGGGAGGAGCACTGCCGGGCGGAGCCAATCTCCACCCAGCACTGTTAGGGCCCTAACCCAAAGGAGGGTGGAGCCCTTGCTGGAGGCGGAAGCCCTGAGGCACACAGAACCAGTGTCACAGCAGGCTGAACCGAACACAGCAGCAACAAGTAGGACCAGCAACAACACACAACGGTCCTTGCTATCTCAAACCTCGCTCTGATGCCATGTAGTAGATCGAGCACCGAAGATATTGATAATCAAGCACACAAAGATGGTGGTTTACGTGGAAACCTTCCACGGTGGAAGGGAAAAATCACGGAGAAGAAGGGCCCTTGTTGGTCACAGCAACTAGGGCTTTGTCTATTCTTTTTCTTAGTTTCAAAATGAGAGAGGGAGAGAGACATGTAGTCTCAAGGTAAGGCGGATCCCCTCCCAAGCTTACCGTTTACATGACCCTCAACATGCTAAATCACCGTTAGTGCTGAACTGTTGCTTTTCAGTTAAATGAATCACTTGCGGCCAAATCACACAGAATAATACAATTTTCCCCTATTCATTATATGTATAAACATGATGGGTAATATCCGTATGTTTGTAGTGTAATTGCTACCAACGTTTGCTATTTACATCTTCAATTTTCTTAACTGGATATCATCTAGACATATTCAGAGTGAATCATATCCAACTCAAAGCAATGCGAAGACACATTGTGCAACGCCTGGAAAACATAATTCTGTCCTTTACAAGAGATTAAACATTTTACTTTTTCTTGTAAATAGCTTAGAGACAGATACCACATGTTAAGCTATCATAAGATAAGATGTACCAATCACAATTCCCAGTCAATGGTTAGTTGACTTCCGTGCCTCTGAACCCATGCATAGAGCTATTTATAATTGTTCACATGGACATTTTACCTTGAAGGTACCTATCTTCCTAGTTTTGGTGCCAGACAAAATGATCACCAATAAGGGCACTTAGTCCCGATTTGCTAGCGAACTCCTAGTCGAGCTTTCTAAAGCATGTGTTTCGAAATTAACTCCTCTAATCAACCATGCATTCATGTAATATCAATCATTCTAATCCCGTGTATGTTTTTCCCCATCTGTTTTTATCCGCAGCTTTGTATTGCTGTACCCTGTCACATATTCAAGTTTTGGGCTTTCATAGGTATCATGTTCCAGGTATGTTAACAGCACTGTTGTTACTTTATAACAAAATTTGTGGAATGCTTGTATTTTTTTCGTATTTGTCTATTTATTTTTAATTTGATATCACGATCTGTAATCTTGTGAAGTTTATCACCTCTTCGACATGGGGTACAATAAATATTGTTTTTTTATCTCATCTTTCCCTTCATTTTGATTGAGCATGCTTAGAATCATGTTGGGAAGCCCAATAAGATTTGGGAAACTATGGTGATGTGTCAAAAAATAGTAAAAAGGGAGTTTGGTGCTTGATGAGTTGAAAGAACAAGCTTGCGTTAATATCTTTTCTTTTTATAGAACATATGAAAAGTACTGAATAAAAATGGACAAAAACAAAGTGAGGAAAATAATTTATGAAGGGAAGGCAAGAACTTACGAGTACTATTTTTCAAGATTGCAAAAATCAGTAGTAGGTACTCGATCGGTCGGATCACTAACTAAATATTAATAGGTAGTCTGACGACAAATCGGATTTAGTTGAGCTTTAATCAGTTTTTAAATTATTTTTAATATTAATCATGTTTATATATATTCTTATGTACTTACATGGATTTGTATATTTTTTATACTATCATAATAACAAAAAAGAAGTAATTGAATTTACATAAAACATTAAACGTATCAGAATAAGTTTGCTTTTCAAAATTAAAAAATATGGTATCTCTAAGAAAAAATCGTTGACTATTCAGCCTAGTCAGAATTAGTCAATACTCGGTCGCGCACCCCACTGACTAGACTAGTCTGACCTAAATGGATTCTTTTTCAGATCCGTGTTTAAAGATTCGAGTATTTTTTACGATGGTTGTCGAATACCTAACGCAACCCCCACAAGGGGAGGTATGAACCTTGATCTTTTGAATGGTAAGTGTTAGAGTATTTGGTAGTGCGCCATGTTGAGTTGTAGCAAGGTAAATGGATCCTGGAGAAGATCCATTTACCCCATCCAGTGTTTAGTCCCATACCGCCTGTGGGTGGGACTTGGAGGCTCTGGGAAGGCTATATAAGGAGCCCCAGACCTCCTGTACTCATTGAGAAAAGTAATAGAAAAACACGCCCCTTAGAGGGCTTCTCCCGTGGTTTCATCCCGCTCCTCACGGAGTAGGGTTCCACGTTAAAATCCCGTTCTTATTTGTTCTTTATCGTTTTCCATGTTACGCTTCCGCATTCTTCATATTTTATAACATGGTATCAGAGCGGGTTCGATCCTCGAGGATTTCATGATTCAGTTTTATTTTTCGAGATTCGATTAATTTTTTTAAAGATCCAGTTATTGCTCAAAGATTATTTTCATGGAGTGGTTTGTTCAAGATCAAGATCAGATTGGATTCTAGGGTTTCAAAACCCTAAATTTGAAGTTCCTTTTTCAAAAAAAAAGTCTATGCTCCAGATCTGATCGTGTTTCCAGAAATTCATGGGCCTCCAAATTTGCATCAAGGTTCATTCTGGAACCCTAAAGGTTCATTCTGGATCTCCATCACAAGAACGGCTCTTGCCGTATCTTCTCAACAAGCCGCAGCCCTAGTGCTCCAGTCCCGAACCTCCAGGCGGTGGCGCCGTTCCCCTTCGCGGTGGCGACCCTTCCCTTTCGCGTCTCCACGGCGGCGTACATAGGAGCCCTCCGCAGTCGATCCCTCCTCCGCACATCTTCCAGGCGCGATTCCCAGAGCGCCTCCCATCGGCGCACAGTTTCGTGCATCTCCTCTGGCGGCGCAGGCGCGCAGGTACTCCAAAGCGGCGCATCTCGCCGCGCATCAGGCTGCGGCCCCTTACCGCGCGTCAGCACCAATATCCATGCGTGCATCTTCTCCAATAGGGCACGGAAGCTTCAGGCGGCGGGCCGCTCCATCGCATGACGTCGCATCTCTCGTCGCGCATCGTGCAGGCGCTACCCTCGACTGGCGTCGTCCTCTAGCGCAACGTGCGCGTGAAGATCTACCAGGCGGAGCCCAGGCCCCAGCCTCGACCCCCATCTCTCGCTCCAGGCGGCGGCGCTACTCCCGATTCCGCATCTTGGTGCCTTCCACGCCTCCTGACGATCCGCGCGAGGGTTCCCGTGTTGGGACCCTAGGTGGCGGGCCCCTTTAAAAAAATGTGTGTTATTTGCTAAAGGTTGTAAGCCCAATGGTGGGCCTGTTTTCGAAAAAAATTTCTGGTGAGGGTCCATGTGGACCGAGCAAGTTCAAAAAAAAGAGAGAGAGAGAGAGAAAGAAAAGACGCGTACAAGTAAAAGGTCGTACGCAAGTATTTCAAAAAAAAAGTTAAAGCCGTATAAAAAAAAGGGAAGTTTGAACGGCTTAAAAAAAATAATATTTTCAAAAAAAATGACGGCTTTAAAAAAATTTATTATGAAGAAAAGCCGTAAGTTTTTCATGTTCTACCCCCTATTTATCTTGTCTTCTCCCAACTGTCAATGTCTTCATTCCGACAAGTATGGGAGAAAGGGGGAGTATATGTGTAGAGTCACAGGTCTGTTCATGATCCAGATTCCAGATGCCAGTCTCCAGACCAGCCAGTTGATCAGACTCTACGGTTGTTCAGACTCGACGTTCAAGAGTTTCCGAGTCTCCAGTTTCAGACACGCACAAGTGTGCGGTCTTATTGTCAGATGAGCATATGTTGCCATCATTGTCAGAGGTCCCCATCATTCTTCTAGTTGTCAGGCCAGAGTTTTCATGAGAGCCATAGGGACTCCAGAGCAGAGGACCATTTCCTTGAGGGCAAGGATTTTCATGTGGTATCATAGGTACACCAGAGCAGTGCACCATTCTCTGAGCCAGATGGGAGAGACCCAGTTCTCCGACGAGGAGACTTCAGGCGCAAGTTCAGACTCGATGGTCAGGTTACGAGTCTTCAGTTGACTCACACTCCAGCCCGTTCGTCCTCCTCACCTGCACGGCATGAGAAGAAACGTCCTCGACTGCAGCAATGTGCGCATTGGGTTGATATTGTCCGTAGTGTCTTGTAGCGTTGAGTTGAGTTTCTTTCTGTTTGTCCAAGCTGAGCATTGCATGCTCCAGCTTGAGGGGGAGTGTTAGAGTATTTGGTAGTGCGACATGTTGAGTTGTAGCAGGGTAAATGGATCCTGGAGAAGATCCATTTACCCCATCCATTGTTTAGTTCCATACCGCCTGTGGGTGGGACTTGGAGGCTCTGGGAAGGCTATATAAGGAGCCCCAGACCTCCTGTACTCATTGAGAAAAGTAATAGAAAAACACGCCCCTTAGAGGGCTTCTCCCGTGGTTTCATCCCGCTCCTCACGGAGTAGGGTTCCACGTTAAAATCCCGTTCTTATTTGTTCTTTATCGTTTTCCATGTTACGCTTCCGCATTCTTCATATTTTATAACAGTAAGCACACTATACTACCACCAGATCATTTAAGTGGGTACATAAAATTCAGTAATTTCTAGCCCTTGGAGCCTTTCCATATTCCCTAAGGACAGCATCTGGTCAAGTTAATTTCACTCATTAAACCACCGAATATTAATCACGAACTTGCTTTCATAAAGAATGCACTGTGTATATGCTTGAGCGTATCTTTTCATGCACATATTTGTTTGTTGCAGTTCTAACAGCTTCACAGTCAGGACTTATTAACGGTGTCTTTTTATGGTTCTGTCGATCAGGTCCCTCTGGTTATTTTAACCAACTACCTTCGAAGGAAATTTAGAAGCGATATGGTCTCTCTCTCTCCCTCCCTCCCTCCCTCCCTCCTCTCTCTCTCTCTCTCTCCATAATAAATATATGATTGGGTTGCATATTCATGTTGTGAACTTTTTTTTATCAGGTGGGGAACATGATCTTTTGGTCATTCTTCTGCATTTTTGGACAACCAATGTGTGTACTTCTGTACTACCATGATGTGATGAACAGAATAAGGTCCGAATAGGCGAAAAGGAGCATACTCCGCGGAAACGAAAGCCGTCAAATGTTTGAGGCAAGCTTAAGTTTTACGACAGCACAATTCCTTATTCACCCCATTTGTTAGCTGTATATCTTGTATATCAGGAGTATACCGTGCTGTAGCTTCATGAAATGCCCATTTCACATTGTGGGTGAGAGTTAGATTTTGATAAATTCGTGACATCTCATTGTATCTCAATTCTTGTCATCTCGTCTATGGTGCAGGTGATAACTAATTCATATTTAGTTAAGATGGTTATCATATTGTCTAGTTATCTGTTTTTTTCTGGACTTTTTCTCTAAAACCTGTTTCCTGGACTAAGTCTCTATGTTGAGAGAGGATCGGCACGATCAACAGTGCACAAGCTGCATTAACAACTAAACAGAAACTGCACATACACACACACACGTAAAGCGCAAGGATTTACATCAAGGTTTTAAAAATCGAACCTGACTTCAAACCGGGCATGTATCGGTTTTTGGTTTTTATGGTTAGACCAATGGAACCGACCGGTTGAACTGGTGATTATGTTAACAGTTCAAAAAAATCGTAAAAATATGAAACCGTTGTATTGTTGGTTTGGTTTATATGGTTTAACCGGGTCGAATTGAGTTAGACTAGTATATCATACAAAAAAATACGGAAAATGCTACATCATATCTTTTGAAGATTTATTTACTCTTGTCCTTTCAAGTTTTTCAAGTAACACTTATACCTTTATTTTTAATAAAATTGCATGTCCCCTATATTTTTTTAAAATCAATAGTGGCATTTTATTAGTATATGTATGCTCTCATTTTATACCAACATAAGGATGATATTGTAATTTTTTTAAGAAAATATCGGAGCATAAGCAAAATTACTTAAAAGTTTGGGGTATAAATGTTCTTAAAAAACTTGAAAGGACATAATGATCATATTTTGTAAAATTGATATAAATATAAATATATAAATATATATATGATGTAAAAAATAATATTTTTAAAATTATTTAAATTCTAATCAACTGACTGTTGGTAATTTATAGCTTCTCAGTAGTATGAATATGACATCTTTTTCATCTATTATTGTTACAAGTGGACAACTTAATATTTCAATGCGGGAAGAAGTTATAATGAATTATTGACATATGTAAAGGATGATAGATAAAAGAGCACTATATACTATGGTTTATAATGCGACTAGATTATGAATAATTATAAAAAGTTTGTATTTTGTTAATTTATTGAATATTTTTTGTCAAAAAGTGGATGATTGAAACGATGGTTTGGTTCAACAGGTTCAATCGGGTTTAAGCGGTCCAACTGACTTTTGACTTGTTTTGACAGATTTTTATTTTCTGAATAAAATTCGGAAGGTTGAACCGTTTTTCCTCCGGTTCTTGGTTTAACTGGTTCAATCGACCAGTTCGATTCGGTTTTTAAAACATTGATCGAAAGTGGTCCGGGTATTGATCTTGGAGTACAATGAGCATCTGCCCTCAAGGGCTCTTTTATACGGCAACTCAAGATTTGGTTATAGAGTGATTTAAATGAAATTACCCTTGGTATGTAAGAAAATAGCCGAGGTTGATTCATGCATGTTGGTCACCTTGTTGAGAGTGTGCACGAATTCAAGTTCAGCTCTGTACAAACTTGAACAGAAGGCCCAGTTATCCCGTTTGTTTGAGATCAAGCAGATCTCAAGCATTTGCAATGAGAGCTCATATATGTAAATGTCTTTAATAAACACATCGCTAGATAAATGATTTATCCAAACTAGGTCTTATCAAAATGAAAGATGATGATTTGCAAAGTTCAAAGGCGCGAGTCAAGTGGAGGATCAGTGTGAGAGAGCGAAGAGTGGAATCCAACTTCACGTTCATGTTTATTAATGAGTTGACTTGTTGATCGAACAACCTTTATTTTGTATCTTTGATTGCACCACTGGGAAATATCGGAATAAGCAATATTCACCCGTCCAAGAGCTCCCCCTTAGCTTAAGGTGAGAAAAGGTCGCTACGAGGTCAAGCAAGAGGTCAGAGATTAGGGTATGGAAGTCCGCTACCTCCTTTGGCTTCGCAGGGCTCTACCTTCAGAACCTTCCCGAGTATGGCCATCTCTACTTTATCTTAACAGAATGTGACATTCTATGATTGTCTTGATGCTTTGTTCATCTGGATGATGAAGTGTTCTGCTCTTTCCTAGGTTGCCAATCCATTTTCCCTCTCTTACTTGGACAAGTTTTGACCTTCACAGAACCCTAACCTCATTTTTCGTAGCCCATACCCGTATGGCTCGATCAAGGATCTTCTATAAAACATAGTCTACATGTACAAACAAGGTTAGTAAAGTTATCCTTGTGAAAATCGATTCTTTCTTTTGCTTCCATGGAGAAGAAGGCTTGGGTCCATTATAATGCCCCACCCTTCTAGGAAGCCACAAACACCAACAATAGACACTCTTGTCTTGAGAATCTTCGATACTCGGAAAACTCATCTTATACGCAATATATCCATATTCGAAATATAAACGACACGAGAATAACAGTAAAATGAAGAACTATAGAAAGCATTGGTTTTCTTTCATCATATTAAAAATATGATCTATGTTCATAAGGGATACATCATGCATGTATATAATGCTGAAAAACATGTTCTCAAAAGTATCTCTCCGGTTTCTCTCACAAGAAAAAAACTAAAATAGTAAAAAATGAAGGTTGCACAAAAGTAAAGCCCTCTATTTAGTGCATGTCTGACTGTGAATGCTCAAACTGTTAGGGCCCGTTCGGGTCCCGGGTTACCTGCGAGCCACATCCCCTTCTCTTCCCGTGGGTTCTACTTTATTCCTTTTTTAAAAAAATAAATAAATCAATTTTACATCATCAATCCTATCAAAAAATAATATATTATACCATCATATCATATAAAAATTATAAACTACTCCACTTCTATTCACTTTTCCAAACTTCAATACAATCACATCACAATAACTACTCACTTTTTCAAACTCCAATACAATCATATCATCCCAAACCCACTTCTAACCCATCCTCAATTTAACCCTCTATCCAAACACCAAAACACATAAACGGATTACTCTCTACCAGTTTAACCCGCCAACCAAACGCACCCTTAGGGATGCTACTGCTTACATGTTGAGTCCACGTAAAAGGATAAAGTTACGAGCAATTGTCTAGAAATAGTACTAAAACTAATCACTAATGTGAAGGTAATAAAGAGTATTCTCTCTCAAGGATACACATGCTTGCTCTCAAGGACAAGAAACAAATTAACTCACATCAAGGCACACAATCTAACATGGGTATCAGTTATTTAATTACAACTTAAGTGTGGAAAATCATCACAAAGCTGCCCGTCTACTATCCATTGGTAAAGGTCCTTAACGGTGTGAGACACAAGTCAAAACTTTCAAAATATTATCCATCTTATTATAGCACACTTGAGTAAAATCCTCGGAGGACCTCTATTTTTCTCAGCATGTAAGAAACCCAATTGTCATTCCCCTCTATCAATAATCACATTCTAGAACTCTCCTTATAGTGCTCGACTTTGGAGAACCAATTAGTGTGGTCAAATACCAACCATTAGTAGGTTCTAACTCAAGCTACAAAAGAAAACCATATACTACCAACCGCGCTACTAGGCATCAAACACTATCGAGTAGGCCCCAAAATACAACATCGGATACCAAGGTACAACACCTCACCCAACTCATCTACCGGAGTCATGGCCATCTAAGTATCTACCTGAATGCCCAAAGATGCATGCATATCCCTTGTGATACATATATCCATCTTCTCACATACCTCGGGAAACACACATTGTATCCAAGGAAGAAGTCCACCATGCGGAGAGACGTCCATAGGACAAGAACATGTACACAACAACATTTGTCGCCCGCGCCTTATTAGGCATTTGATTTGAATTTGTATGCATGTCATAAAAATGCATCCTCTCATAAGGCTCACCATGCAGCACTAAGTCATTCAATAGGGAGCTAGACTCCTTTCATTTATATTAATTAGGGAATTGTCATTTTAAATCAAAAATCTATTTGTATTATTCCATTTGCACCCATTATTCCTTGTACTTCCTATCATTTTTATTGTCAAATGCCTCATTTTCAAACTCCATTTTGGATCAACTAAATCATCTCATTGATCAATTTTCTCAAACCGATCAATTTTCGCAAACCGGTCATGGGTAGCTGATCGATCAACCTATCTAGAATGATCGATCAGCCTTTGACTAGGGGTCAAAACCAATTCGTCAACCATTTGAGATGATTTATCCGTTCGAGATTTTCGACACAAATTTCATTTTTGAAGACGTGTTCGGAACTCTTGTATCTCTCATTTCTTATAATGGTATATGGAACATGAAAAATACGTGTGAATCTCTCCAAGAATCAAGGAAAATGCGAATCAACGACTTATTAGAAAATTCCTAATATGTTTCTAGAAATACCTATGGGGCCCTAGGGATCTTCGTAGACAGAGAATCGGGGGAACCATCAGCGGGAGGATTGTTTAATTATTTACCTCCAAGGATGTTCCTTCAGGATCTCATCGCGTACGGAAACAATGTTTCTGATGTGCACATGTAACGAGTATGCATGCACAATGAGCACCTTGTGATGCTCTTTTCAACTGTGTTCGATGTGGATCGTCGATCGGACCAACCTTTAACGGTGACTTCTCTCCAACAACTCTCTAGCCATGGCGGCAGAGTTTCGACGAGGGTGATGGAGGTGATCTACGGTCCGCAGACCACTTCCCTTAAAATAAGTAAACATTATTTTCGAAAAAAACGTTGAAGGACACAAGTGAAAATCTTTTAAATATAATAATGTAGTTATTCTTATTTATTTTGTATGAAATATCAGTCTAGTTCGGTGTGATCCTATCGAATTATACAAACCAAATACTTATGGAAGAAGTCAGGCACACAACTGATATTCCAAAAAAGATATGATTGGAATATCAAATAGGGACATAAGTGATTAAAAAACCTAAGATAATAGGCATGTCCATTACGAACAAAAAAAAGACCAGATGAATATCCACAGGCTTGATAGCATCTAGAGATGGTTGGCCAATGAGAGAGTTGGAGATGGTAGCATTATCATTACTCTCTGGAGTAATTGGAACAGTATGCATCTCTAATACACAGAGAGCATGGGCAAAGGATTCCCATAGGAAAGCACAAAAAATAACCTGATAAATACAACTTTTAATAAATAAGTCAACAGATAAATCATTATTATATGAGCTTTGAGCAATAAATATGACATTTGTTGCTAACTACAAGAATAAAAGCTAATTTTGTAACGAATCATATTCATTGTTAGGCCCCAAAGTAATAGTGATCATATTCATTGTTCTATCAACCGATATTACAAAAGAGCAGGAGCATAAAGGAGGGCTACAAGACCGCAACTGATATTACAAGAAAAGGGGAGGCATAACCGATATTGTATAAGTTAAGAATGGCACAAATGATAAAATCCTTATATAATAAAATCAAAAGATATATCAACGAATATTCAAATCATATTAGGTCAATTTTAGCAATTTTATTATAATGTATGTGCACACGTGCTTGATCGTCCTAAGTAGCTCGTCAAGTCAATCTAACTAACCTGATAGTATGAAAATCAGATTCTCATATATCCAAATGTGTTCATCCAAACATTGGAGTGCAATTTCAAAATACTAAGAGGTTTGATTGCATGGGCTTGTGGAAACACCAATTACTCTTTGCAAACTCCATCACAACAAATAATATTCGTCATTATTTATTTAACAACGGTCAATACAGTGACGGACACTAAAAAAATATCACTCATTTTGTTGTGGCGTTCTTATCAGACCCCTTAAAGGCATTCCAAAAAACCCAAAAATGCACGAATCAAAGTTGTATAGCAAAACTTATGTAACTTATGCATGTTGGTAGTGGACCAGGCTATTTATAATAGCATCATCTTATATCAGATAAATTGTTATTTCAGGATATGTGGTCACTCCATGCATGATTATATCGTTCATTATCTCTATGTACGAGGAGTGATCCTATGAGAGCCAAAATCTGTGAGAGCATGAGAGAATGCAATCTAGACGACATGATTCAACCAGTAGAGAGAAGACCAGGAGAGAGAAAACAGAATCATGTGGTCCAAAATGCATGCTCTCATGCTCTCACAATTTTTTGCTCTCATAAGAACACTCCTCCTCTATGTACATTTCTCTTCCAAATAAATGTCAGCATTTCTCTTCCAAATAAAATATCTATTTTGTCATACTTTTTAACGCTTCCTTATTCGTCTGTCCAATTGATTGAGAATGAGAATAAACATCACATATTCAAACCAGAAAGGATGATCCTAACATGCTATCAACCACAAGCAACCATAGAGAATACACAATTTACATGGAAAAACACCACTTGTGTAGTGGAGGAAAAGACACTAGGAATGAGCTATTCCACGATGAAAAATTGGAGTACATGTACATGTAGAAAAAACCTAAAAGGTGGTGTTCTCCTCGAATGAGACTATCAGGTGACCAAGTCCTTAACCCAAAAATACGTATATAGGAGTACATGGTAAACGGATCCTAATCAGATCCTAAAAAACTCCATTATTCGGATCAACCAAGATTCGTTTGTGGAATGTAATCGGATCACAATCGAGTAGGTACTTCAAGGCATATCTCAACACCAACATGTTCCATTTCTCATTCGTCAAGAATTGTGAGAATATGACTACCCATAAATAAAAAATCAGATCTCTCATTCACCCTCATCTATTCTCTCCCTCTCTAGGATCATCTTGACCATCATCGACAAAAGCTCAATAGGATCATCACGACCATCATCGCAAGAGCAAGGCACTAATATGGACACCTGTTCAAGTTGTTTGCGTTCGCA
The DNA here is from genome assembly GCA_037367405.1 of Ottelia alismoides. Lineage (NCBI taxonomy): Eukaryota > Viridiplantae > Streptophyta > Magnoliopsida > Alismatales > Hydrocharitaceae > Ottelia > Ottelia alismoides. The sequence goes on along the minus strand of JAZKJV010001469.1, from coordinate 700,786 downwards.
CATCTGTTCTTCCTATTCTCAGATCTGAAAACATCAATATAGTTTTGAATGATAACAAGTTCTTCAATGCTATCTATTTCCTTTTTTCCTTTTAATCACGCAATAATGTATTAATTACTTCTAGCCCTTACATTTGCTTTCCTTGGAAGCCAATGCAATAACATTACACTGGTCACAACTAGTCCATATCTTGGAAGTTACATTTTTTGGATATATTTTCGTCTATTACTTATATTTGTCTCTCGTTTATCATTTTCTACCTCCATACCATAATGTTTTGCTATATAAAAAAATTATTCCAGGATTCTAGGGTTTCGCTTAAATGAAAAATAATTTTATTGGATAGAGTAAGAATGATATTACATTGGCGTGATAAAGGAACCTACAATACCATTAATCATGAAGTTTTTAAACCGTGATTCATGCAAATCCCAAGTTTTTCTATAAAGAGTTGATCTAATTATATTAGTTTCTATAGTTGATTTCTTCTTAGAACTCCTTAAAGGTTCTTTTGAAACATCAATGTACATTAAATTAAAAAATAAGTAGTATATTTTACTTTTGACGTGGAAACATAATAATTTATTATCTTCGTAATTTATACTTTGCTTCTTTATTATCATATTCTATATATGTTTATACATATGGATTTTATATGTAGATTGTAAAATTCTTATCATGGAGCAAGATGGAATAAATAAAGAAAAATTCTTATGAATAAACCATTTTAATGATAAATAAATATTTTCTCGAAAATTAGACCAATCCCATTGTAACCAAAGTTTCTACTTGCCTATCATAATGTGTATAAAAAATGTTTATATAAGTTCAAAAAAATTAGATATTTGTAATATGTTTAAGAGTTGTCATATTATAACAACCCTATGAAATTTGTTCCCTAGTAGATCAATGTCCTTTTATATATCAATGTTAAATTCACACCTATAAATCTCCATCTTACCATTTAAACCAAATGGAAGTTTGGTTTATCTATATGCTTCTCATGTTTGCCAAAAAAAATCAAATGTATACATGTTAATTAGGCCAGCCAATGATAAAGTAAGACCACTAACTAACTACGTGAAAAAAAATAAGGGAAATTTTCTCACTAAACTTTTAATAAACTAACAGATGAAAATGGCATTTGGTTATCATTAAATTAATCGAATTGAAAAGATCTTTATAGTAATTAGAATTAAAATTATACTAGTGTTAAAGAATAAATTGCATGTATTATTTTGGAGTCATCAAACCCTTATATTAATTACTTATCTTTAGTTAATAATAATTTATTTTGTGCAATTATCAATAAAACTTGTAAATAGAAAAATAGGAAGCGAGTGAGAGACATACATTAGCACAATAAAGATCGATGGATTGATAATCTTGTGCAAGTTTGAGGTTAACTTTACTTTCGCTCTGTAAGTTATGGATATAAAACTAGGCTTAGAAGTTAAAATACAAATAATTCCTTTTAAGTAAGATTTTTTTATGAAACTAGGCTGAGAAGTTAATTCACAAGATACATTTTCATGTGATTACTTCATTTCGGTATATTTCTATCTCACTTTCACTAAAAAAATTGATCTAAGATGACGAATAATTCGAATATTTGTTGTCGTATCGTCCGAGTTAAAGATATAACATTGAATATTATTCGTTGCCAAATTATCCTTTGTTCTTATAGTTAACAACGAATGTCATATTCGTCGTCAAAAGTTTGATTTTACTGTTGACTTATTCTTTAAAATTTATATTAACCATTGTGAAATGTAATAATGATCTGAAGAAAAATTCAATAGATAACCGCGTTATATGGTTCAGTGCAACGAACAAAAGCAACTAGCATTATTATTTGTTGAGAAATTAAGGAATTGAAGCAACGAGTAATGTTTGTTGTAATATATTTAACTATGGAAGATATTGCAATAAATATTAGGTTTTTTTCTGTCCGAAGAAATGATTCATCGAAATAACGAGTCACCCCTTCCGTTGATATGGACACGTCTGAGATCAACAAATGCTTGGGAGTTCCTCTATTCAATCCTTTTCTTTCTTCTTGTTGCTGGATATTTCGTTCGTATACATCTTCTCTTTGTTTCCCGAGCCTCTAGTGAATTACAGACAGAGTTAGAAAAGATCAAATCTTTGATGATTCCATCATACATGATTGAGTTGCGAAAACTTCTGGATAGGTATCCTACATCTGAACTTAATTCTTTCTGGTTAAAGAATCTATTTCTAGTTGCTCTGGAACAATTACTATTGTATTAAGCCAATTTTATTGTAGTGGTTTATCTACTCCAACTTTTCTCTTGAATAAAAAATCTTTCATTGGATATTTAGCTTTTTTCTTTATTCTTTTAAGTTAGTTGGGTAATATGTTGATCAATTCATCCGATTATCCTCTGAAAGCTGTTATACTAGTTGCCATCATATAAGGATTTTTTTGCTTGTGCTTTGAAACACAAATTAACCAGATGGCAGAGGATGTCTCAAAGCCCTTTGTGCTTGAGCAACCAAGGTGGCAAGTTTAAGATATCGGTCACCGCATCTCTTAGGTCATCGGTTTTGAAAGGCATTATCGACGAGTTACTGAAGGACGGTGATGATGGGCGGTTGCTGCCTAACATGGACAATGCTACCCTCTCCAAGGTCATGAGTTCTGCGAGAAGCACGCAACTTGGGAATCCAGAAATCCCAAGCCAAGCAAGGAGGAGATCGAGGGATGGGAGTCAGGCTACATGAATGGCGTGGGGTGGGATGAGTTGCTGAGTCTGGTGCTAGTGGCGCACTACCTCGACGTTCGCAAGTTACTAGAGTTGACCCTCGAGACCATCATCGACCAGATCAAGTGGAAGATGCCCAAGGAGATAAGATAGATGTTCGACATCTTTAACGACTTCACACCAGAGGAGGAGATTCGTAGGGATATCCAATGGACTTATTAGCAGTAGGCGGTTATGTCATGTATTAGGGTTTGCTGTTTTTCTTTTCTATTTTTTAACAAAATCCTTTCTTTTGCTTACTGATCTATCGTGATTTCATTTTGAATTTGCTAATAAAGGGTTTGATTTACAAATATTTAGTGTGCTAATTTTGTGTTGGTATATGGTGGAAGCATGCTATTGGGTATATCACATTTTGACTAAATCATGACTTCAATTATATTTTGATTTTTAAATATTAATTATTCAATTCTTAATTTTTAAAAAAGAAAAGCTCGAACCATTCATCAAAAGTGGGACAACAAAAACAACAACAACAACAACAACCAAAAGGCCCCTATGGGCATGAAGTCGAGTTTCCGCATCCAGTGATGAGAACCAACAAGGGAAGGGTGCACATCCTCTCGATATGTTCTAGGCTTTCCTGATCATTTTTGTGCGAGTAGTATCAGTTAGCTTGCGAGATCCCGCATATATGCGCATTATCTTGATCACATCACACTACATAAGTGAGTATGCTTGTCTAATGATCGGCTTATAGGAATTTTCGATAGAAAAATTTAACTCCATCTACATCAATGTATGTATATTTTTGTGGGTCGAGTACTTTAACAGTTCTCTCCAAAGATTAAGAAACACCAAAGAAATGTTGAAATTTAAAAGTTCTTACATCTTAACCTTTGATGTAAGAACTTTAACACGATAGAAAAATAACAACCGCTTGTTCTTTAACACGATAGAAAAATAACAACCGCTTGTTCTCTCCAGAGATTAAGAAACACCAAAGAAATGTTGAAATTTAAAAGTTCTTACATCTTAACCTTTGATGCATTCTTTCTGGTTAGTGGAAGTTAGGAAGAGAGTTATATGACTTCGTAATTTGATGTGTCAAAAAATTTATGTCAATGGTGATAATTAGATTCTTTTTAGGCTTTTGATTAGTTGGATTAGGTTTTCTGAGGTAAAAAATATATATCCATGCAAGATATAATTTGATTCTAAGTTTCTAGTGCTAACCGTTGCAAAAGTTTGTACTCGATATTCAGTCGGAGGGGTCATTAAATAAATAATAAATAGTTTTTGAGCGACTATCTAGAATTGTTAGATTATGTATAATTCTTTTATATATAAACACTACAAGAAATTGGACCTAAGGTAACGAATAATTTGAATATTCGTTGCCATATCTTTCGATGTTAAAGATTTAACAACGAATATTATTCATTGTCAAATCATATTTTATACTTGTAATTAACAACAAATGTCATATTCATTGTTAAAGGTCTACATAACAACGATTTGTCCGTTGAATTATTCATTAAAATTCACACTAATCATTGCCAAATTTAGCAATGATTAGAAGAAAAATTCAATGAATAATCATTGTTATATGATTCGTTATGAGAAATATAGCAACGAATACCATTATTCATTGCGAATTTAAAGAAGCAAGCAACGAATAACATGCATTGTTATATATTTAACTACGAAAGATATGACAACGAATATTAAATTATTAATTACCTTAAGTCAATTTTCTTGTAGTGAAATCAGCTGATTTAGGTCATTCACGATTACGAGAAGTGGGGTTCTCATCCTATGCTTGATGGGTGTGATTATCACTCCTTTGCATCAGCCAACTTCTAAAAGATGTTTCCAGTGTCGTCCCTGGCATTTCGTGTGCCTTGGGCAAAAGCAAAAAAATGGTAGTTATACAAAATTTCAATGAACAATGTGTCCTTATATAATTCTATTAAATTTTAGACTTTAGCACTGAGTTGTTCACTGAAAATTCGATTCTATAGGGGCTCATTTTCTTGATGAGTTGTTTCATCAAAAAATCGACTACATAGAGGGCTCATTTTTCAATGAGTTGTTCGTCGAAAAATTCAATTCCACAAGGACTCATTTTTCGATGAGTTGTTTTCTAAAAATCTGATTCTACAAAGCCTCATTAGGACATATACTATTTTTTCCTAACTCTGCATACATGTAAAAATAGATCCCTGAAGTTGATGAGCTCTGGGCCATTGTACTCGGAAACTACCCTTAAGGACTGCCCTAGACGTTGCTAAAGTTGTTCCATTCTTTCCATGATCGTTCCTAATTCTGTACCCATTTGTATATGGGACTTGCAAAGAGAGTTTATTCCTTGTGCTACTACTACTTGAAATTCCAGGTGGATAGGACAAGATCTTGCTCGCCAACATGTGGACGCAGGGGAGAATGAAATGGTGTGGGCCTCCTTGATGTTTCTCAGAATGAAATCAATGGCAGTGCATGATCAGCATGTCGAATAAGGTGAGATGAATATCAGAATTGGCCGAAGTCATGTTGCTTAGGTGAGCAAAGAGAAAGTGAAACGTTGGTTGATAAGGACATCAAGAGTGTGTGTGTGTGTGAGCGCGCATACACGTGTGGCGTGTGTCGTATTTTTGGTGAGCACGCAAGCGCGCACTTGTGTGTGTATGCGTGTGCGTGCGCATATATCTGTGCGTGTGTGCGTGTGAGCATGCATGCTCGTGTTGTGTGTGTACGCATGCATGTGTGCGTGTGAGCATGCATGCTCGTGTTGTGTGTGTGTGTGTGTGTGTGTCTATACGCATGCATGTGTGATAATATGTGTGTGCGCGCGCATGCACGCACATGTGTGTTAGTGTGTGTGTGCCCATGCGCGCACATGTGCGTGTGACGTTACTATGTGTGGGTGTGCGCACGTGCACCCGAGCATGCATGCATGTGGTGTGCTCGTGTGCATGCGAGCATGCATGCATGTGTTTGTGTGAATGTGTGTTTGTGCCATATAGTGATCTAAATCCCTTCCCCCAATCTTTTTGAGAAAATACCTTTAAGAAAGATTAAGATGGGGTAGACAAGTTGGTTCGCCTTAAGTTTATGTTCGTATGGATGTATGTGTGCATGTATACATGTACATGTATATGTGTGTGTATGTATATGTCTGTCTCTATATCTGCATGTATGTGTGTATGATTGTATGTGTATATGTATGTACACATTTGATATAACTTTTATATTTAAAATAACTATAAAATAAATATATCACCAAATAATTCCAAATAGTCGCATTAGATTGCCTTTTGGCTTCACAAAATCATCTACTTTGGCAAAAAAAACTAGGTCATATTCACATTAAACCATTCAACAAGCCTAGCAAACTTGACTTAGCAAAAGGAATAAGAAGGAAAATATGTCTTTAGCATGTAAGCTAGGTAACTTAGACCTCTTTGGACCCAAAAAAATCAAAAGTTTAAGTAGTTGTCGTTACTATTTTGTAATAATAGAAGACTACTCACATTTCACTTGGGTTTTGTACGTTACAATCGAGGAATTAGCTTTCTCATAGTTTGAAAGCTAGCCAAACGTCAAAACCAATAAGGAACCATAATAACTAAGTTAAGATGAATTCATGGTGGCGAGTTCAAGAATGAGCAATTTTTGAAGTATTGTACTATGGTGGGGATTAAGTACGAATTCTCTCCCAAAACACCTAAGAATGGTGTACTCAAGTGAAAGAACCACACTCTATAGGAATGTTCTCATATTATGCTTTGTGAATATGATATGTCTCGTTACTTTTACATAGAGGCGATAAGTATGACATGTTATGTCTTAAGCAAAACTTTAATGCATCCCGGGGTAAAGAAACCACCTCTTGAGCATCATTTTAGTCATTCACCAAGGATAAAGTTATTTCGATGATTTTGGATGTAAATGTTTTGTTCTTAACATTGAGGACATCTTGACAAGTTTGAACCGAAGAGTGAAGAAGGTATATTTTTGAGGATATTCTTATAGAATATTCAATAAAGACTTCTGCGGATTTCTTAGTGTTTCATTTGACGAAAATTTAAAATCAAAACTCCTTAACAACATGATTTGGAAAATGACGAAGAGATTCATATTGATGATTCTTCAAGTATATCAGAAAAGGAGAATTTGTATAGTTTACTTAATGATTTTACCTTTATTCTGGATCATCCTAAAATATTGGTGATTACGGATATAGGATTTCAGACAAGATCGCAGTTTAACACATTCCTAATGGCAACCTCTATGTCAAAGAACTGAAATCTATATAGAAGTGTGCAATAACGAATATTGGTTATTGGCAATTAAATGAACTTGTCCAATTTAAAAGACATCAGGTAGGTACGGGATCTTGCACCCAAACCTCAACACCTCATGGTTATAGGAACCGGATGGATATCAAGAACAAGTTGGATGAGTCTAGAAATGTTGTTAGAAGCAAGGCAAGAGTTGTTGCACAAAGATGCACTAACAAGAAGACATCGATTATGAAGTAATCTATGCACTTTGTCGATGTGATTGAGTCAAACAGAATGCTATTGGCATTTACATGTTTCAAAGGAACCAAATTGTATCAAATGATGTGAAAAAGGTATTTCTTATGGGATTCAGAAAAGAAAAAGTTTGTCATACAATACCTAACTTTGAGGACATGACCAAATACGATCATGTTTTAAGCATAGAAAAGCTCTTTATGGATTTAAGCAACCCCCTAGATCATGGTATGATAGACTAGATCTACAAAGGTATGATTAGTTGTCTTCTTTATTTTACCACCAATCGATCCATATTCTCTTCAGCACTTATTTTGCAGTGTTTTTCAGTCTAACCCTAAATAGTGTCAACTTAATGTTTTTGAAAGGATCTTTCATTATCTAGTTTTTACTTAAGATTTATATTTGTTATATCCTAAGATGCACAGTATGGATTTACTTATATAATGACATGGATTATGCCGGTAGTTGTATAAATAGGAAAAGTACAAGTGGCACGTGTTAATTTACTGAGAATTCCCTAGTTTCTTTGGTTTCAAAAAAGCAAAATTGTATTGCACTTTCTACCAATAAAATGGAGTATAGTCCTATAGCTTTAACCTAGTCTCAACTTCTTTAGATGAAGGCACCCTCTCTGATTTTCATCTAACCTTCAATTAAAATCGCATTTTCTGTGATAACATTAGCTCGATTGACATGACCAAGAACCAAGTAAATCGCTATGGGATAAAACATATTGATGTTTGATACCATTTCCTTCGTGGGAAAGTTCTAGAATGGGAGATCTATATAGAATTTATTATCATAGACAGGTAACTTGTAGATGTTAGTAATAAACCTCTAAAATCCCCTCCTTTGAGAAAATTAAAATAGAATCAAGATTGTGTTTTTTGAAATATGGTTGCTAAAGGTTTTTCATTTTAAAGTTCCCCCAAAAAAGGTTATTGTTGATTAATTAACAAGATAACCTGGTCGATCCAGTGATGGTCGATCAGTTGGAGAGATTCAATCAATCAATGTGCACTATACACAAAAGTTTGAACAGAGAGGCACTTTTTTGAGATTTATTGAAAAAGATGACACGTTCTAGGACACCTACCGTTTCCTATTCCATACACTACCTTCTATGATACACAACTTTTAATGGATATAAGTTGATTCCCATTAGATCTCTTTAGTAGACTTTTATCTCTCACCAAACCCTAATACGAAAAATTCTATCAGTTCTACAAATATAGGTTGTCCTACATAACTCCTTCATGCAACCCTCTACTTGCCAAAAATAAAAAACCCAAACCCTAGTCTCCGGTCTCCCCTTGGCCAATCATTTTCAGGCGATCGATCAGGTGTTGATCGATCAAGTATATCTTGTTGATCAATCAACAACTAAAATTAGGTATTGTTTTACTTGATTTTTCTTCTTTTTGGTATTTTCAAAAGAATTATAAGATCAATTTTATTATTTTGTTAAAGGAATACTTTCTTTTACATCTAAATCCTCGCCCATGGGCCCTAAATGATCCAATCATGATTAGACATCCACTAATGGACCCTAGTGACCTGCCTTACATGACTGACTCCTCCATTGTTCGAGGCTCGCTCTCTTGACTTGCCATTCCATACTTTTGTAAAACTACCAAGACCACTTGCATGCTTGCATCGATCTTTGCAAAACCAGATGTACCAATTCTTTGACTAGACTTTCTACCCTAATATTCGTGGATCCCTTATAGACTCCATCTCACCATCTTCTATCATGGAATTCTATTTGAACTTGTTTGGTATTGGTGACTATTGCATATAATCTTCAAACCACTGTCCACTAACAAACACCACTAATGAACATTTGTCATGGATGCATAGGTGATTCGTCACATACTTGATTTTGTCCCAAGAGGTACCAACCATTAGTAATCTCTTGATGAGAGTTTCTCGTAACGATTGTCGTGAACCCCTCCCCCCATCTATAGGCCCTTGTAGAAGGTCAATCTTCGAGCACTTCTTATTTCTAGCCCCTTATTCTTTGAATCGTATCTTTTACTGGAACTTTAGGGACAAGACCACCAACATGCCACATGTTACTCACGACATGCTCGTTTCAATCTACACCGTTGTCAATGACCACCCATTTATGAAACCTAGTTTCATTGTCATAATTCGCAGTTATTAACCTCCTATCTTACATTAAGTGTCAATAAAAACCAGAGAAATCTTGTATATACATGAGTCTTAGAATAAACTAAAAATACAAAAAAATAACAAAATTAAAATCGAAGTGTTTTTATACCCTTAAAAATGCTCTTAAAAAAATATTTCTCCCTCTTTTTGACCTCCTCTCCATTTTTTGTCAACATTACCCTTGTAGACCTCATCGAGATCTACAACTTTCATGTTTTGAGTTTTTCCAAGTTCGGCCTCCTTCTCCCTCATAATTCACTTTCTCTGTCAGAATAACCTGATTGGGCCATGTGTCACTTTCTGGTTGCACCAAGTGGCCCATTCACCGCGCACCACGCATCCTCATCCTTCAGCCGTTGGATTGCCTTCTGGAGTATCGCATCCATGCCGCACGTTTTCGCCTCATTTTTCACCATCCGATCCTCTCCAAATCAAATCATGACAGTCCGTTGGCGCCTTCACCTCAGCTCGCCACTTGTCATGTCCATCCATCGTTCGATCTTCTCCATACCTCTCTATATCAGTCGCCATCTTTCCTATTGATTACCACCATTCGATCCAAGTCTGGACTCCATTATCTCCGTTCGTTTCCACATTCGTCTCTTCATGACACATGGCACGTTCCATCGCCACTCAATCATTCCACCCTAGATCTGATCCAAGTCGTCCATGAGCGCCCCTTCCTCAACCATTGGATCACGAGATCCAACAGCCGAGACATCTTCTTCATCCTCCGGATCACCCTCGCCCACGTCACCCATCTCACCAACCATCAGTTCCCTTTCCATTTCCCCCTCCTTCTCCGCCATCCTCGCCACTCTCCAACCAGCCCACGATGGTGCTCGTTCATCCACCATCCTTGAGGGCCTCGTGGATCGCCACTAAACCCTCTCCTTCTATTCATATCCTCCACGCAACCCACGTCGACCATCCTCAGAACTGCCAACTTCACTCCTTAAATATGTCATCTCCGACTGCCTTCAGCTTTGTCCACCTTTACAGAGGGCTCCGCCCAGCCCCTCCCCTCCTCCTCGTGACAAGGGGAGGATCGATTGTAAGCCAAGACGACGATGGCCCCTGATGAAGACCCACAGCTTGTATGGTTGTGTCACGGTGGCTCTGCCTCGCTTAAGCTCGCTGGAACGGCCGCCCAGCATGTGCGAAGACCCTGAGCTTCTCAAGAAGCTCAAGCCCAGGCCTCGCTCTGCCATAGCCCAGGCAAGCATCCCCGGTCTCCTTTTGTTTTTCGTCAATTTTCTCTTAATTAATTAGGATTTCACACGCATGTTCACCCTCCATTAAACATCATCCGAGCTTCCCCATGCCACCCTCATTCATACGTACCACTTCGACCATCCCCTCGATCCTCCATGACCTCTGACCACTCGACCCATGTCCTCCACCTTCACGGCGGAGGAGCACCTGAGCCTCCACCTTCTTCACTTGTATAGGCTCCTATTACATTCACAATCATCTCATATAGCACGATTCAGATAGAGATAATAATTGTAGGCCTTGACTTCAATGATCGAAGACCTCGCCGGAGCTGTCTTCGCGAGCCTCATCTCCGACGAGCAACTATCGGCCGCATCTTCCAGGAACTCCAGCTGCTCCGCTGAGCTTCCATGATTCCATCTCTACCTTCAGGAGTTGCAAGGGATTGTCTCAACGCTTCATAGGAGGTGGCGGAGCTAGAAGTCCCTCGTAGGAGGCCTGACTTCGCCGCCGGTCGCAGAGGAGGAGCATGATTCAGTGACCGTTAGATGGCACCCTCCCAGTGCTCATCCAACGCACGTCGATGCCTTCTACTGCTACAACTACATTCTCTTCTCGATGATCGGGCGGTCCTTGGTCGTACACGTGTTAGTGCCAAAGCAGATCCGAACCTTCTCTCCGAACTTGTAGGCTTGGGTCCCCCGAGCCCCTCCCGAGCCTCCTCTGATCCTGCAAGCCACCCAAACCTCCCCTTACGTGTGAGTCACGTGACTGGTCGGGTAATTGCAGAAGGACCCCCACCACTTCTCCATAATTGCAGATAGGTCCTGAAGCGTGTGCATCCCACGTACGCTCGGGGTATTTAGCAACCCACTCCCTGTGAGTTTTAATAATTGCAAATATACCCTCAGGCGTATGGGTAAATTATAGTGAAGCCTTGCGACTTTTGTTATTTGCATTTTATTCCTTCCAGGACCTGTTTGCCATGTTTTCCCTATTTATTTCATGTTCTTCTTGCATTTTTTCCCATGGTTTCATTTGTGAATATCTTGAGCATCCTACATCCGTTTGAGTCGATTTTGGTCTTGTTTTGAAGTGAGTTTCTATATATTTCTAATGGCATGGTTATTGTTCTGTTCTGACACTTGTTGATTTTATTGATTACGTCTAATTACGTAGTGTCATTTGTTTATTGATTTTCATGCCGTTAAGTAGCTTGTAAATGAAAATGGCTTTATGGCCTCTTTCTGAAATTGACCACCATTTATTGCTCATAGATTCTGTATAATTTGGGCATAATTGCATTGTTCTAATATTGAATTTCCTTGCATAATGAAAAGCAAATAAAGAAATTGCATATCTTCATGTTTAATTATGCATTGTTATTGTCCTTTGCATTCATTGACCTATGGTTTTTAATTCGTCGATAAATTTAGGTATTAAAAATCTGAATTCATACTTAAGAGGCTTGTGTCCCTGAGTTCGACCTTGGACTTGCCCAAGTAAAATATAAATCGATCTCTTTGCTTTAATTGATAATTATAATGAAGTGGTCTATGACGCATCCGATTGGGCCAACTACAATGCACTAAAACAACTTATTAATAGACCGGATTAGCGGCTCGCCAAATGGCGCCGTTGTCAGGGACACGGTTCACCTTTCTTATTAGATCTTTATTATTAAGTGGTTGTTTTTAATTCGTAGGTCATCTTGTTTACATTGTTAAAATTTCTTTGATGGATATCTAACTCTTGTTTTTGTGCCAGGACCCTCGGTGTTCAAGGAGATGAGGAGCAGGTGTTCCCCGTTGCAAGGAGCCGCAGAAGCAAACTTTATAGATAAATCGAAGAAGAAGAAGAAGAAGAAGAAAAATGTTTCTTGCATTTCCATTTCATGTACTAATCGTCTTTATAGCGGCCTTCGATCGAAGGCTCGCGTGTGTAAATAAACGAAGTTCTCTGTGGTAGTGTGGGATCGCCCCACTTGAGTGTCGACCTAGGATCAGGTACGCGGCTCTCCGAGCTTCTTTCATATTTTCTTTTTTACGTGATTGATCGTAGGTAGGACACACTTTACTTCAAGACGCACATAGACATCGCTTCACTTAACCAAATTAAAAGATGTTCTTCCCTGCTAAAAGAAGAATGTTACATGTAGTTTCTTATCGACTTGCATACATTTGGATTTGATTTTTAAATTCAATCTGAGTTTTCACGAATTTTGCTCCTCTTAGCATAGGTCATGATTTTATCGACTGTATGGTTTCTTCTCGACCTCCCTTCCTGGCTTGATCACCTAGGTTAATGGAAATTGGGAATGAGCGGTAGACGATGATTGTTTGATTTATGTGCTCACCTTTAATCAGTGATAACCTTAAGCAAATAATTTGGACTGATAGTTGCAAGTTGACTTAAAATGGAGTAAAATATTGTTTTGGGAGAGCAAAACCCTTGTTACGTAATATGATTCTTTCTTTGGCATGTTTTTAATCCTTACGTAAACTAGAATTTTTTAATCACCAATAAAAACTACAAGATAATTAACCAACATTTGTTAAATTCATGTGTGAGTTGGATTGCATGCTTGCTTGAGTCGTGATTGCTCCGACACCCTCCCCTAGACCTTAAGTTCTCCATTCATCTCCAGAGATTCGTCGCTCATGTGTACATACATCCTACTTCTTCGTTCACCTCAGGTCTCCTCCAACATCAATTATTCATCTCTGTACTTAGGCTACTCTCAGCCTAAGTATAGGGGGGACCTGAGTCCCCGTGATCTTCTTACTCATCCTTCCTTTCCTTGATACTTAGGTTATTTCTAACCTAAGTATAGGGGAAGTCCGCATTGGTTTATATTTTCTATACTTAAATGGAGCTTTGGCTTTGTATCATCTAGTGCTATGAGGACATAGCAAAGTTTAAATATGGGAGGGTATACCATACATACACTATATGCACTTTAGCTATATTCTGAAAAATGTTGAAAAATTTAAAATGTTTTGGGCTAAAGTACAACTTTAAAACTAAGTGGACAAAATATTTTCAAGGTTTTTCTATACTATATTACATTATATTCAAGAAAAAATTTTGAAAATGAATTGAAAAATGGATTTTCACATATTTTGAAAAATTGTTTGAAAAATATTTGGAAAATATTTATTTGTGTGACATTGTGTTGAAATTTATTTTCTTGATTTCAAGGAAAGTGGGTCTAACTTGTGTTCTAACTCTAATAAAATATCCATAAAAAATGAGAAAAAACCAAAAATCCTTTAAAGTCAAAATTGACTACTAAACCCAAATAAGTAGCCGCATTCAGTGAGGGTTTCCCTTAGCGGAGTAGGTGGTTTAGAGGACATCGTGTAAGGCTTCGTCCTCAACCAACGGGTTCCGGCATGTACTTACACCTATACGGGCTGAATGCAGATGCATCTACTTATTTGAGTTTAGGAAGTCATTATGTCTTTTTAAGTCTTCATAAAAATTACAAAAAAATCAAAACTTGGATGAAGGAGCTGGACTAAATCCCCTACATTTTCGCTTCCATTCAGGATCAGAAATGTTCGAGAATATTCTGTTTATGAGGTTTTGAGATTTTAGGTTAACCGGCCTTAGCCATCAGGGTCTTTGACTTAAGTATCCACATTTCCCTAGTTTGCTAGATTTGCGTGTTATATTGCATGCTTAGTCTCCTACCTTAAGAACATGATCAGTACTTCACATACACGACTGCGGTCATGATGAAATGAATTGGAATTTCACTTGAGGGACTGGGATGAGGTACAAATCTGGACTAGATCTAATGATGCTCGAGGATGGGATAAAATCATTGAAGGCTTTCATGAAACCTGAGTGTTAGCATTTCTAGCCAGTATGAGAACTTGGTTATTATGCTAATCTTTTGTATTTACCTAAGTGCCAGGGTGTGAATAAAAAACAAATGTTGATCAGTGTGCACCAACTCTTGGTAAAAGCAATGGAGCTAACCAAAAAAATAATACAAGGCAAAGAAATATCACCTCGTTGAAAGAAAAGCTCTCATTCCACAATGTCTATCATCAAAAGAGCTTCCACCAAAGGCGAGCGCTCCCAAACATTTCAAAGTGTCCACTTGGACCACTGCTGTTAGGACCATGAGTCGGGCTTGCACCAGAAAAGGGCTCTGCATCGTAAATGCTACAAGTATGGGTGTAGAAGGTATGATAGGTACTCAAAAAAGGTACACCCCAGTGTATTCCCAGGAAAACAAGTGCAGATGACTCCAACTTCTCTTGACAGACGCACTGATCAACACCAAAAATATGCATCGAGTAATAAGGCACCCGAGTGGATCCTTATTTCAATGAGAGGGAGAGAAGAAATGACACATCTCTAAACCCTCCATCAACTGGCCTACCACCTCCACTTCTAAGTCTGACAACTGAAGAGATGGTAGATTGGACGCAATAATTGATTTATACCCTAGTGTTGAGGATTGGGTCCTTAGGAGAATTTCTTAGACCGGGACCTTGGGTGATGTTGTGACTCTACTCTCATGATCGCGGTCAACAATTAAATTTGTATCCTTAGTTTATATGTATACAAGAGAGAGTCTGGAAAATTAAAGGAATTGGATGCCTATTGATTAAGGTTGGGTTGAATTCTGAGATTTCGGATGCCTAAAATTGGGAGTTCTTGAATGGATCAGATCCTATATGCACATGCACAAGGGGGTTAATCTAGCTCATTCATTCTTGTGATGCTCGGGGACTAGCATAGTTTAAGTATAGGTGGTTAATGAAACCCAATTTCATTGTCATAATTTGAGGTTATTAACCCCCTAGATTACACTGTGTAAATAAAAATCAGATAAATCCTTGTATAGACATGAATCTTAGAATAAATTAAAAATACAAAAAAATAACAAAATTAAAATCTTAATGTTTTTATACCCTTAAAAAATGCTCACAAAAATATTTCTCCCTCTTTTTGACCTCGTCTCCGTTCTTGGTCAACATGAAACTTGTAGATCTCATCGAGATCTACAACTTCATGTTTTGAGTTATTCCAAATTCGACCTCCTTCTCCCTCATAATTCACTTTCTTTGTCGGAATAACCTGATTGGGCCACGTGGCTTTTTTTTATTGTGCCACATGGCGGTTTCTCTATGCACCACGCGTCCACTTCCTTCAGCCGTTGGATTGCCTTATGGAGCATCGCATCCATGCCACACATATTCGCCTCATTTTTTAACCATCTGATCCTCTCTAGATCAAATCACGGTCGTCCGTTAGCGCCTTCACCTCAGCTCGCCACGTGTCATGCCCAACCACTGACTGATCTTCTCCATATCTCTCAATCTTAGCCGTCATCTTTCCTATTGATTACCACCGTTCGATCAAATCCTGGACTTCATTATTGTCGTTCGTCTCCGCCTTCTTCTCTTCGTGACATGTGGTGCATTCCATCACCACTCGATCGTACCATCCTAGATCTGATCCAAATCGTCCGTGAGCGCCCCTTCCTCAGTTGTTGGATCGCGAGATCCAACGACCGAGACATCTTCTTCCACCTCTGGATCACCCTTGCCCATGTCGCCCATCTCGCCAACCATCCGTGCCCTTTCCATTTCCCCCTCCTCCTCCGCCATCCCCACCACTCTTCAACCAGCCCATGATGGAGCCCGTTCATATGCCATCCTCGCGGGCTTCATGGATCTCCACTAAACCCTCTCCTTCGCTTCATATCCTCCACGCAACCCTCGTCGACCACCCTCAGAACCACCACCTTCACTCCTTCAATACGTTGTCTCTGGTTGCCTTAAGCTTTGTCCACCTTTACGTGGGGCTCCTCTTAGCCCCTCCCCTCCTCCTTGTGACAGGGTGAAGGATATGGTTAGATCCTCAAGCGCATCACAGAAGCGTGAGCGTCGTATCAAATACGAAGAAGAACGACTAGTCGTACTAGTTGTTCTATGCAGCAGAAATTAAACTTTTTTCATGCGACGAAACCACATGATCCAAGAAAACTTTTTGGATCGTTTCGTCTAAACCACAAACAAGTAATAGGATTACCTCTTGAAGCGTGGTTGCGATCAAGTCTCTAAACGAAGAGACCTCCTATGTCAAGTCCGATCCGACAGAGGAGACGCGAGCGCGGGGATGAACCGTGTGCTTCTCGTAATCCATGTTGATGATCCAAGCGGTGGATCTCCTAATCTCGACACACGAGATCCATCATCTTCTTCACGAGCGAGGCGCACCGAAGGAGACGGAGATCCACGAGCAAACAATCGAGCAGCATAACGACGACGTTGCGGCGATGGAGAACCTCTCTAGAGCATCCATGGTGGACAACCATGAAAGGGAGAGAGAGAGAGAGAGAGAGCTGACGTGTAGAGAGAAAAGAGAGAGAGAGATATGCTTCTCGAGCATTGTGTCTTGTGTAAAGAAGAGCAAAGGAGTGCCTCTCCTTTTATAACATTTCGGGATCCATGGATCTCAATCCATGGGACAACACAAATCGAACGGCTCAAATTGATTGTGTTTCCTTTAATGGCTAAGATTTGTGTTGGTAAAAACCAACAACAATTAATTTAATAAAAATCAAATATATATATTAAATATAATTTGATTTATATCAAATCAATCTCCATTGAAGAAATAGAAAAGGAGGCAAGCCTCCTTCCATGAAGGGAGTGGATGGCCACCACATTCTATGTAGGAAATGTGGCCGTCCACCCTCCATACAAGGAAGGTGGCTTCTTCTCCTTTTATTCCATGATATACATTATCCCATTAATTTCTCCAATATTTGCAACAACTTTTGTTGCAAATTATTTCATAAAAATAAATCCAATTTATTTTGTGAACATTGCAATCATGCCATTGAAAAATTGTGAATCACATTCACAACCCAAAATAAAATGTAAATTACATTTTCAATTTAATGTCCAATGTGAATCCAATTCACATTAACATTTAATTAACAAATGTAAATTACAAACGTCTCTCTCTTATATATTATAAATCACATTTATAATATATTTGATTAATATGGATATTTCTATCCACATTATTCATATCCATGATAATTAAATCACATTTAATCATCTTGGATCTCTATTCTCTTGTGTCCAAATAATATGAATCACATTCACATTATTTATGTCTTTGATAATTAAATCACATTTAATTATCTAAGACAACTCTCTTTATAATATGAATCGGATTCATATTAATCATGATAATTATATCACATTTAATTATCCATTTTCTCAGTGCTCGGATATATATATATATATATATATCAACAATAGAATTATCCATGAACTCCTTCAAGGATAATGCGCTTTTCTCCGCAGATACTTGGAGATAAGGACGGGGCGACTGTATTGTTCCACGTATAGTGACTTGGATATTGAGATCATATCTCAAATCCAGATCGCAGGCCTCCCATAGATGCTTGATTAAATCAAGACCGCAAATCTAATCTTATCATTGCATCTGAATCACATTCAGATCAATGTCCAACATTTGGACTAAGATCAGATTACTTCTCTACTGAGAGGAGTCACTAAAATCCAGGTCCGTTTCAGCACTCCCTAGGAATGGAAGCGTCATGGTTATACAATCGTTTATGATCACATCACCCTCAGGTATTCCCAATACCTGTACATCCTGCAAACTGGAAGACTCAGAATAAACCCGAAGTATTGGATCAACTTTATACTGTCTACTTCATGGTTTTATCAGTAAGTTTCTCATTCGATCATTGGGAGTCGGTATCAATCATATACTTTTCAAAAGCATATATTATAACTAGGTCTTGATCATATACTTTCCAAAAGTATATATCAAACCTACAAATTCAGTCAAGCTTCCAAAGCGAGACGACCGTGCGCACGGAATTTGATTCTTCCCAATATCTCATGAGTGAGCTCATGTCTTCCGATTCATTGACTAAACCTGTATGATCCCTTTGAGAGATCGTATTACTCATATGCCCTTATATGCACACCAACGTGCCGGTGTATTGATCTTGGTTATGTCATCAACCTATTGGTCTGTCAAATGTACATACTCAAACATATAGTAACACATCTGTCTCCGATCAGAGGATGTGTGCCTATATCGTGACAACATACGATATAGGACTTTGGTTATCTCGATCTCGTTAGGTCAACTCTTTGACCTAAATAATCTGACACCTCCGAATCTCTATTCCTATGCAGAGGGCCTGCATCAAGAGGTCGATCAGATATCAGCCTTTAGAGATAAGGATTGCCATCTCCTACTCAGGCTGGAGATCATCTCTTAACAATCACTTGAAGTTGCTTGATGAGTCCTCAATCTAACTCTTTAGATATTCATCCAAGCACCAGCCTATATAACTCTTTAGAAGCTCAAGTCCATGCCTCGCTCTGCCATAGCCCAGGTAAGCATCTCCTATCTCCTTTTGTTTTTTTTGTCAATTTTCTCTTAATTAATTAGGATTTTACACGCTTGTTCACCCTCCATTAAACATCATCCGAGCTTCCCCATGCCACCGTCATTCACGCGTACCACTTCGACCATCCCCTCGATCCTCCATAATCTCTGACTACTCGACCCATCTCCTCCGCCTTCATAGCGGAGGAGCACCTGAGATGCCACCTTCTTCGAGCACATAGGCTCCCATTCCATTCACAATCACCTCATACAACACGCTTCAGCCAGAGATAACAATTGCAGGACTTGACTTCAATGATCAGAGATCTCGTCGGAGCTGTCTTCGCGAGTTTCATCTCCGACGAGCAACTATCGACTGTGTTTTCCAGGAACTCCAGCTGCTCCTCCGAGCTTCCATGACGCCATCTCTACGAGCCCCCTAAGCCTCTCCCGAGCCTCCTCCAATCCTGCAAGCCACCTGAACCTCGCCCTCACGTGTGAATCACGTGACTGGCCGGGATAATTGTAGAAGGCCCCTTGCCACTTCTCCATAATTGCAGATAGGTCCTGAAGCACGTGCATCCCATGCACGCCTGAGGTATTATGCAACCCACTCCCTGTGACTTTTATTAATTCAAAATATACCCCGTGTGTATGGGTAAATTACTTTAAGGACTTGCGACTTTTGTTATTTACATTTTAGTCCTTCTAGGGACTTGTTTACGATGTTTTCCCTATTTATTTCATGTTTTTCTTGCATTTTTGTCCCTGATTTCATTTGTGAATATCTTGAGCATCCTAGCTCCGTTTGAGTTTATTTTAGTCTCGTCTTGAAGCTAGTTTCAATATCTTTCTAATGACATGGTTATCATTCTGTTCTGATACTTATTGATTTTAGGAATTTTATCACTTGTGCCCCTCCGAGATATCGCAATATAAGTTATGCCCCTATCTCTTTGGTAATATCACTTGTGCCCCTCACTTCTTGCTAATTTATCACTTGTGCCCCTCGAGTTAGTGACCGTCCATCCACAGTGCAAACGATCGTTAACATTGAGGACATACATGGAATTAATTTAAAAAAAGTTAAATGGTCATTTTGAAACCATCTTCTTCCTCATCCTTTTCTTCTTCCTCTTCTTCCCCCATTCTCTTCCTCCTCCTGGGCCACCCCCTCCTCCTACCCTGCGCCGCCCCTGATCCTCGCGGCGCCCCCTGCTCCCATGGACCACCCCCTCTGCTCCCCCGCGCCGCCCCGTGCTCTCCGCACCGTCCCTTGCTCCCCCTCCCCCTGCCCCACGCCCTGCTCCCCTCCCCTGCGCCGCCTCCTGCACCCCCTCCCCCTTCCCCGCGTCGCCCTGTGCTCCCTGGGCTGCCCCCTCCCCTCCCCAGCGCTGCGCCCTGCTCCCCTCCCCCGCGCCGCCCCTTGTTCCGACCCCCCGTAGTACCGCCCCCCATCTCCCCCCTCCGCCCCCTCCCCCCGCACCCCCATCACCCTCTGCGCCTCCCCGATGGCGGAGCACGACTGGTGGCCACCTGTCGAACGTGACTCCGCCACCAGCCCCGCGCGACGCCTTCGCCGGCCTGTGCGGAATCCATCTACCCGCGGGTCGCGCCTCTACCTCACCGTACCCCCTTCTGCGCCCTCCGCCGCCCAACGGCAGCCCCTCCTCTTCCATCAGCGCTTTCCAGCCCAGCGTGTCGCGCTCACTGCCGGTACGACCGCACGGCCTTCCCCGGCGGACCAGGGCCGTAACGGGAACTGCAGCGTTGAGCTTGAAGCCCTAGTGGGTTCTACCGTTGACGAGAAGCCCCAACTCTAGGTTGAAGAACACCTTTGGATAATAATACCCCTCTTAACCACACCATGGTTTGAGTAAACTATGGTTATTTCAATTTTTTGACGGTCAATCTGACGGAAGGGCACAATTGATGACGGAGAAAGAAGTGAGGGGCACAACTGATATTATCAAAAAGATAGAGGCATAATTGATATTGCGATATCTCGGAGGGGCACAAGTGATAAAATCCCTTGATTATCTAATTACGTAGTGTCATTTGTTTAGTGTCATTTATTTATTGATTTTCATGACGAAAGTAGCTTGTAAATGAAAATGGCTTTATGATCTCTTTCTGAAATTGACAACCATTTATTGCTCATGGATTCTGTATAATTTGGGCATAATTGCATTGTTCTAATATTGCATCTTCATGTTTAATTATGCATTGTTCTTGTCTTTTGCATTCATTGACCTATGGTTTTTAATTCATTGCTTAATTTAGGTATTAAAAAATTGAATTCATACTTAAGAGGCTCGTGTCCCTGGGTTCGACCTTGAGCTTGCCCAAGTAAAATATAAATCGACCGCTTTGCTTTAATTGATAATTATAATAAAGCGATCTATGATACATCCGATTCGGCCAACTACAACGCACTAAAACAACTTACTAAGAGGCCGGATTTGTGGCTTGTCACCCATCCTATTTGTTTCACTATATTTTTGTTGATTTTGGGACCCTTCGCTCACAGCATCTCTCTCTCTCTCTCAAGATTCCGATTCCCTACATCACCACTTCTCTGAGAAAAATTTCTAAGAGAAGTAGTTAGAAAACAATATTCTTCCACTAAGCCCACCGAAATTTTTTTCTTTGAATAGTGTATTCTCTATCACTCAGTCTGAGAATTTTCACCACATCGCTAGGGTCAATCCTTTTGGCCTAGAAGCCATGAACATTAGTGGAAAGATTTATGACAATCCTCAAACCTCTTAATTCACAACCTAGTCCTTTCCTCCCTAACCCCACATCGTATTTATAGTGTTCATCCCAATCCTTCCTACTTCGACCATATTTGAGCATATCAGGACTACCAACTTACCGTCGGAGATTCTTTTGACCAGCAGGACATGATCGACCCATTCTCCCTCCTCTTTCATAATATGTGTGGGAGAATTCACAGATGATGATGAGCCACAACATTAATATGGCTCAATAGACAAATGTGTACATCGAGTTTGTTAACATTCAAGCAGATTCGCTCAGCAACACTTGATTATAAGAAGAATACTATTATATTTTTCATCTCTACTTTGATATCCTCCTGCCTGGGGAGCTTTTACTTTAATTAACAACCAACTCTGTTAGCTACTCCTTCTCATGGAAAGCACATTCTTATTGGATAAGTGGAAGAAGAAGATGAGATGTTCTTGTTGTTGATGATGCCTCTTCGGACCCTAGCTTTACTAGCGTCAATAATGAGGCTTGCCATTGCATTATCGATGGAAAGAAGACACCTCACCCTTTCCTTTCTCCTCATGCTTTGGACTAGGGGTGCACACATATCGTATAAAATATTTAACCCAATCCAATATGATACTATTGTATTGGATTGGAATTTGTCCTCATGGTTTAGTTTTATCATTATAATGGATCGAATCATATTAAAATTTTCGAAACACGTTACTGTATAGATTGGATCTTTATCAAAATATGGTTTGATCCAATCTATTAACACACATACACGTGCATGTAAATATATACATACATACAAATTTACACGCACACACGTATAAAAATAAAATCTATGTGCACCTATTTTGAATTCCTTGTAAGGACATTGTCATTCATGTCATTTTTCCATATCAATATTAGATACAAGTCTTTTTGATATCACCTTTTCTTCTTTCTTGAAAGACTAATGTTAACTCCAAAATAATCAAGTTTGACTATAACTTGTAAAATTATAATCCGTGTTAAGTTATTCCCCTCTCAGTTCATGCTCTCTCTCTCTCTCATTTCACTATTTACCTCTAGTATTCCTCTCAGTTCCCTCTCAACCCATTTCGATGATGTCCCTGCATAATGTTATTCCCATACAGCAAAACACATATGCCCCTTCCTTAACAATGGTGTCGTCCTTCTCAAACAATGTAATCCCCTCCAAAGAGATACCATTTGGCCTCCATACGCTGCAACTCTTCTAATTTTTCTTAAAAGGAAATAGATTTTGTATAGTTGCTTGGTTCATTTGTTGGATATTTTTGACCTTTTTTCTTCTTACCTTTTACTAGCTCTAGCTTCTGACCTTATTTTAGGGATGAAATTAGATCAATTGCATAATAAAATCTATTCACCCATCTAAGAAGAAATAAATATTACTTCAATTCCTTGCATTTTTAATTTGATATATATATATATATATATAATATTTATTGATATTTTTCAAAGAATTTTCATATTTTGACTATAGATATACTCTTATAAATAAATTACATTTCAAGACCAATTTAAATGAGAGGCATGATGCCTAATTGGTGGGCTATATTTAAGTTAATTTTCTCTTGCATATTCAATCGATTTGTGAATGTTCTATGATTCTTATTTTTTAATGATATATTTTAGAGCTTTGAACGATGTTCTTGCTAATGGTTGGACTTTGGCATAGCATGCTATTCTAAGTTAATCATGACTTCATTAATATCCTATCACAAGTATCACGTTTTTAATTTATCTAACTTGTCTTTGTATCCTTATTTGGTAACATGCATTGTTCTTAATTGAATCATTTGCTGGAAAATCAATTGCAAAAAAAATAAACTAATACACTATTTATTTTAAAAATTTAAATTTTGAATTCAATATAATCCTTTAGATTGATTGTGTAATCTTCAACTTTTTATAATGGATTAATGGAATTCTTCATCTTTCATTTGATTATGTGATTTTTCTTTTTATTTATTTACATCTATTCATATTATAGATTTTTAAATCATTACTCAAATGTTAGAGGGCTAGTGTGCTATAAAGTATAAATATGCGGGAGTAGACTATTGAGCAAGAAAACATAAGTGTAAAATTCCGATCCAATTCGGTCTAATCCGTTATCCGATGGATCGGATCGGATTAGATTTAGATAAGGATTGGATTTGATTCAAAAAAATAAAAAATAAATATTAAGGTTGGATGGGATATAGATTAAGATAAAGTCACATCCATGTGCATCCTTGGTTTGGATGACATCGACTACTATCCCTCTCGTGACTTCTAAGTAGTTGACTTTTACTTGTTTCATATTCTTTGTTTCATTCTTTTATCAATGTATGGGAATATGTTTTTGAACACAAATATTTTGTATGAATTTTTTTATAAAATTTATTACATGTTTTTCAAGTTAATATCTCTTTCGTCTTCCCCTAGACTTTTATTGATTTCAAGGGAAGAGAAAATATTAAATATTTAAAAGAAGAATTAAAGTGTTTTTTTGTGCTTTAAAGTTCTAAAAAAGCGGAGAAAGAAAATGGAAGATTAAAATTTGGTTTTAAAGATTTTAATTGTTATCCCTCGTGTCTT
The DNA here is from genome assembly GCA_037367405.1 of Ottelia alismoides. Lineage (NCBI taxonomy): Eukaryota > Viridiplantae > Streptophyta > Magnoliopsida > Alismatales > Hydrocharitaceae > Ottelia > Ottelia alismoides. The sequence goes on along the minus strand of JAZKJV010001469.1, from coordinate 676,365 downwards.
TAGGGGGATCCTTGTTTAAGTTTTAATATATTTGATGCATCGTCTTTCAATAACTGAATGATCGTGTTGTCATTACAAAAACATAGAGAAGAATATTAGTTATTTGTTTTTCTTACTGGAATTTATGTGTATTCTCTTGTTACTTTTGTTTTAATGATGACCTATTCTTATCACAAAGCGCTCACATAGTATGTATATTTGACTTGCAAATCTACATTTATGTAGTCAAGAAGACATCAAAAGATCAAAGACCTTATATAATCAATTTTAAATTATTAATGTATTTTGATATGTAATTATATTACAAAGTTTTTTTAATGTTTGATTATATCTGTAAACTTGAGAGAGTAAGCATAACTTTCTTAGTCTAGAACAAGCTCGAAATAAGTTTTGATCAATCACCTTATAACTCCTAGTCGACCACCAATTGATCAACCAACTTTTACTTTCGAACGCCTATCATTAACCAACCAATTTTTTCTAATCGATCACTTCTTGATCAAGCAATTAAGAGTCCTTAACAATCACCTTTGAAATTCAACTCAATAGTTCTTTAATGGTACTTTTGATAGATCAATAAAAGTTAACATAATCAATCAAGCTTGCCTGATCAGTCAACTCATGTAGATGGATCGATCAACAATATCAAATATTCATAATTTCTTACCAGATTTGTTTCCAATGGCCATCTAACCCAACTACGTGATCACCCTTTGTAGGAAGACATAATACAACTGACAACAACAGAGTAAATTATTTTAGAGTTGTTCTTCTCTTCCTCTTTCTTTTTTTTTCAAGTTCTTGATTCTTCTTAGAGAGATTTCAAAATTCGCTGCTCTAACTTTTTTCATTTTCTAAAACTCTCAAAGTCAGTATTTGATTGTCTCTAGGTTCTCAAGTTCATTTGCAACTAGTCACATATACTTTTTGTCGGTAAACATACTATTAGTGATATATTTCAAGGGATGTTATTTTTCATATGTGACTATTTATGTCGAGATATTATTATTGCTTATGACCATATGCATTGATAAAGCTTCTTAGAAATATGTTTCTATTGTTGTATAAGAAATATTATATCGATTTTCTATGTAATACTATTTATAGGAAATCTTTATGTTGGATCCAAGTATTACAGGTTTCTTGGAAAGATGAAATCTGCCTAATGTAAGAAAGTCAAACAATTGTCCAAGTATGCTTATCCTTGATGTTGCCACGATGTTTGATCCTCTGGTGTTGACTTTCTTCTGTTGATCCACGGTTGTAAATCATATTTTTTTGTGATCCAGAGCTTTGTAAGAGGTTGAGTTATCCACACAAAGAATTCGACATACTTAATCATTTCACCTGCTCGGTTGATCAGATATCTCAAGTCAGATGACTTGGATCATGGTTTTAACTACTAAGATTTTCATGTAAACATCTCTGTGCACTGTGCTTGACCATCTAGTTTTCTTGTTCTATACCCTTAATTTCCATAAATTATTTTAAATTTCCAAAAAATAGATATAATTATTCATCCGCCTCTAGTAGTGTTGTGATTCACCGGCACTTTGTAGATTATTTAATTACATCCATAAAAGCTATAATGAATGCATCTCTACTTAAATCCCTAAGACCACTAAAAATGAGATTGGATATGAACTAAAAAAAGTAGAAAAGAGAAATACATGGAATCATGCTTTTCTTTAGAAAAAGAAAAACATGCATCTTTTACTAAGGCAACTAGCAAAGCAAGTCCCATGTGGAAACAACTATTGGGATACAAATACTAACCAACAATGACCCAAGAAGGCGTAGGTACCTAAGAGAATATTAAATCATTATTTTGTAGGACGTCAACATGTACTCCAAATGGGCAATATAATCAAATAGCGTCACATGATGGAAAATTACGAGCTTTTGTTCTAATTGGAGGATATTATAGGTAAACACATAACACTATGAAATAATCACCAGTGTCCTATAATAGACAAATGTATTATTCTTTATTATGAAAAGAAAATCTACAACATAACAATGGAAAGTCCACAGTGTCCTAAGTGTTAATAAAATATGCTATAGAGTTTGTAAGGTAACTTTTTCTAAAAACCCAGAAAATTTTTTGTGGAAAACTTGTAATTATTTTTCAAATGGGATAATAATAAAAATAGTTAAAAGTATTCTATTTATTCTTCTTTTGAACTCGGTAAATTAATCATAACAACTTAACAAAATATTGTTTTCAACAAAAAAATACACTCGAGATTTTGCACCTAGATTTCTTTGGTCTTATATAGAGCAAGAGTAGTATGCCAAGATAATAATTTTGTTTTACTATCATTGACAAATTCTCACATTTTACTTGTGCCCTTTTTTTCAATTAAAAGACCGAGTTTAATGGAAATTTTCAAAAATGTGTAAATGAATTCAATCAGAAAAGAGAAGTGGTATCTCTATGATTCGTACTGATCACAGTGGTGAATTTAAATATTAAAGATTTAATGAGTTTTGTACCTCATCTAGAATTTACCACGCGTAATCTTTTATAAGTGTCGCAAAACAAAATGGGATGGTTGAAACAAAAGAATTGAACCCTCCTAGTATGTACAAGAACACTAAGGGCGTGTTCGGTTGGAGAATAGGCTCTCGAATAAGGGGCCAATTCTCCTCCCGACACGGTTCCCAGTAGTACGACTATTCCCTATTATTCCATCTTATTTTACTCTTATTCCTATCTTTATCTCACCTTACCTACAATTATTTCACCTTATTCTCCTTATTCCTATCCTCCAGCCGAACAAAGAGTAGACCATTATTCTCCTTATTCCCCATCCTTATTCCTACTTATTCTGGAACCGAACACACCCTATGTCTAGTAACACACTACTTTTTTTTGTTTTAAATTGTGTTCTTTTATGACCGGATTTCAAGAAAAGTCCTTTTAACCTTTACTATGAATGAATTCATGGAATTTCGTACTTCAAAACTTATGATTGTAGTTTTGTTTCGAGTCTTTCGACCACTAAAAGTATTATATAATAGTTTGATCCAAAAGGGTTTGAAGCTCTTTTTTATTACTAATTCAAATAAAGTTTATCATATTTTGCAATAAAATAACATCAATTGTGGAAGATACTCTTTAAATCTCGTTTGATGAATAATTGAAATTGAGCAATCATCCTACTATCAGTAAGGATGATTGTGATGAACAACTTATACCTTTTATATGAGATTTCAAGATTTTCTAGACAGATATTGAGAGTGCGTCTTTGAACTCTTTTATTAAAGAGGGAGTTTTTGTAAGACAACATCTTGAGTTTTCCTTTCAGATTTTTCCTAAATTTGTCTTTTGTTTGAGAAAGGCTCTTTATGGTTCAAGACAAGTGTTTTATGCATGAACAATCTCTTCTTAGGATTTCTTATAACTTCTAGGTTTAACATTAGACCATTTGATCTAATCTTTTTTATTTAAAAAAGAAAAAAGATTTATTAACTATACAAATTTATGTTGATCTTACTTCTGGTGCTTCTAAAAAAATAATTTGCAAAGAACTTTTTAAGCAAATAAAGGATTTGCAAAGAACTTTTTAAGCAAATAAATGATAAATTTGAGATGGGTATGATGGAAGAACTACAATTCTTTTTCAACTTCAAATCCATCTGAAAAAATGGAACCCTCAACAATCAACCTATATATACACAATAACTTTTGAAGAATTTTGGCTCTGACATAAGCAGAACAGAAGTAGCCTGATGTGTAAATGTAACGTCTTGGACTTAGGTCTCCGGTCTGTTATCGAGGAAAAATGACCTTGACAACTTGTTGGGTTTGAGTCTAAATTGATCCGTTGACAATCACTAAAAATGCTTAAGCACAAGTCGTCAAGTAGTCATCCTCACTACTTATAACCCACTTTCACACTTTATGAGTTTTAGATGTGGGACTATGTTTGAAGGTATGGGTGTTACGGTAAAACCACAAATCTAAACACTGATAGAATTAGGTAAACATGCAGAAATAAAAAAAAACTATTGTGGTATAATAGGCTCACTGCTTTAACTAACAACTCTTTAAACATGATATTTCATTTGCTAAATATTTGTGTACTAGATTTTAAGTTGTCCAAAAGGAATCATATTTACTTGCCACTCAATAGGTTCTTTATATATCTATTGATAGTGTCTATTAAGACTTTTTTATTCTAAAGTATTTCTTTTGATTTGGAAGATTTTAGTTATGCAAATTATGTCGGTAGTAGGGCATATCATAACGTACCAATAAAACTTATCATTTCATTGATATACCACAAAGTACCAATAAAAATTATAATTTATTGTCACTACACAAATTTCATGATTCTCGTAGTAACAAAACTGCATGTTCTCGAGGTTGAGTACATTGTTGATACCTTAGTTTATGCTTATGTTCTATTGATGCAAAAAGATATTTTTTATTCAACCTCTTGTGCTTCGGTCAAAATGTTTTATTATAATAGAAATACAATTAATATAACAAAATCTTGTTGTAAATCATTTTCGAACTAAACATATACATATTAGACATCAATTTCCAAGAGATAATGTGATAAATATGAAAGTTAATTTAAAATTATTTGACAATGAGAATCAATTAGCTGATACTTCCATTGAATCCATGAATTATGAAATATTTAATTTGAAAAGTTAAAATATATGGAAACCATCATACTTGTAATAATTAATATAACATTAAATGGAAAGATGTCAGAGTTATTATTTCTAAACGAAATATAAACCTTTCTTAACCCTCCAAGGTATTTTAAAAAAGAATCCAATATTTTCTTCGATCTAGCCCGTCAAGTTCTTTACAATATGACATAATAATTAGAGTATAAATCTGATTTCAAATTTTTATTATTAATCTAAGGTATTGGACTTTATTACTTAAGTGAACAATGGTCAACCCCACTCTCTTCCATCTAAGGGTGTAAACGAGCCGAACATGAGCGAACTAACCCGGGCTCGGTTCGGTTCGTTTAGCAAACTTTCAGGCTCGGTTTAGTTCGTTTAGCAAACTTTCAGGCTCGATAAAATGAAACTATAATCAGGTTCAATTCAGTTCGTGTAAAGTTCATAAAGGTTCAGTTCAACTCGTTAAAGATTCGTTTAAGAATAGGGTAGCATCATCGCCTGCAAGGGAGGATTTTGTGGGGGTTTCAGGTATAGAGAGTAGGGACATAGAAAGTGGATGACTGAATGGGTTTGGAAAAATAAGAGAATAACCCTTATGTTAAGATAAAATGTCTTTTTTCCTTATATATATACACACACACAATATGTATATATACTTTTATATATGTATGCGTATATAATCGGACTTTTAATGAAGCGAACCAGAGTGAACCTATGTTTTTGAAGTTCGGTTCGTTTATTTAATCGAGCCCAAACTCGTGTTCAAGTTCGGTTCGTTTATTTTTGAATCAAATCTCAATCGAACTTAAGCGAACCGAATTTGAACGAATGTCGAACCTAAGAATTTTCTGACAACCCTACTTCCACCCGCTTAAACCCAAAAACATTCTCTCCTTTCTCTCTCACAAGAGAAAAACCCATCTCGACTTTCTAGATTTACATTTACCACTCAAATAGAACATGAATATACCTTCTTGAGTAGTCTCCATTTCAAGAGCCATTTTTCTAACATCTTCATAATTAGGTCAGAGGTACATGATTTAAACAGTACATACAAGAGCATAACCTTATGTGATATATTGCATTAAATAAGAAATGGAATTGCCAATGGAGAGTCCGATAAAAGGCTACAACAATTGAGATCAAAGAATGCCTCGTTTCCTTTCAATGGACCAGCAATAGATATCAGTTACAACAACTTCTGGCATTAAACCGCCGGGAGCCCGGTTCGCATATTCTCTGCCTATGCCTTTTCTTTTGGACTTATCAAATGATGTAAGGTGGATGTATGGATCACCGCGCTTGGGCTGGTATCCTTGGCACGTATAGACCCCGATCTCCTCATGTTATGGCTCTTCTCAATGTTGCTCTGAAGAAGACGACGCAATGGCCTCGGAAAGAGCGCTAACAAGCGTGATGAAGACACAAGAATGACGACTCCCAAAATGATGAGCAACCTGCACATAGAAAAGTTCAACTGAAATTTTAAACATCCATATGGACACCAAGCATTAGTACTTTTCACAAGCTAGTACAGGTAAGTAATCTTTGTCCCAGTAAGGCTGAAAGCTCCTAGTCAAACTAAATGTGAAAGAAGTGAAGCAAGTATACCAGCCACACAATAACGAAAGTCGAGCGACTGGTGCAGAAGGTAGGCGTTCCCCAAGTGCCAGCATACCAGCTATAACTCCTGTCACAATTGAGGCAACGGCAGCACAAGTCGACACCACAATAGCCCTTCCATGCTTTAGCCCTCTAGTCTGTCCAATACAGCAAGATTCAGAGACAGAGCCGCATAAATAGAGGCATAAGATATTTCAAACAATATTTATCGACCTAGTCCCATATGGAGCTCATTTTTTATGGAAGGGAAGAAATGGACCCTAGAAAACATAATCACGAATCTAGGGTTTTCAACTTATTAACTGTTTGTTAACAATATTAATAGGCATTCTCTTCCTAATCTCGTAATTTGTTTACATAGCCCAACATAACTCATGTCAAATCAGTTACCAGAGAAACTACTAGTCTTCCTGATATAGAGGTTATCTTTATGCATTAGCACATTTGCTGTTGTAAAAAATTTACACCTAGCTTTCTTATTCTCTCTTCACACATGGAGCTAGAAAACCAGAAGCTAATGCTGCAATGATCCCGTTCCCCCTACTAACTCCACATTTTCAAATAAAAGATGTAATTGGTCCTTTCTGCAAATCTGCTCAAGAAACATAATATTATTGTATAGTTAACGACAGCAAAAATGCCATGCTACATGACATCCTACTCCTGTCAAACCTCTCTCATTCAATTATGCACTAGCGAGAACAGAAGGGTAAATATATGATATAAGCAACTAGTAAATACATGCATATCATGCCAATTTGCCCTTTGACATATGGTTCTAATACCGTTTGTGAATTATATGGTAATTCAGTCTTAGCCCTTGTGGATGCAAGGCAACAGTTTTGACAAGACGAGGGGGTGCAAACAAAAACAGAGGGGTCGGTTACTCTCGCTTGCGGCAATGCGGCCTCCCATTAGGAACCCCATATGATGGCAGGTTCGTGATGGCTTTTTGTCATATGAATCGTCCAATGCATACAAGTTCTTCATTACAATAATAGATGGAAACATCATTCATAAACACTCCTCTTGAAACGAAGAAATATAGACCCACCTGTCATCTACGTTTGAATAGATAGACTTCTTTGGGGGGGAAACCTGACTGAGAAAGACCTCCTAGGGGACAAAAGACAGATCTGACGATATGACCTATCTAATGAACTAAACACAGTAAATTAGAAACTACTCACTATCCCAATAATTTTTATTAGGGAGATCCAACTTAGAATTTCACGTAGAAGTTGTATAAATTAGAAGCAAAGCCATATAAGAGGTCACAGTCAGTTTTAAAAAACACGATGTGGATGACAGTGGTATTCCATCATTGAGGTGCAGCGTAAGCCTTGATATGCTCGATGCGTAAGCCTCAACACATAGCCTACAATTAAACATAAAAATTACAAAATTAAATACCCATAATGAACGCATGTACACGATACACCATATATAATATACATGTCACGAACCATGCTTTTAATCCTCACCTATGTGATCAGCCCGAAACATTCCGAGGCTCATTATGTAACATTCCCTGATGCTGGTGGACGAAGCATGCCGTCCAAGTGGAGATACGTTGAAACAATTTTTAAAAAATATGAACGGATGTGTTCCCAAGGAGAGACCCACCACAAGATGTATAAAGGAGGCTAAAAACAAATTACAATCTCCAAGCCTCCTCAAGAGCCTTGACATGTTTAATTGCATTTTCCACATAAAATCACTGCCCATGAAAAAAAGTTTATTTCTAGCAATCCAAACTTTCGAAAGGCAAGCAAAGAGGATGGTACAGTCATCTTGTAAGTTGTCGCAAGACTGATCTGCTGGAGTCCAAGAAAGCCCCCGAGTTCTTTGTTCAAAGTCAGGCATTGGGTGTAGAATCACACACCATCACCTTGTAGAGGCAGCCGAAAACTAAATAATCAAGGTCTTACATGTCATTGGGACATCTCGAGCATGTCAAGTCACCTCAATGCATGACCTCTTCTCCTAAGCTCTTTTATTACAAGTTGCTCATGCCTCAAAAGCCATACGAAAACTTTACCCGTGGTGGCAACTTCTCCAAATCAGCTTATGTCACATTTCCTTGAGCTATATTTTGAGAGGTGGCAACCGCGTTTTATGCCTTCTTGAGCAAAAAGGAGCCAAAGGACTCTAGTGGTACATCTTTTCCACTGGGACTGCAGCGTCCTCAGGAAACCTAGCCATCTCCATGAAATCCTACACACGTTCCGAGAAGACGACCAGGTCTCTTTCATCCACGCATATGCCACCCAAAAAATCCTGTTATTCGATAAGGCAAAGAGTCTTGAGAAATAATAAGCCAAGGCACTCATTTTTTGCCCAGACGTCTATCTAAAACTTAAGGGACTCTCGATTCCCCACTACATGTTGCCCATTTCAGGACACCTCAAGCAGCACCTTGCAAATGCTTCTCCACAATGATGAAAGCACGCATACAGTATTCCGTGAATTGGTACGCTCTCACTAGCTCCATAAATCTTCCTCGTCAGTTGGCACAACAAGCCATTACCGCAGCCCCAGATACCAACAATCGAATTGATCAACAAAGACTTGATCATAGGTTGGATCTTCAAGATACCAAGCCCAGCCTCCGTTGGTCTATGTTACCATCTCCTACTCAAGCAGATAGATCCACCCTTTCCCCTTTCATGAATCAGTTCAGAAGAAGCGTAATGCATTGTGGAACTTCGACTTAGACCTGGCCAATGGGCCAGGGGCCCGCCCTCCCAGCCTGCTCATGGGTCGGGCTTGGGCCAAGAGATTTCACGAACGGGCCGACACGGCCCGATCCGCTCTTTGGCCCACCCATTAACTGTACGGATCGTGGACATGTTCCACAAAACCCGACCCTTTTTTAGATTCTAGTTCTTTCTTTCTCTATCTCACCGGAAGAGAGAAACCGCAGAAATCGGGCTGACGTCTAACTAACAAGGGGCGAAGAAGCTCTCTTGTCCTTTGAAGGGAGAGGGGCTTAGTTCAGTCCTTGCTTTCTTTCGGTGAGCGAAAACCGTGCGTGACAAGTGGTAGCAGAGCGGTGGGGAGTAGCCTTTGTTGGAGGATCATGGCAAGCACATATGAGGTGGCTAATCCGGACCAGAGGCTGGACTACTCATATTCTATTCGGGAGAAAGGGAATAGACATCATTCTTCCTATTGAAAGTGAAAGAGGGCCTTCCCATGTCACTTAACAGGGGAAAGACGAGAAGAGGGAAGGCTCACTTTTATTCTCCTCATTCTTTAACTATTATACAAAATGTGAAGCTTTTTGTCTACACTACATCTTACATATTTTCCAGTTGACAGAGGCCCATAGTATCAGACTACTCACTATGTCCACCCATACAAAGATCTTTCACCTTCTTTATGAGATGCAGAAGGAGGCCTGCACATATAAAAATATGGGTTTAGAAATTACATTTTAGATGCATTTAATATAATATACTTCAATTTTTTTGTTTTACATTAACAATATTACATTATTTTTTATAGTTTACATGCCAAGTAACATCTATTATGGCTGCTTAGATTTAGAAAGATTAAATGATGCTAAAAAACGTAATTATCGCTATAAACAAGATTAAAAAATTAAGAAAAAATACTTTATATTCGGCCCATGAGTCGGTCTAGCCCAGCCCAGACCTGGGATGGGCTTGGGCCTTGGAGTATGGCCTGTGGGATAGCCTGACCTGGGCCTTGGCCAAGGGGTTTTAGAGCCCCGGCACGTTCGGCCCGGCCTGTGGCCCGACCCGCACTTTGACCAGGCCTACTCCGACTTTGGGCAAAATTGGGTTCCAACTATATTAGCATTTTTTTCATCTAATTAGAGTTTAGCTGCCCCTATAGCCTGTTAAGTTCTAGGACTGTCTCGGTATGTTGTAGGGATGAGTACTGAGCCCTATCTGAACAGCTGAGCGCCTAAATCTCCTAAATCGCGATAGAATAGCCGCTTTGTGATTTAGGGACCTTTCGCTTGTCACCTCTACTGGCCTTGGATAGATTAAATTAGGGTTAGGTCAATTTTCTTTACATCCAATTGAGTCTGCTATAATTTCTAAATATCCAAAATGAATCAACTTGAAAAGACCATGACTACTTTGACCCTGATGACTCTGAAAAGTGGACCTATGATGCTTCCCATGCTGGCAGGCCTCGCATTGGAAAGTAGAGCGAGGAGAAATCTGAGGAAGTACATGATGCAACTTTTGCAGAGGAAGATGACCAAAGCGGAGGTGCCACATATATGGAGAGACAGATCCAGTGCGAAGAGAGGAGACAACATCATACGAAGATTGCACAAGTTTATATAGGCCTCCTTGCTTACGACCAATTCCAATCACCCTGCCCGTTAGAATGTCTTGAAACACAAGAGCAGAGGGGTCAAATATGACACGACAATGCAAATCCTTGGTGATTTGACTAATAGAAAATAAATTCATAGAGAATTCAAGAGCGTAAAGAACATTCTGAAGCCGCATTTCAAGGGTTAACTGCACCTCCCCCTGACTAGTAATGGGGGAATGTGTAACACCACAAGTTTGCTTGACTGAGTCGGGCTATAGGTACTGAATTGCCCTATGTCACCTCCGAAGATCCTGATTGTGTGCTAGTTGACCCGGAAGATGGCATAATCTCCCTAAACCGAGCAACCATCTCATCAAACCTCTGGTCAGATGCGACAGAGGAACTGCTGCCCTGCTGGATCTGTTCTGCCACATGTGCTGAGGTAGGAAACCCATGCTTAGAATAGCAAGTTTCCTTTAAGTGACCTGGCCTGTGACAGTAGCTGTATGGCTGACGAGGAGGTCTACTGCTCCCTCCTCTTCTACGGCATCCTCGACCACAGAACTGCAAAGTGCTCCCCCTACCACGAGATGCTGCCATGGCAGAAGAAGTCTGAGACACTGAAGGACCACCCGAAGATATGGAGTCTGCTCAGTCCGTGATATGCCTCCTCCATTAGAAGTGTAGTGGCATAGGTAAGGATCTATGCCCTAGCTGCATCATAGTCAGGATCCAGTGCTGCTAGAAAGACTCCTGTCATCACGGAATCAGTGTATGCCTTGAGTTGCTCTGGTGTAGCAGTCAAGGGAATGTAACTATGTAAATTCTCAAACATACCCCTCAGAGAAGTGTAAAGGGTATGGAGAGGATGACCATTATCGCTTCATGGGAGGTAGATGACACGTATGCACGAGTATGGCTTTCTGGAACAATGTCTATGGAGATAGCAAAAGACATCTTGTGTCAGCTTAGGGCAAAGGCTATGTGGGATATTCTCATCGCTACATATTCCCCGGCGAAGAATGAGTCAAAGATTCTGCAACTTTAACATGACATCTTCACTTCGAAGCATCCATAGATGGAATATCTGCTTTGTTGTCTGACATGATGAAAACGATTCCTCAAGATTGGGGTTGCGAATTTGGACGAAAAACATCTACACAGACATGTAGGAAGATGGTTGTGGGTGTAGAAGAGTAGGGCCCAAGAAGGAGTCTTCATGGGTGCACGGATGTGTACGTGCAACACACAACACTGGAGGGGCATTTACACAGGAGCTTGGGCGCGCACAGGCGCAAGATGCATACAGACACTAGGGCGCGCACAGGCGCAAGAGCTCGGGCGTGCATAGGCACGGACACGCGTGGTGCACAAGCACACAGAGGCGAGCGGAGGCACTGGCTCGGGAGAGGAAGGCTGCCGGACACACGAGGTGCTAGCACGCATGAGGCGGAGCGTACAGTGGCGACGGCGGCGCGTGAGCGCGTAGGGTTTTGGTGGGGACAAGGAATTAGGGCACAAGCTCTGGTCTAGGACCGTCGCTCTGATACCATGTGGAAGTGTAAAGAAATCGCTCGTTATATTCATCGTAGCCCTAGAGCTCTTTTATATAGGAGAAAAGCTCTAGGGAAAATTACATAAATAGCCGACATAAATAGAGAAATCACAGAATAACATATAAAGAGATATAATGTATCTCAACAATTATCTATTAGTCAAATCACCAAGGATTTGCATTTTCGTGCCATATTTGATCCTCTGCTCTTGTGTTTTAGGACATTATAACGGGCAGGGTGATTGGTTCTGGCCGTAAGCAAGGAGGCCTATATAGACTAGTGCAATCCCCGTATGCTGATGCCTCCTCTCTTCGCACGGGATCTGTCTCTCTGTATATATGGCATCTTCGTTTTGGCCATCTTCTTCTGCAAAAGTTGTCATATTCTTCCTCAGATCTCTCATCGCTCTACTTTTCAGTGAGAGGCATGCCAGCTTGGGAAGCATCATAGGTACACATTCCAGAGTCGTCAAGGTCAAAGTAGTCATAGTCTTTTTGAGTTGATTCATTTGGATATATGGGGTCTCAATCGTGTTCCTGATCTTCAAGGGCATCAATTTTATCTTATTGTTGTTGATGAGTTTTCTAGATTGTCTTAGATTTTTCTGGTTAAGAACAAGTCTGATGCTAGTCCTATCATTCAGTCTTTTATTAATGAAATAAGGAATTTTTTTCTACAAATGTCAAGTATATACGTTCTGATAATGCCCTCGAAGTCTGCAGTACACAACTTTCTCAATTTCTTATATCCTACGGTATTGTGCATCAGACATCTTGTACATATACATCCCAACCGAATGGGGTGGCTGAGAGGAAACATCATCATCTCTTGGATGTCACCATGACTCTTCTGATTCAGAGTTGTGCTCCCCACTCGTATTGGGGGGACGTTGATCTCGCTGCATGTTATTTGGTGAATCGTATGCTTCATCGATTATGGGGGAGAAGATTTCGTTCTCGATTGCATTTCCTGAGAAGGATATTTTCTCTCTCACACCTCGTATTTTTGGATGTGTTGCTTTTGTTCATCAGATGTCTTCAGGTCTTGACAAGCTCTCTCCTAGAGCAGTCAAGTGTGTGTTTGTTGGGTATTCCAAGACCTACAAGGGGTATCATTGCTTTGATCCTGCTCGACGAAGGTACTATATTAGTGCAGATGTCACCTTCTTTGAATCCATCATGTATTTCTCTCCTACAGGTGACAAGCTCATTCCGTCAGAGCGTAAAGAAGAGGTTTACATGCAACTACCTCTTGTCTCTCACTCCACCACCACCTCCACCATCACCTCCACCACCACCTCCTCCTCCACCTCCTGCCACATCTACTTTTTTTGCACATGTTTATCAATGCTGGCCTCGTGCTCATGTGCCTCCACCATCATCCAGCATGCGCAAGGTATGTCCTGAGCATTTGAGTTCCTCTGATGGCACTGGTGATTTGAGTGTGCACGATGTTATATATGATACTCCTTCTGAGGATACAATGGACCTGGATGTGCTTATTGCTCTACGACGAAGAGGCGGGCATGTACGATGCATCCTCTTTCTTCTCATGTCTCTTTGGCGCAGCTATCTAGTGACTTTCAAAGGTTTGTTGTTGCCTTATCAGTGGTTCAGATACCGAGGTTTTATCAGGAGGCATTACAGAGTGGTCCTTGGTGTCTTGCTATGGAAGAGGAGATGGTCGCCTTAGAGTCTCGAGGTACGTGGAGTGTTGTCTCTGCTCCCCCAAGTGCTTATGTTGTTGGCAGTAAATGGATGTTTACCATTAAACATCATGCAGATGGTTCTATGGACAGATACAAGGCTCAGATGGTTGCTCGTGGATTCACCAAAACTTATAGGGTGGACTATGAAGACACCTTTTCTCCTGTTCTACACTCCGCATTCTTATTATCATTGTTGCGGTGAAAGACTGACCACTTTTTCAATTAGATGTCAAGAATGCTTTCTTGTATGACTTGCAAGAAGAAGTGTATATGTAGTAGCCACTAGGGTTTACTGATAAGGAGGAGTCTAGTATGGTGTATAAACTTCATAAGGCCATATCTGAGGGCTTGGTTTCAGATACTCTCAGAGTTGATTGAACTACAAGGCTTTGCCAGATCCACTACAGATCATTCTCTTTTTGTTAAGTGAACCCAGAAAGGTATTGTTGCTATTTTGGTTGATATGGATGATATTGTTGTCACATGCAGTGATAATAAGGCAATTCAGGCAGTCAAGGATTTTCTTGGACAACAGTTTGTGACCAAGGATCTTGGCAAGATGAGGTATTTTCTTGGACAAGAATTTGCAAGAAACCACCAGGGAATGGTAATAACACAAAGGAAATACGTCATTGATATTCTATCTGAGACGGGTATGAAAGGATGTAGACCTGCTTCTACTCCAATGGATCCTAATGCTCGGTTATATGATGATTACTCTGTAGAGGTGGATAAGAGAGATGATTACTCTGTAGAGGTGGATAAGAGACGGTACAGAGAGCTGGTAGGAAGCTATTGTATGTCACTATTACCAAGTCTGATATATCTCTTCATCAAACTCTAATGAAGAGATCTACATGGCTCCACCTCCTACTGTCTTACCACCACCTACACCTGCTCCTGCTCCGCCACCACCTCCACCGTTGCCGCCTCCATCCCCTGTACCAACGGCTGCTTCTCCACCTACCCCTGGACCACCACCTACCTAGACTGAGTTTTTATCATGTGTGTATATTCACAGGTCTCGCTCTGTTCCCCCAGTTCATAGGTCTTCCCCATCATCTAACGCGCCTCAGGTATGTCACGAGCACATTGTTTCTACTGATGGCACTACTGAGTTGTCTGTGCAATACGATGAGCAAGTGTCCTCTCAAGAGGGAAACTTACATGTTCAAGACATGTCAAATGATCTTGATGTGTTGATTGCTCTGTGAAAGCAGAAACGTAAGTGTGATACACATGCTCTTGCCGCCCATGTTTCCTTGAGCAGACTGTCAGACGATTTCAAGAGGTTTACTTTGGCACTATCATCCGTGGAGATACCACGAACATATCAGAAGGCTATTCAGGACAATCAATGACATCTAACCATGGAGGAGATGGTCGCGCTTTAGTCGTATGGCACTTGGAGTCTTGTTCAACACCACTTGTCACATCCGTTGTTGGATGCAAGTGGGTATTCACTGTGAAGCACAATGCAGATGATAGTATAGATCGCAATAAGGCGAGACTTGTGGCACGTGGGTTCACCCATGCATATGGGGTGGACTATCATAATACTTATTCTCCAGTTGACAGACATTATACTCTATGTATCCTTCTATCTATTACTGTGACACGAGATTGGCCTCTCTACCAACTTGATGTGAAGAATGTCTTTTTATGTGGTGATCTACAAGAGAAGGTTTGCATGTAGCAGCCACCTGGGTTCGCTGCTGAGAGGGAGTGTCAAAAGGATTGCATGCTACACAAGGCTATTTAAGGCCTTAAACAGAGTCCAAGAGCATGGTTTCAGAAACGCTTGGACCTCATAAAGTAACAGGGGTTTGTAAGATCGACTGTTGATCAATCTCTATTTGTGCATAGGACTCAGAGAGGTACAATTGTCATTCTTGTCTATGTTGATGATATTATTATTACAGGGGATGATGAGTAGGGCATTCAGGTTGCCAAGGATTTCCTAGGACAACAATATGTGACCAAGGACATTGGTAGTTTACGCTACTTCCTTAGACTGGATTTTGTCAAGAACCAGTGAGGTCTTGTCATGACCCAAAGGAATACGTTACAGATCTTCTTTCAGAGACAAACAAGGTAGATTGTAGACCTGTCACTACTCCTATGGACCCGAGCATGAAGCTCTACAATGATGACACTAAGAAGGTCAACAAGGAGGTACATAAGTTTGTTGGCAAGCTCTTGTATGTAACCATTACCATACCACATATATCCTTTGTCATGAGTAAAGTGATCCAGTTTGTGTAGCAGCCTAGATAGGCACATATGGATGCAGTCCATATGATTCTGAGGTATCTAAAGACATCATTTGGCATTGGACTTCTATTCAGCAGAGGTACATCCCTTTCAGTTACAACATGTTTAGATGCAGATTATGTTGGGTGTCCTAGTGATAGGAAGTCTACTTCAAGCTTTGCAGTGTTTATAGGGAATTCACTGGTATCATGGAAGAGCAAAAAGCAGCCGATGGTTGCCAGGTCTAGTACTGAGTCACAATACTATGCCATGGCGTAGGCTAGCATAGAGATGATGTGGCCAGATTTGTTCTTACTGACCCGACTATCGAGGTGTCTCTTCACATGCACCTCCAATGCGACAACCATGTTGCTATGCTCATTGCAAACAACCATGCCTTCCATGAGAGGACCAAGCACATAGAGGTGAATTGGCACTACACTCGTGACATGATACAGAAGGGTCTCATTGTCACTACTCATGTCAGCTCTGGAGACCAGACAACATATGTACTTACTAATGCCTTAGCCAGAGGATCTTACCAGAGATGTTGCTCCAAGCTGAGCCTTATTGATATCTACGCTCCAGCTTAAGGGGGAGTTTTGAGATATTAGTTATATTTCATATTGTTTATGTAATTTCTATCTTCTTTGTATTCTTGTAATTTGCCTAACATATTTCTCTCCTGTATAAGAGGACCCCAATAATGCATTTCATCTCCACAATATCTCATTACAGTTCTGCATAGTCGTTTTTCTGCACAATATTTACTAGGTAACCTACTACATAGCTATTATATCTGCTTTGATATGACATTATTGATTCATATCCACTAAATATTGGATTGACATTTTATCCTGAAGTTTTCTAAAGTTTTATCTTTGATTCCATCAACCATGCTTGAAAATTGTGCCGATGTTTTGAATGCAACCATGTCTTTTATATATAAGAATATGCCTTACACATATATTTTTTAATTATTAGGAAAATAAACCGATTAGATCTGATTATTCTTTATATATATGGTAAAATGAGGCTGCGCTTGGGGGAGCTAACTCCCCCCCCCCCATTTTCCCCAATATTTTTATTTTTGTTTTTTGAAAAATGTCAATCAATCCTTAGTCAAATCCAGATCAACTGATTACTGACTACCATTTTCACAACCTTGAAAATTTTCCATCCATTGGGATTGGTCAGATACAGACACGTTAGGATACGCAGCCATGGATTTCACCATCTAAATCACTTGGATATCCTACTGTCCCATGAATTAGAACCTGTTAACCGAAATCCATGGATTAAGATTACGTGTTAGATATCCTACTTGCCATATTATGACCGCAGTAACATAAAGGAGAATAGACATCAATAAACGAATTGTAAAACTTTGTTTCATACCAAACAGATGATGCAGTCCAAGTTTGTACAATTAGAACGATGAAAATCAAATGCAGCTATTTATAACTTTGCAAGTTTTCAAGACACCAGGCAATCACAGTAGCTGTACCTGGTAAACAAAGCCAGTAGCACTGCAACATGTGCTGATAGCAATGCAGACGGGAACAAAGACCTTGGAGAAACCTTGTTCAGAGAAAATAAATCCTATTTTTGATATAACTGATGCCATCCTGCAACATTGTATAAAAAGATTATTTCTCTCAAAAGAGGAGTCCACCAAATTCATACGAGTAAAAAGCAGTACATTTTTTTCCTCAAAAGACAAAAATAAAAAGTGTAGGCTCTAAAAATATGATAAATCCTTCAGCACTTTGTAGGAGACGCCACAGCTAGAAAGCTATTCACGCACTTTACACTTGGACTTCAGACTAGAGCCACAACTTTTAAAGACCCAAAGAAGGTGTAGTCAGGATGCAAAAAACGGTCTAAGCGGCTGTTTAAACGGTCGTTTAAACGCATGCAGTGCTCAACCGCATCATTTAACCAAAATCGGGTCCATAAATGGTCGGGCCGCATAAACGGTCTTAAATAGCGGTCTTAAACGGCCTTAGGCGGCCTTTTAAACGGTCAAAAATAGCCTTTTAAGAATATGGTTCTACTTTCTTTAAAGGATTACCATTATCCATGCCTTTTTGGATTCATGTTATGAATTGTAATTGTTTGTTTAGTCTATTTTGACATGGCTATGCATTCTAGTTGTTTATGTTATCTATTTTGACATTTGGATGAAATATTTCGTTGAATTTGACAATATTTGATCTATATTGTGAATATGTGATTATATTTTTCTTATTTATCTATACTTTTTTATTAATTATATGTATGTAATAATTTTTTATTAACTAAAATGTAAAACCGCATAACCTATTTAATTTCCGTTTAAACTCCTGCATACCATTTAATCAGTAATCAGTGACCCTGCCGACTGAATACCGCATACCGCATTTTGCAGTCGTGAGTGTAGTGACGGTCCACCTCTATATGCTTCGTCCTCTCATGGAAGGCTGAGTTGTTGACAATAAAAATGGCAGCTTGATTATCACATTGGAGGTGCATGGGAAGCACCTCTATAGTCAGGTCAGTAAGAACAAATCTAACCCACATCATCTCTATGCTAGCATGCATCATAGCCCTGTATTCTGATTCAACACTCGATCTGACAACCACAATCTACTTCTTGCTCTTACACGAAACTAGGGAATTCCCTATGAACACATAAAAGTCTGATGTAGACTTCATATCCTTTGGACACCCAACATAATCTGCATCTGCACAAGCTATAACTGAAAGAGATGTGCCTTTGCTGAAAAAAGTCATGTACCAGGTGAAGTCTTCATATATCTCAAAATTATACGGATTGCATCCATATGTGCTTGTCCGGGCAGCTCCATAAACTGACTCACTTTGCTCACAACAAAGGATATGTCGGGCCTAGTAATAGTCACATATAGTAGCTTCCCAACAAGCTCCATGTACCTTCTCTTATCGACCTCCTTAGTGTCATCATCATAGAGCTTCATACTCGGATAAATAGGAATAATGGAAGGTCTGCAATCTTCCATGCATGTCTCTGAAAGAAGATCCGTAGCATACTTCCTCTGGGTCATCACAAGACCTCACTGGTTCCTGGCAAACTCCAGTCCAAGGAAGTAATGTAGATGCCCAAGGTCCTTGGTCACAAACTGCTGGCCTAGTGATGCGGAATGAAAATCGGCGTCGTCGAAATAATAATATTTTTGGGTGGATTTTTGGTAGAAGAATTAGAAGGGTTGAGAAGAAGAAATTGGAAGGGTTGAGAAGAAGAACTCGTCTGGAATACGAGAGGTTGAAGGAGGAGAACCGCGGAGATCGCGTGGAGGGAGAGGAGAAAAAGGGAGATAATGAGATAAACTCAAATTTGATTCATACTTCACTCAATAAAAATACTAGACTACCATCTCTTTATATAGGAGAGATGGGTTTACAAAAATAGTAAAATAATTTAAATTGACAACCGACTTGCCTATACTGACTCTAACTAATTAATTGACCCACTATTAAAATTAAAATCTACGAAATAAACGTTGAGATCACATGCAATCTCAATTATTTAATTAAACAATTATGACAACTTAAAAACGTAAATAGAATTGACAATTAAAATTAAATAAATATTTGGCCCTATATTCGGGGCCCACGTTGCATCAACTCTCCACCGCTTTAAAAAAATTCGTCTCCCGACGAATTGCTTGATGTAGGTGCGTCGTTGGAGAGTTCATCCATGAATTGTGGCTTCAATTTCCTCCCATTCGATTCTTTTCAACGTTACGTTTGTAATTCTTTTCCACCGAGGGATATGACTGCAATTGTTCTACCCCTTCATCTAGAAGATAGCCACAATATAATTTGATTGGCAATTGGCCCTTTTGGTAAATTGTCTTGTGAGGAGGGGGCGGCCTGAAAATGTTACAAAATATTTCACCCGAACTAAAATCTCTGGTAGGGGATGTGATTGAAATATGGGATTTATGGAAATTTATTTTGCAATTTTTCCAATTAATGTTCCAATCCCTCGGTTCTAGGGATTTGGTTCCCTTCGTCCTTAGGGCTCGGGGTTCCTTTTTAGGCGCAGGAGCGGCGTCGTTCGAGAGTGGCAGGGTGGGCGCGGCGCCAGTCGGGGGAAGAGGAGCACGGCGAGATGGGCGCTGAAGTGCGGGGCGGTGCTGGGGGTTTGGGCGAGGGAAGGTGACGAGGTTAGGTGGCGTCGCTGGGCGGCGGACCACAGGTTTGCGCGAGGGAGGGTGAGGGGCTGAGGGCGGCGGGTTCTGGAGAGGTATCGGCTGGAGAAGCGCAGGGGGTGAAGGCGCCGCGAGGAGAGGGTTTGTGCGGCTGGCGGAGGCGAGAATCCCGCGAGGAAAGGAAGTGGGGTGGCGGCGTGGTCGGCGCAGGAGGGGCGCGGCGGTGCGGGGAAGATAGGAGGACTGCGGGGAGGAGAGGAGGTCTGCAAGGGTTCGCGCGGGAGGCGCGGGCTCTGGAAGGGGCGAGATCGGGCGACGGGGCTGTACTGGGCGTCGCCGAGGGGCCGAGAGAAGGTGGCGCAGGGGCTGATCATCCTGGACAGCAACATCGACTGCACAAAATTCGAGGTTTTCGTATTCCTCGTCCGCGGGATCTTCGTCGAAGATGGGTCCTTGGTCCCCCTTTTCTTCTTGCACAATAGTTGTATCAAATAGATCTTCATTTGGAATAAAAATACCTTCGTTTTCTGCTTCGAAATCGGGTGGAATAGCGGTTGCACAGATCTGATTTTGGTCGTTGTCAGTTGATTCGTCGTCGATTAGCGCATCCAACCATGCTTGAACCTTCAGGGATGCCGCAAGATGTTTTTTGAACTTCCGTTGACGCGAACGCGCATTCGGCCCATGAGATATGCGGTTGAGATCAAGCTTGAGACGCCAATATGCCACGGGATCGTTGAATCGTAGGAACGATTCAATATCCATGCTCTGATACCAATTGATGCGGAATGAAAATCGACGTCGTCGAAATAATAATATTTTTGGGTGGATTTTTGGTAGAAGAATTAGAAGGGTTGAGAAGAAGAAATTGGAAGGGTTGAGAAAAAGAACTCGTCTGGAATACGAGAGGTTGAAGGAGGAGAACCGCGGAGATCGCGTGGAGGGAGAGGAGAAAAAGGGAGATAATGAGATAAACTCAAATTTGATTCATACTTCACTCAATAAAAATACTGGACTACCATCTCTTTATATAGGAGAGATGGGTTTACAAAAATAGTAAACTAATTTAAATTGACAACGGACTTGCCCATACTGACTCTAACAAATTAATTGACCAAATTAAATCTATGAATAAACGTTGAGATCACAGGCGATCTCAATTATTTAATTAAACAATTACGATAACTTAAAAACGTAAATAAAATTGACCACTAATCAATTAAATAAATTCGGCCCTATAATTCGAGGTCACGCTGCATCAACTCTCCGCCGCTTTAAAAAATTCGTCTCCCGACGAATTGCTTGATCTTCGATGTTTGATAATTTAATATCAACTTTCTTGTTCGTCTCTTGGAAGAATAGATGTGGCGCAAACGGCGGAACCCAGATGGCTTTGGCGCGGAGGCCGGAATCGTCATCCCCATGCCGGAAGAACATATGTGGCGCAAAAGGCGGCATCTCCACGAACTTTGTCTCCTTATTGCGGTGATCGAAAAATTGATGAGGCATGAACAACATGACCTTCGGAGAATCCATAGCAAAAGTGTGGCACAAACCTAGGATGAGAGGAGATGTGGGCAATGCCATAACCCATAGGGTCCTTATATAGATGAATCCCATACTCCTAATCCAATTTGAAATTGAGGGGTGCATATTTTCTCTCTCCTCAGCCTGCTTTTCGTAATATTTTTTTGCTGGAGGGTATATTTGAAATTTATCTTTTCCTTTATAGCAACTCCAGTAGCCTTCCTGGAACATGTTATTTTGATAAAAAGGCGAAGAAGGCCCCTCTCTGAAATTTTCCCACATCACATTCCGATCCCCAATTCCACGGGATCGTCCCTTTATGGGAGTAAATCCGAAAACCCTTTTGGGACTTCTCCCTCTCGTCTTAGACGGCGCCAGACCCTACGGCTTCGATTTCTCCAACATTGGCATCGGGCATAGATATAATGACAACAGCGGCTAAGCCTTAGGCCGAGACGACGATGGAGGTGTGACGACCCCGATTCAGGAGCCCAGCGTGGGTGCTTTTCTTCTTTCCATCGTTTTCGGCGCCAAACCCTAAGTCTTGGATTCCAACGTTGTGGGTGTCGTGGCTTCGTGCAAAGGCTCCGGCGGTGGGGATACCAACGACTGACGAATATTTTCTGCGCTCGGGTGCGACTGCAGCGAGGCCGCCCTCGCCTATCGTGCCCCCGTTGACGGTGGTGGCACATGCTGATACGAGTAGATCGAGCGGAGGATTTCACTCCGTTGTTAGAGCGATATAGGTGGTGGAATCGCCCCCTCCGGATGCTGTGGCAGTCGCGTGAGCTCTTCATTACGCGATGTTGACGATCATGCTTGAGACACGCATGGCAGTGGCAAGGGCCTGGGTAGTGGTGCGGGGGAGGCTGTTGCGCAATCGAGGGGTTTAAGGCGACCATGGATTGTTGAGTCGGGGTAGTCATTGATGGCCCCGATGGTATATTATCCCCCTGGACAGCGACTTGTACTGTTAAAAAGCCAACGATTGCGTAGTCTTCGTTCGCTGGATCTTCATCAAATATTGGTCCCAAGTCTTCCTCTTCATCTTGTATTATTATTGTATCAAATAAACCTTCGATATGAATGAAAATACCTTCGTTTTCTTGATCAAAACTAGGTTGCCCAGCAGCTTCTATGATCTGAATTTTGTCGTTGCCGAGCGAATCTTCATCGAATGTCTCATCCAGCCATGCTTGAACTTTCATGGATGCTATAATACGTTTCTTGAACATCTTCGAACGCGAGCGTGAATGCGAGTCATGTGAGAGACGACTCAAATCGTATTGGATCCTCCAAAATGCGATCGGATCGTCGAATCGTAAGAACGATTCGGTTGCCATGCTCTGATACCAATTGATGCGGATTGGAATTGGCGTCGATAAAATGATATTTTTTTATGGTGGCTTTTTTGGTAGGAGAAAGAGAGGGGTTAAGAAGAAGAACTCGTCGGGACTACGAGTGATTTTAGGGAAGAACGTGAAGATCACGAAGAGAGAGAGAGAGAGACAAGGGAGAGGGAGATAACAATCTCGATTTTGATTAATACTTGACTCAATAAAAATACTGGAATACCATCTCTTTATATAGGAGAGATGGGTTTACAAAATTAGTAAACTAATTTAAATTGACAACCGACTTGCCTATACTGACTCTAACTAATTAATTGACCCACTATTAAAATTAAAATCTACGAAATAAACGTTGAGATCACATGCGATCTCAATTATTTAATTAAACAATTATGACAACTTAAAAACATAAATAAAATTGACAAATAAAATTAAATAAATATTTGGCCCTATATTCGGGGCCCACGCTGCATCACCTAGGAATTCCTTGTTATCCTGAATGCACTGCTCGTCATAACCTGTAACAATAATGTCATAAACATAAACAAGAATGACAAGAGTACATCGCTAGATCCTCTGCACAAATAAAGAGTGATCGGCCATCTATCGTACGAACCCCTGCTGCTCTATCAAGTCCGAGAGCTTCTGGAACCATACGCTTGAACTCTGCTAAGGCCATAGATAGCCTTGTCTAGCCTGCAAACCTTCTGACACTCCCCCTCAGCAGCAAACCCAGGTGGCTGCTGCATGTAAACCTCATCCTATAGATCACCATAGAGGAAGGAATTCTTCACATCAAGCTGGTAAAAGGGTCAATCTCGTGTCACAACAACAGAAAGAAGAACACGCAGAGCAGAATGTCTGACAAATGGAGAGAAAAAATCCTAATAGTCCACCCCATATGTCTGGGTGAATCCACGTGCCACAAGTCTCGTCTTATAGTGCTCTACACTGCCATCCGCACAATGTTTCACATCGAACTGCCATTTGCATCCCACAATGGATGCGTCAACTGGAGCAGAAACAAGACTCCACGTGCCAGGTGACTGTACCACAGCCATCTCCTCCTCCATGGCTAATCTCCACTGATAGTCCTGAATAGCCTCCTGATATGTCTGTGGTATCTCCACAGCAGATGGTGTCAAGGTAATCCTCTTGAAATCCTCTGACAGTCTGCTCAAGGAAGCCTGGGTTGCAAGAGGATAAGTAACATACCATCGTTTCAGCTTGCGCAGAGCAATCAGTATATGAAGATCATCTTTCAAGTCTGTAACCTATGAGTTCCCTCTTAAGAGGCACCTGCTCATCCTGTATGGAATTCTGCTGCACAGACAACTCAGTAGTGCCATCAGTAGAAACAAACGTACTAATTACATACCTGAGGCGTGTTGGATGATGGACAAGGCATGCGAGCAGAGGGAACAGAGCGAGGCCTGCGAGTAAAAACACGCGACAAAAACTAGGTCACCGTAGAAGGTGGAGCCACATGTGCAGGTGGTAGTGGTGGTGGTGTTGTGACAATAGGAAGTGGAGGCATATAGATCTCATCATCAGAGTCAGAAGGGCAAAGTATGTCACATGTAGGAGAAAATACATGACAGACTCAAAAAAAGTGACATCAGTACTAACCATGTACTTTTGTTTGAGTGGATCAAAACAGCGGTACCCTTTTTGGGTACAAGAATAGCCAACAAAAACACACTTGATAGCTCTGGGAGAGAGCATGTCACGACCAGGAGAGACATCATGAACAAAGGTAATAGAACCACACACACGAGGTGTAAGGGAGAAAAGATCCTTCTCGAGAAACGCAATCGAGAAAAGAATCTTCTCTTCCAACACAAACGAGGGCATGCGGTCACAAGATAACAAGCAGTGAGAACCGCAAGCAAGGTTCTGATCACATCAAGTAAATGACGGTGTTTGCGCTCGACAACCCCATTCTGCTAGGAAGTATAAGCACATGAGGTCTGATGAACAAAGTCCAGAGAGCGAAGGAACTCAAAAAGTTGTAAGGTGCAAAACTCTAAACAATTATCAGAATGAAGATATTTGACTTTTGCAGAAAAAATATTTCTTATCTCATTAATAAAATATTTGATTACAGATCAACCTCATATTTATTCTTCAATAAAAAGATCCAAGGAAGTCTAGAAAAATCATGAACAACAACTAGATAAAAACGATGTCCTTGGTGATCAGGAACACAGCTCGAACCCCAAATGTCTAAATGTAGGAAATCAAATAGCTGATAAATGCTCCGACTCTGACGGGATGGAAAAGAGGAACGATGATGCTTCCCAAGCAGGCATGCCTCACACTGCAAAGATGATCTTGTAAAAGATTTGAGGGAGAACATGACACAGCTTCTGCAAAGGAAGGTGCCCAAAACGAATGTGCCACAGATATGGAGAGACTGGTCCATTAGGTATAGTAGAGACACCAGCATGAGGAGGTTGGATCAGTCTGTAAAGCCCCCATTGCTCACAGTCACATCCAATTACGTTGCTTGTGAGTATGTCCCGAAACATAAGAGACAAAGGGTAAAAAATGGCACGACAATGCAGATCTTTAGTAATTTGACTAATGGAAAGAAAATTCATTCGAAAGTTAGAAGCATATAAAATAATCTGAAGACGGAAGGATGGCGTCAAATGCACCTCCCCCTGTCCAGTAACGGGTAAGTGGTCGCCATTAGCAATGGCAACCCATCTACTAGGTGGTATGGTCATGTAGGATCCCAGTTGCGCTCTATCTCCACACAGGTGGTGTGAAGCATCATAGTCCATAATCCATTCTGTCATGTATGCACGAGTACTGCCAATAAACGCATAGGTGATACCTAAGGATCTCGAAGAGGCCCGGGTTGTAGCTGTGGTATTTGTAGTAGTGGAGTCAACCGTATGATTCATGATCTCTCGAATACGAGAGGCAATATCATCCATGCGAGGATCGTCCTGGGAAGTTGTAGTCTCTGAATGCGTAATCTATTCTGCTACACGACTAGAAGTAGAATATCCAAGCATCAGGTAGCATGTATCCTCGGCATGTCTAGGCCTATGACAGTAAGAGCATGGGACACGCTGACGTCCACTGCCTCTGCCACGAGGGGTGCGTCCTCTGGACTGGATCGTCCCTCTTCGGCCGCGAGAAGTGTCCATCGCTGAAGAGGGTGGAGAAGTGGTTGAAGAATGCATGATAATCCGGTTGAGACGTCTAAACCTCTTGAGAGGTATGGTAGCTCCGGTAAGAAGTTGAGCACGCGTAGTATCATACTCTGCATCAAGTCCAACCATGAACACTCCAACCATCGTGGAGTTCTTAAAGATCTTATGTTGCTCAGTAGATGTCGTATTAGGCAAGTAGCTATGAAGCTTCTTGAACATGCCACTGAGAGAAGAGTAATACACACGCAGAGGGCGGGCATTCTTCTTGGCATTGTAGATATCGAATTGTAACTGAAGATTCTTGGCCTTATTCTTCGCTTGAACATATGTCGACTCCAAGGTATCCCGCATTGCCTTGGCAGTGGGCTGATTCAGAATATCATTGGCTATCTATGTGGTTATACATAGCCAAACACGTGCATACGCGCCATCTTGCTTCCAAGAAGCATTTGCCCCACTCTTATTCATTGGCTCTTGATCGGTCAAGATGCACTCCTTTTTGTTGCATTGCATAAGGGTGAGGAACTAAATGGACCACAAGTCATAGTTGGTCACATACATCTTAATGATGGGAGCCGTGTTGAAGGCTCTGGACGAAAAATATCACCCTTGTTCTCTAACATGGTGGAAGAACGGTAGACCAACAGAACTCAACTGAGGAGTAGACCGAAAGGAACAAGTCTACACCAAGGCTGCAGAAAGCAGTATTCGATACTCGGTCGGCGGGGTCACTGGCTAAGGATTAATTGACAGTCGGGTAATTAATCGGATTTAGTCGACCATTTATCGATTTTGAATTTGTTTAATTATTTTAAATTTTAAAATCAATTTTATACTCATATTCTTATATATTTACATTGATTTGTGAATTTCCATGGGCTGGTAGGTTGAAAAGAAGCATTTCCACAGGCTGGTACCTAACAATCAATAGAATACCAAGGAAAAAGAAAGATTCAGCTCTAAAGGTCTCTGGTATCCCCTCAGTTTTGTGGTTCAATATATCAATCGTATAGAGCACCATGTATATTAAGGCGTATTGAAAATATTCACAATTACACTGACCATTGCATTGAAATTATTGCCATAATGGGTTGCATTATATCAGAGTTAGAATCAACACGGTGGGTGGCGAGAAATAATTGGTAGGCAAACCATGAAGGAACCCACTTGGGCAATGTTAGACCTATGAACCTGTACAACACGGAGTGCGGTATTAAAAGGCAAAAAATCCTTGGGATAATAGAAAGTTTTCTAAAGTGAGAATATACTAAATGACACAATCTTGAAGAGTGATTTATTTAATCGAAGTGGGAAGGGACAATCACAAAGAAGCCCTAGCTTACACATGTAGAAAGTGAACATGGAAGTAAAGGAAAATAATTTAATAGGCTTTAATCAATAGATGGGATTACATGCAGTATTCACATTGGATTCCCCGTAATATATATATATATATTTACACTGATTTTAAATATAACATTAACCATATTAGGATAAGTTTGCTTTTAGAAAATTGAAAATTTAAAAAAAAATAAAATAATTTCTATGTAAAAGCCGGTCGATCAGTCGGCCAACTAGGGTGACTAGTCGGCCCAATTAGTTAGTCGACTAGGCCTAGTCGAATCGGCTACCTCCTCAACTCGAATAGGTCGGTCCGACTAATAGATCTAGTCGGCTGACTTTTACAACAGTGGTCTACACGATCATACGGAGGATCAATTGCATATATAGACTCATACAACCATCCTAGTCAATTCCTGCTGCTCTTTAGGGTCGGAAAGCACAAGTTAGATGTCTAAAATCTTGTTTCCAGTTAAAATCAGACCAACCTAGACCTCAAATCATGTTGTAGGGTTGCGCGGAGGGGAACGGCACGCCGGCTGGAGGGCCAAGCTCGAGTGTCGGAGGTGCATGCCCAGGAAGTCGGAGACCACGGACAATGGTCTGGAGGTCGTAGGCGACAGCCCAGGTGCTCGAGAGTCACCAAGCGGCAGCCTGGGGGCTGGGAGATCTGGCGTGCGCAAAGAAGGGGCGAGGGCAGGCAGGTAGTATTAGGGTAGGATACGAGAACTCCAATCTAGGACCGTCGCTCCGATACCATGTTGTTGGAAAAGAAAAATGAATTGCAATTATGAGAGGCCCTCGGATTCTCTTACATAGGAGAGGAACCTATTGGGTAAATTACATAATGAAGACAAATAAAAAGAAAATAAAAGAACAATACAATGACAACGAATATCTCATCAAACTATATCATACATTGAGATATGTCAATGATGCAACCAGTACATTAATAATATCGGCTACACAATCAAAAATCCAATGGTTAAATGTGTTGAAATCATGAGAACCAAAGTTAGATCGAGGAGATCCAGAGCTCCATATATGAATTTCGGTATGCTTTGAATGAGTTCAATGGTACAAATCAAGATATGGGTTGTCAGAACAAACAAACTAGTATGCATTTCATCATTTTTAAGACACTCGGTAAATATCTAGCCCAATCGAGCATGTAATCTAATAGAATTTTTTTTAAAGAAGCATGATCTAATAATATAATAGAGGAAGACCACATCAACATAGTGGCGAAGTTCAATTCGAACTGTACATCAAGGAGAGCAACTTTCTTCATATTACCAGCAACAAGTGAAGAATACACGTACACAAGAGACTCTCTATAAAGCAAAGAAGTCGGAGAAGATGAAAGAGGAAGAATGGAAGATCTCACGAACAATGCAATGCAATTATCATTGTCGACCACAATCTTCACATAATCATCATGTGCATATAGGATGGGTGTTGGAGAAACCTGATTTGAATAAGATTTAGTATTTAGGATGGTTGTTGGAGTATATGTGTCATGTGTAGATAGGTAATTGGATCTCTCCATGGTCCAATTACTACATCCAGTGGTTTAGTCCCACATATACTAGTTGTGGGACTTGGAGAGTTAGTGGGGGCTATATAAGAATCACCACACCCATTGTATCAGATGAGAGAAAAGAGATCGGAAAATACAAACCCTTTGAGGTGCTCTCCCATAGTTTAATCCTGCTCCTCGCGGAGTAGGGTTCCACATAAAATCCAGGTGTGCCTTCATGTTTATTCTTTGTCTCTTATATTTTGCTTTTGCATTGTTGATTTTCCACATGATATCAAAGAGGGTTCATTTTCCACATGATATCAAAGAGGGTTCGATTACTAAGGATTTATTTTATGTTCTTTCATTATTTTTCCATATTCGATTGAAGAATCTTGGATTTCTATTTGAATATTATTATTATTATTATGCATTCATGATCGAGTTCCAGATTCGGTTCTCAAGTTTCTACTGAACCTTAATTCCACATGTGTTCTTAACGATTTAGAGCGGCAAAGAGGTTCAATTCCAGGTCAAATCTTGAAGAAATATTCCCGTCATGGTCGACTTTTATTGTCATTCTGAGTTGACGCGCAAGCTTTGAAGATGGAGTTTTTCATCGAAGTTCTAAAGATTCGTGAAACTTTATTTTTCACTGCTGACACCAACCAGTTCCAGGGATTCAAAAACCCCAAATTTCGCATGTTCAAAGTGGATCATCATCAAGTTCCAGGAAAATCTAGGGCTTCTGAAACCCTAGATATGTCCTGCACCAACAACTTTAGTGCTAATTTAAAGAGTTCCAAAAAATTGCACAAATGCAATTTTCACCAACCCTAGGTCTGGCTTGCATAAATATAGGGCAACCACATTGATGGCTTCACCGATGAGAAGCAGTTTTGTCAGCAATGCAGCAAGTTCCATGATCTGCCACAGTTTGATCAGAAAAAAAGTTGTTGTAGACGTTTATCTGATCACAATGCTCGGCATTGCAAACCACTTGCATGAGATTTTTCCATAAGAAGCCCCATCATTAATCACTTTGAAAAGAAAAGGAGCATGAGGCGGCACATCTCCAGGCGGAGAACCTACATCTCCAGGAAGACCTACTCCCCACGCTTAGGGTCTTGCACAGGAGGCAGTGATCCCTTCTTGCGATTCCATGCGGCCCTCCTCCACGTGCAAGTGCAAGATGCGGCAGCCACCTTCAAGCTCCAATAGTGGCACCTAGGGATGCAAACGGATACGGATATATCCGTATCCGATCCGTCACCGTATCCGTTTTATACAAATTTTGACATCCGTATCCGTATCGTTTTAAAATGGATACAGATATGGATATCATTTAGATATCCGCAATATCCGTATATCCGTTTTAGTATATAAATATAGTCGTAGATTTATTTTTAATCATATATAACATAATTCTCTACCTCATTTTACCATATTTATATACTTTTTATGATATAAACACATTTAGTAAATTAATATCATGTGTTTTCCATCCAATTCTTATATATTTAAGTCGATTAACATTACTCGTGTGCAATAAATATCCGTTTTACATCCGTATCCGTTTTTTAAGGATATGGTAAGACAGTTTTAATATCCGTCAATATCTGTATCCGCATCCGTATTCGTATTAAAAAACGGATAAGGATATGGTAATACCCATATCCATATCCGTATCCGACCGTTTGCATTAGCACCGCCCCCTCCCCTCCTTGCGGTTCTCGCACAGGCAGAGTCGAGAGAAAGGGATCCCCCGATGGGAACCCTATCCATGCGAACATGCCATGTTGGTGGGGCTTTAAAGGCCCAGCTCTGCATTATTTTTTTAAAAAAGAGGGAGGTAATTTCTTTTGGGCTGTAAAAAATGATAGGGGGAGCTACGAGATGTTTGGGCCCTATTTGGGTCGTTCTCAAAAAAAAGGGAAGAGGATATTTTTTTAGAGAAAAGACGCGTACAAAAGAAAAGTCGTACGCAAAGAAAAAAATAGTGAGAAGCCGTAAAAAATGGAACAGCTCATTACCGAAAAAAGACGGCTAAAAAAGAGAGGAATATCTGAGAAAAAACATTTGAGTTTGATTTCTACCCATCTTTTATGTCTTCTCCCAACTTGGTCGATGTCCTTTATTCCGACCAGTATGGGACAAAGGAGGAGTATTGTGTAGAGTTCTATGATTCATATTCAGATTCTTCAGTTCAGATGCCAAGCCAGTCGTCAGACTCTACAGATTTTCAGATTCAATCTCGACGTTCAAATTGGTTTTGAGTCTCCAGTTTGATGTCCACATGCATGCGATCATCAGTTGTGTGATCCTCTTCTTTGATTTGGACTCAACGTTTTCATGTGATCCATAGGGACTCCAAAGTAGAGAGCCCATTCTCTATGCCATTGTGGGTTGGGGTTTTCACGTGTTTTCTAGGGACTCCAGAGCAGAGATCACATTCTCTAAGCAAGTATGAGAGAGAGACCATGTTGATGAGGAGACTTTCAGACTCCATTCTCCAGCGACCATGGACTCTGATGAGGATGTTTCCACGACTTTTCCAGTTCGTCCCTTCAGAGAGATGGAGCAGTTGTGGGCCATAGTTCTCCGGGTGGATCCAGTTTCAGTGACTCTGACAGACGCAGTATAGAGCACATGTTCTCCCACGAGGAGATCCAATTCAACTCACACTCCATCCATTTTGTTCCTCTTCCTCACAAGCACGACATGAGAAGCAACATCCTCAACAGCAACCGACAATAGAGTATGCGTTGAGTTGATATTGTATGTAGTGCCTTGTATTGTGAGTTTGAGTTTTCTTTCTATGTATCCAAGTTGAGCATTGCGTGCTCCAACTTGAGAGGGAGTGTTGGAGTACATGTGCTATGTGTAGATGAGTAACTGGATCTCTCCAGGGTTCAATTGCCACATCCAATGGTTTAGTCACATATCTACTAGCTATGGGACTTGGAGAGTAAGTGGGGGCTATATAAGAAGCCCCACACCCATTGTATTAAATGAGAGAAAAGTGAATAGAAAACACAAGCCTGTTGAGGCGTTCTCCCGTAGTTTCATCTCGCTCCTCACGGATAGGGTTCCATGTAAAATCACGGTGTTCCTTCATGTTTATTCTTTATCTCCGATATTACATGTATGCATTGTCGATTTTCCACAACGATCAACAAGATAAAGATGGAGGTATACTTTGACGAGTTCAACACTACTTTGATAAATGTGGTTGCAATTGAAGAGAAGAGAAATGGAGATATTGTTTTCAATGACGCTAAGAAACTAATCTTGTTGAGGTCATATGATCACATTGTGACAATATTACTCTATGTCATGGAAACCATCACGTTGGGCAAAACAATTTTCCATTTCTTGTGAACAACTCTTAATGGATGTCAACAAATGATGAGATATGATGGTGTGCTGGTGACAGGTACTGGGTATGCAGTGAACAATAATCTGAATCTACTGATGAGTAGTATGTATGGTGACAGCCGAGAGACCTGATATAAAGGTTTTATATTGTGGAGATAATCTGCTTGTCGAAACATGGTTGGAGATAGGGTGCAATGTGCATGCATGTTTCCCTTTCCGAATGGTTATGTGAAGATTCAACTGATCTTGTGATGCATGAATGTCATCCTCGCATGTTCCCCTGTAGAGAGATCATCCTCAAGCATAGATTGATTAGTGATTTTATCTTGATATACCTCTGGATCAGGAGTCGATGTGGAAGCAGGAGGCGGGAATAGAATAATCAAAATAGTTGATTGTCAGGAGGATTGCCATTTTGAGAAGGGGTAGGATTAGGAACATGCATTAGAAGATTGATAGTCTCATGGACATCAAAAGGTAGCACACAAGAGCCTGAGGTAGAATAATAAGGTATGGACTCAAAAAATGTAACATCGACACTAACAAATACCGACAACAATGGGAAACATAACACTGATACTCATTCTGGGTTCTAGAGTAATCGACAAAAATACATTCACCGCACGTAGAGAAAGTTTATCATATCCAACATCATGTATATGAATAAAGGACGACCACCCAAAGACACCAGGCAAAACATGGAACAAGTTCTTTTCATGAAAGAAAGGATAATAATGATCTTGATCTTCTAAGACAATGGAGGGTCATGTGACTTATGAAGTATGTAGAGAGGAATCACACTTTGAATAAGTAATGTGCGAGCAACATCAGGAATGTGATGGTGCTTCCTTTTAGCCATGTCATTCTGTTGGAGGTACAAGGACACGATGTTTAGTGGATAATGTCATGTTCAGCCAAAAAGGAACCAAGAAAAATAGTATAGAAGTCAAGAGCATTATCAATGCGAAAACTTTTGGCATAAAATCAAAGGCATTTTTCATTTCCAACCAGACATTTTCATAATAGTGCCTACTTCATATTTTAATTTGATAAGAAAGACCAACAAAACATTGGTAAAGTCACTGACAGCAACAAGATAAAATTTGTGTCTTGAGTGATCTGGAACACGACTAGATCTCTACACATCAAAATGTATTAATTCAAAAACAGACTTGGCAACACGATCAAGACAACTTCGAAATGAGCTTCTATGATGTTTTCCAAGTTGATATGGTTCAAATTGTAGAGAGGTGGTTACAGGAATTTGAGGAAGAATTCATCGTAGTTTTGGTAGAGGTACATGGCCACGATGAAGATGCCAAGTATAGGAGCCGAATCTAAGGTATAAGTAGAGATGTGACCAGCAAATCTTCATGGCCACAACCAATCACCCGGCCTATCAACATATCTTGAAACACAAGACACTTGATCAAAAATGGCTCAGCAAGTAAGTTCCATACAATTCTGGAAACAGAGAGCAGGTTCATATGGAATTCAGGAGCCAAGAGAACAATGTTTAAGTGGATGTTTGAAGCAACATGAACTCCCCTTATCCAGTAATAGGGGATTACATTCCATCCACTACAACAATGAAACAACCTGGTGCAACCTCTCGAAGTATAGAAAATTGACTTTGCTGCCACAAATATGTCGTGTTGCACCCAAATGCCCATCCAATTAGATGAACTTGCAGAATGCTTGCATACACAATGCCATGATGGAATCATACCTAAAGGTGCCATGAAGGTTGCAGTATCATCAGTGGTGACACTTGTAATAAGTCCTCCTGACGACAAAGACGATCGCTGGGATGTCATCACATATTAATTTGGTCGATGCATCAGATCCTCATATTCTGCTCTGTATATTTTTGACGAACCATCATCATGAGTTGTGAAGGTATAGATAGCCTGATGAGCAAGTGAAGATTTCCCATGCTTTCCCAACAACTGTTCCTCTATGCGACCCATGGGACCACATAAAGTACATGGAGATCTTACACATCCAGGAGTATCAAGATCACGTCTTCTACCTCTAAAGAAACTCCCACATCCTCGGCTGGAAGGAACAGCTATGATGTGTTCTCGAACTGGATGAGAGATGGACAGCCTGCTAAGCCTATTGTAGGCTTCTTCCATAGAAGGAATCTCTGAAGCCATGATCATTTGATCTTGGGCAACATCATACATAGGATCTAGGCCTCCAAGAGAGAATTCAATGATCAACTGAGATCTGGAAGTGATTTGTGATGGGTAGGTGTAGATCGGCATATACGAATTTAATCTTTGAAAACCAGAATCCATGACCAAATAGAATTCCGCTAGAGGCTGACCATTATGTTTTAGTTAAGACATCAATATAGGTTTGGAGAACCTTAGCATAGTTCTTTTCAGGGTATGTCTTGCTAAGATTATCCCATATATTGGTTGTCTTATAGTGTACAACGTCATTCGCAATATACACAGTTGCTCATAATCCAGGTATTGACCATAGCATTATCCTTCTTCCATGTCGCATTCTAGCAAGTCTTTACACTAGGTTCCCCATTCATGATAATGTGCTCTTTGTCATGCCCTTCGATTACATTTAGGAGGGATTGCGACCATAGCACATAGTTTGCACCATCTAACTTGGCAATTGAACAAAAGAAGGGGTTCTTTATCTCACAGTCCTGAGAAGATGAATCTACTACTTCAGACATTTCTGCACAACAAGGAACCAATTACAACAATCACGGCAACAGTAACATGTACCAAGCACAGTGAAAACGTCATATCTTAAGCAAATTAGGTCATAACTTGATGACCAAATATCAATCAAGGGGAGCTTCAGAAGGAGCAGTACTCACTAACATTTTAAAACCCGAATCGAACCGACCGATTCAACCATTTAAACCAAGAACAAAAAGAAAAACGATCCAACTACCTGTTTTTTATCAAAAAAATAAAAATCAGTCAAATACCATTTGGACTGCATTAACTCGATTGAACCAATTGAACCAAATATGTTTGATCATCTATTTTTTTCAAAAAAATAATTCATAATTATTTAATGAAATGCATTTTTTAGAAACTATTCATGATCTAGTTTCATTCTAACCTACTAATTGATACTCTTTTATCTCTTATTCTTCCATGTGCCAATGACTCAATATTACTTCTTTCTTTACGAGCTTCGCTTGTCTCTTACCACATTGTGCATGAGGTTTGCCCCTTCAAATAGCAACAAACAATGGCTCCATGTAAAGAAGTATTTGTCATAGTCAGACAATAAGAAGCTATAAATTAACAATACTTGTCATCAATTGGAGTTTGAATAGTATTAATATTGTTAATTGTGTACATCACAGTTATGTATTTATATGACAATAACAACAACAAAGCCTTTTCCCACATTAAGTAGGGTCATCTACATGGATTCTTAGCCTCCATTCAGATCTATCTTGGGTCATTCTCACGCTTAAATCCAAAAAACTAAGATCTCTTTATATAGTTTCATTCCAACATTTCTTGGGCCTTCCTCACCCTCTCTTAGCCGGCTCAACATCTCAAAACTTGCGTCTCCTCACTAGTGCATCAGCTGACCTCCATTGCAAATGGTCAAACCACCTTAAGCGATTTTCTCGCATTTTATGCTCGATCGGAGCTACACTAACTTTCCTTCTGATTGCATAATTCTAAATCCGATCTTTACGTGTGTCCACACAGCCACCTTAGCATTTTCATTTCTGCTACTACCAGTTTCTGCATATGTCTATAGTTCACATGTCAACATTCAGATCCATAGAGCATAGCAAGTCTCACGGCTGTTTTGTAAAACTTTCCTTTGATTTTTAAAAGATTTTTCTTATCATAGAGAACAATTGAGGTTCCTCTCCACTTTAGTCAACCTGCAGTTACTCTATTAGTAACATCTCCATTAATTTCTCCATCATGTTACAAAATAGATCCCAAGTATCTAAATGAATCTCTCTTTTGTTGTTATCATCACCAATCTTCACCTCGATTACTTCACCATTACTTCCATCAAAAGTGCACTCCATATATTCAGTTTTAGCCCTACTTACACAAAATCCTTTAGTCTCCAATGCATGCCTCTAGACCTCAAGCTTCTCATACACTCCATCTCTAGTCTCATCAATCAACACAATATCTGCAGCGAAGAACATACACCAAGGTACCTCATCCTGAATGTGACATGTCAACTCGTCCATAATCAAAGTAAAAAGGAATGAACTCAAGACCGAACCTTGATACATACAAATGTTGATGTAAAAATATCCAATATTCATAGATTGTATCCTAACACAAGATGAAGCCCCCTATCATACATATCTTTTATGAGGTTAATGTATAGGACAGGTACATGTCTCTTCTCCAAAACTCTCCACAATATCTCTCGTGGGACAGAATCATAAGCCTTCTCCAAATTAATAAAAATCATATGGAGGTTCTATCTTTTAGCTCCATAAATCTATATTGTTCTCAGCAAGTGGATGGCTTCAATAGTTGAGCGACCTGGAATGAGTCCGAATTGATTTCCTTTACTTTGGAAACTTGCCTCAACCTTCTTTCGATCACACGTTCCCAAATTTTCATAGTGTGATTCATCAGCTTGATACATTTGTAATTTGAACAAATTTTGAATGTCTCATTTGTTATTAAAAAGATGGACCATGATGCTTCTCCTCCAATATTCAGGCACTTTCTTACTTTACCAAATAACATTGAATAAATTTGTAAGCCAAGTCAAACCATGCTCACCTAAAACTCTCTGAACTTCTATAAGAATGTCATTTTGTCCTACATCTTTCCCAGGTCTCATAACTTTCAAAGCCTCCTTTCATAGAGTGACTCATCAGCTTGATACATGTATAATTTGAACAAATTCTGAATGTCTCCATTGTTCTTATAAAGATGCACCACGATGCTTCTCCTACAATATTCAGGCACTTTCTTGCTTCGTCAAATAACATTGAATAAATTTGTAAGCCAAGTCAAACCACGCTCACCTAAAACTCTCTAAAATTTTATAGGAATGTCATCTGGTCTTACACTTTTCCCATGTTTCATAACCTTCAAAGCCTCCTCTAATTCCTTCTTTCGTATCCGTCTATAGCTTGCACGATTCAAGTAACTTTCACTACTAGCTAGATCTCCTAAAGTAATCTCTATATTTCCTTCCCCAATGAAAAGCTTATGGAAGTATTGCTTCCATCTAGTATATATATCCTTCTAAGTAACAAGCACGTGACCTTCATCATCTTTAATGCATCTCACTTGAGAAAGGTCTTTGATCTTTCTTTATCTTGCTTTAGCCAACCTGAATATTTCCTTCAGGCCCTTCTTAGAGTTGAGATTTTTGTACAAATTTCATAAACTTTTGACTTAGCTTCGCTTACATCCTTTATTGCTTCCTTCTTCTCTATTTTATAGTTTATGATAGTTTCAACTATTTTATCCTTAGACCTACCTTTAAAGCTAGCTCTTTTAATTTTGAGCTTCTCTTACACCCCTCTACTCCACCACCAAGCCTCATTTCAGCCTGAATCTCCTCCCTTTGACTCACCTAGCATCTCTTTGGCTACCTTCGGATATAAGATGCTACCGTCTCCCACATCTTGTTTTCATTTGTGTTACAATCCAAAGATAAGTCTTCTAAAACCTTCTCCCTGAAGCTTGATTATTTCAATTGAAGATTCCACCATCTAGTTCTAGTCATCTTGGAAACCCTACTTTTCTTTACTAGCCCTTTTATTTGCATATGTATTTATACGAATTTAATAAAATTTATTTTTTGTGCCTTTTGAATTTTTCTAATAACATTTATACCCTTCACTTTTTAGCACTTAAACGTGCGCCCCTATAAAAATGTACTAAGCCTTCTCCCACTATAAGTAGGGAAAACGTGTGCCCCTACTATTGTTAAAAAATAACAATAGTCCTTGTATTGGAATAATATAAGAGCACAAATGTACTAATAATAGTATAAATTTTACAAAAATATAGGGGTATAAATTTAATTGTTAAAAGATAGGAGTATAAATTAAGTAATATGGAAAAAACTTGAAAAGACAAATGTGTTATTGGAAAAACTTGGAAAGCATTATTTGTTTTTATTATATGAAATACATGTCTAACTCGATTCGACCCGATTGGACCATACAAGCCAAATCAACAATACAATGGTTAGGTTTTTTCTGGTTTATATGAATTGTCGATGACATCACCGATTCAACCATCCAGTCCCATTGGTTCAACCATAAAAACCCAAAACCAACACCTTCGATTTTTAAAATCTTGGTACTCACAATATAGCTCTGGCAAATGGAAAGTGTCGAGTACTTGGCTGGAGAAATGTCGAATACAGGACTTACAGATGAGCTTCAAGGACTCGTTGAAGCTAGACAACACTTGTTGTCACAGGTGTCCAGCACTTGAATCACACCATGCTACCTCTGTGTAGTTCACGCTACGCAGCGAGGCTCATTGGTTTGGCGTTGATGTTGGCAGCACAGAACGATGGAGAGGCGAGAGGGCGAGGTTGGCAATGAGTCTTGCTGGAGAGGCACTTGCTGGTGGCAGGTCTCATTAGCAGCAAGTTTTGCTAGGTAAGGTAGCATGATGAGTCTTGCTTGGTGCTTGAAGGAGTCGATAAGGGAGAGGGAATTGTTGTGAGCGTAGGAGTGCCAGAAGTGGGATTGTGTGTGTGGAAGAGCCGACAGGGGAGGGGATCACTACGTATGGAGTCGGGGAAGAGGTGCGCATGTACTGGAGCCAATGGGTGGGAGGGGGCTTCTTGCAATCAGAAGAGTCAAGGAAGGGGGGTTGCATGTGCACGGAGGAGCTGATAGGAGGAGGGTGTTACAGTGAGAAAGGAGGGGCGTGTGGAGGAACCGGTATGGGAGGCGGTTGTCGCGAGCGGAGTAGTCAGGGAAGGGTTGTGCATGCAGATGAGCCGATCAAGAGAGGGGGGTTGTTGTGGTTGGAGAAGTCAATGAAGGAGGATGATGCATTCCATCTCTCTACCTAGAAGCATAGTAGGTTCTCATATTAGCTAAGAAACCCCAGATTGGAGAGGCTAGCGTGCTTCATTAATTAACGAAGTCAACAAGGATGAGAAGATCCGAAGTAGTGATTAATTATTATTTTTCGATGTTTTCTTCGATGTTGGAAATTACACATAAATCCCCCGCCATTAATTTCCAATTACACATGCCTTCTTAAGTCAATGTCTGTTTGGAAGAGGAATGGATGACAACTAACATGCGCAACATAAGTGTTAATGGCCTAAGAAGGTAGGGGACAAGTGTTATTGCAAAAAAATTACAACACAAGTGTACTTGCAGAAACTTGAAGGAGTACACCCGTACAAGTGTAAAAATCCCTAAAATAAAATATACTCCATAGTATGGTGTTCATATTCAATGAAGATGGCCAAGAAGGGGAAAAAAGAAAAGTTAGTTGTTTATAAATACACACCAGATCATAAGATATAATGAGATGTTCTCTTGTTTGACTCACAACAATAAAGCACAAAAGAGTGCACCTTATAAAGGTATTAGAATGGTCTATGGGAAACGACCATAGTACCCAAGTTAAAGATTGTCATATGACCCGGTCATGAAAATTAAAATGTTACAACATGGTCCACGTGCAAGTATAAAGAAATAGGTTATATCTTGAGTCTTGAAAACTAAACTAATCTTAAAAAGAAAAGACAGCTCAAGCATTCGATATGAGAACATTACTAAACATTGATAGGATTTCTACTAAGAGAAGCCATGAATACACAATACAATGAACCAAGATTCATTGACACAGATTTGGAGTTTCAACTTCGTAGTCCATGTAAAGCATGATCATGCAGACCCTAAAAGAAAATCAGGAGTGTGCCTACACCAGCACCTTCAAACATCCTAACCATGGGATGTTGGGTGTATCTCAGTCGAATCAATGCATAGTAAGGATATTTATGGGAGGTAGTTAACCAAGATAATAACATTAGAATATGAAGGAAGATACAACATTTGTCTATGCGGCGGTTCTGGAAGTCGGCTGATTTTCGTTTCACCTGCAAGTTCAGTTTCTTTCTCCTCCGCCACCGCCTAGAGGGCCGGTGGATGAAGGTGATGTTCCCTCTTCCAGCATGGGGTTGTGTCGATCCTTTTCGGATGCCGTCAACGCGTATTCTGAGGCAGTGAATCAGAGGTTGTTGGAGGCGCTGATTCGGGAAATCTCTGCTTCTCCTACATCAGTTGGGCTCCCTCGCTTTTGAGCGGAAGGGATACGGTATGCTTCGCCTCTTCTGCGGGCGATGGACTTGGATTCTCGGATTTAGCTAGTGCAGGCGATGGACTTGGATTCTCGGAATCGGATCGTACGGGCGGATCTGCTTCTTTCAACCGGGCGCCCAGGTCCAGTTCTCAATCGATTGACATTTGCGGACCCTCCCGTGCTGGAGGGTGGGGCATTTCCAG
Organism: Ottelia alismoides; assembly: GCA_037367405.1. Taxonomy (NCBI): domain Eukaryota; kingdom Viridiplantae; phylum Streptophyta; class Magnoliopsida; order Alismatales; family Hydrocharitaceae; genus Ottelia; species Ottelia alismoides. The sequence goes on along the minus strand of JAZKJV010001469.1, from coordinate 635,332 downwards.
TTCTAGCTCAAGAACATGTTTGGAGGAAACATGGGGAGTTTGGGCCCATTGATTCTGCACTGTTATGAGATAGTTCGGATTCCCTACGGCTCGTTGAATGTCCTGGTTCGGCACTTGTGAGCACGGTTATTGTTCCTTCTGCGTTTTAGGAGCAGGAGACTGCAGAAATATCTGAAGGTGTGCTAAATTATGCCATGGTGGATTGTGAAAAAGGAGCAGGTGCAGCAAGTCATTCTGTTGCGGACAAAAAATCCGGGAAGCGTTACAGAAGAAGGCAGCGAGCTAGGGTGCAGTTTGGTGAATCTGCTCCCATCTCTGACCAGAAAGCAAAGATAGCGGAGTTGGCGGGAGTGTTGCATGTTCGGGGCTCTACCATGATTTCTAAATGAAGGTCCTTTCCTAGAATGTAAGGGGTCTAGGTGACCCGGAAAAGAGGAGGATTTTGGGGTCGAGATTCATTGAGCCGGGGTGTGATATTGTTTTCATACAAGAAACGAAGCTGGATTCTGTCTTGGATGTGGTATGACGCTCCTTTGTTGCAGGTTCGCTCAGAGAGTTTAGGACGATTGACGCCTCGGGCTCAGCGGGTGGTTTGCTTGTGGTGTGGAAAGATTCAAGCTTTGTTTTCCATGCAGAGCTACAAGGTATTTATGTTCTCACGGTGCTTAAAGAGTGTCTTCATTCGAACATTGTTTTCGCCCTTTCCTGTGTGTATGGACCTTGTCAGCAAGCTTGAAGGCATCCGTTATGATCGGATTTGTGGGCTTCAAGAAGTGCTTTCTCGAGAACTCCTTGGTTGATTGGCGGAGACATCAATGTCATGTTTCTTACCTCGGATAGGCAAAGATTGTGTGGGGGTCAAGATCCAGGATCTGTAGATTTTTCAAAGACTCTTGACTTCTTCGAGTTGGAGGTCTTGAATGCCATTAGTTCGAAGTACACTTGGAGGAATTCTGGTTCGCGGTCCTGAATAGATCGTTTCTTGGTTTCTGCGAAGCTGATGGAGCTTTTTCCCTTGTTGTTTGTTGCTAGTAGAACGAGAACGCGGTCAGATCACACTCTGATTATTTGGGACTCTGGTGAAGCTTCACTCCCGAGGGGTTTCTTTAGGTATGAGAAGGCATGGCTTCTAGAAGACTCCTTCAGGGACACGGTCTCGTCCCACTAGTCCTCCTTGATGGTCTCTAGATCTGCTATCGTGAGGTTCGTGCAGAAATTAACCTCTTTGTGAGTCCGTCTGCACGCCTTCAAGAAGGAGTCTAAAGAGGCTCGACGTGCGGTTAGGGTGACGGCGAAGGAGGAGGTGGCTAGGCTTGACGGCCTGGAGGATGGCAGGACTCTGAATGCTGACGAGTTGGTTTAGCGAGAAGAGGCGTAGAAGATCACTGACGAGGACGTGTGATCGAATGGAAACTGTTATAAAATATGAAGAATGCGGAAGCGATAGATAAACAGAGCATAAACAAGAAACATCAACATGGAAACACCATGATTTTACGTGGAACCCTACTCCGTGAGGAGCAGGATGAAACCATGGGAGAAACCCTCAAAGGGTGTGTTATGCACTGCACTTTCTCAATGAGTACAGGAGGTCTGGGGCTCCTTATATAGCCTTCCCAGAGCCTCCAAGTCCCACCACTGGTCCATGTGGGACTAAACACTGGATGGGGGTAAATGGATCTTCTCAAGGATCCATTTACCCTGTTACAACACAATAGGCGCATACAACTTATACTCCAACACTCCCCCTCAAGCTGGAGCATGCAATGCTCAGCTTGGACAAACAGACAGAAACTCAACTCAACGCTACAAGACACTACGGACAATATCAACCCAACGCGCACATTGCTGCAGTCGAGGACGTTGCTTCTCATGCCTTGCAGGTGAGGAGGACGAACGGGCTGGAGTGTGAGTCAACTGAAGACTCGGAATCTGACCATAGAGTCTGAACTGCGCCTGAAGTCTCCTCGTCGGATAACTGGGTCTCTCCCATCTGGCTCAGAGAATGGTGCATTGCTCTGGTGTACCTATGATACCACATGAAAACCCTTGCCCTCAAGGGAATGGTCCTCTGCTCTGGAGTCCCTATGGCTCACATGAAAACTCTGGCCTGACAACTAGAAGAATGATGGGGACCTCTGACAATGATGGCAACTTATGTTCATCTGACTATGACTGCACACTCGTGTGTGTCTGAAACTGGAGACTCGGAAACAATGACGCCGAGTCTGAAACCGAAGTGTAGAGTCTGATCAACTGGCTGGTCTGGAGACTGGTATCTGAATCTGGATCTGTAATACAAGACCTGTGACTCTACATATATACTCCCCCTTTCTCCCATACTTGTCGGAAAACATGAACATCGACAATGTTGGGAGAAGACAACAATAATGGGGAAAACATGAAACTTACGGCTTTTCATTTTTTTTATAAGACGTCTGATTTTTTTTCGTAAGCCGTTCCCATTTTTTTCGGCTTTCTCTCTTTTTTTTTTAAATATTTGCGTACGACTTTTTATTGTACGTGCCTCTTCTTTTTTTTAAAATAAATGTGGCCCAATTAGGCCCAAAGAAACCTTAGCCCATTTGGGCTTTACAAAATACATCTCCTTTCTTTTCTTTCTCTCTCATTTCCTCTTTTTTTTAATAAGGACGTTCACCCAATTTTTCTGGCCTTTTTCTCATTCTTTTTTTTTGAACTCAGGAAAATCACTCGGCATCCTCTGGTCCCTTTTTTTTTAACAAATATCGGCCCACATGGCCCAAAAATATTTCTCCCCTCTCTCCCTTTTTTAAAAAAAATAGGGCCCTCCTTTCAATTTTTAAACACGGCCTGGCCGAAAACTGCTGCACAAATATAATATTTTTTTAAAGACGGGGCCCATTAGGGTTCCCAACTTGGAAACCCCACCGTCCCCCTTTTGAGTGTCGCCGCCCCCCACAGGGTTTGAAGCAGCCGCCTGCGATTCGCGGGGGAGGGGCGATCAGGAGAACGCGCGCCTGCAAGGAAGGAGGAAGAGGTCGAGCTCCTCCTGGAGGCATGTGCGCGAGGAGCATCGGCGAGAGATGGAGGGTGAGGGGCATGGGTGGGAGGTGTCGGACATGGAGGCAGTAGCGTGAGGGGCTTCTTCGATCTGTGACCAAGATGGGAGGATCTTCTTGCCGCTGGACTGGCGGTATGCCCCTGCTGGAGCGGGGAGGAGATGCGCGCCTGGGGACTAAGATGTGCGCCTGGAAGGACGCGCGCGGCCTGGAACCTACGTGCTGACTGGAGGCGCGATCGCAAGTATCGCCAGGAGGAGTTGAGCGGCTAGGGCTTGCCGATCTGGAGTATCGCCTGGTGAACGAGTTCCGCCATCTGCTGCTCGCGGTCCATCTCGATGATTAGGGGCACAACGAGGATGAGAAAGGTGGTGCTTTGGAGGTTCTGGGGTGCGGCGCCTAGAGAAGGACCTGATCGTAGCGCCGCCTATGGAGGTTAGCGGCAAGGGCCCGCCTACCTGGGGCCTGGAGCGGGTTGCGCCTGTGTTGGAGGCGCCTGGACTGAAGGAGAACTGCCGCGTGGAGGGGCATGTACGCGTTCCTAGGGTTCCAAGAACGGAACCCCCACTCTGCCTGGAAACTAGGGCCGATATGCTGAAACACGGCTTGGAAACTAGGGTTTCAGATAACCCTCAACTAAAAATGATCTTGAATAATAATCAACCGTGCATAATTCCAAAATTGAATCTGATTATCAAATCTCGAACAGAGTATGAAAATAGAACTTCTAAAAACGAATCCACGAGAATCGAACCCGCTCTGATACCATGTTATAAAATATGAAGAATGCGGAAGCGATGGATAAACAGAGCATAAACAAGAAACATCAACATGGAAACACCATGATTTTATGTGGAACCCTACTCCGTGAGGAGCGGGATGAAACCACGGGAGAAACCCTCAAAGGGTGTGTTATGCATTGCACTTTCTCAATGAGTACAGGAGGTTTGGGGCTCCTTATATAGCCTTCCCAGAGCCTCCAAGTCCCACCACTGGTCCATGTGGGACTAAACACTGGATGGGGGTAAATGGATCTTCTCCAGGATCCATTTACCCTGTTACAACACAATAGGCGCATACAACTTATACCCCAACAGAAACAATGGTCACGACATAGCTGGATCAGGGAGGGTGATGCAAACACGACCTTCATCCACAAAGTGGCCAGCAGAAGGCATTAGGGTAACACTATTCAGTCGGTGATCATGGACGGTATCAGAGTAGATGGCAATAGAGAGATGGGAAGGACAATAGCGGACCACTTTCACGAGTTCTCGTCAAGGAAGTTTGAAAGACGTTGGAGATGGGTTGGGCTGGGAGCCTAACAACTGTCGACCACTCACGCCTCCAGCTTGATTCAGACGGTCAACATGGAGGAGTTAAAGGCAGTTGTGTGGAGCCTGAACGCGGATGGGACGCTTGGTTTGGATGGCTTCCCAATCTCCTTCTACAAGGATTTTTGGGACATGATGGGCGTCGAGGTACTGGAGGTCATGGTGGAATGTTCGATGCAATGCGGGGTTCGATAAGATAAAAAAGGCCATGACCTTTCTCCTTCCTAAGCTAGACGCGGCTGAAAGAATAGAAGACGTTAGGCCGATCGCGTTGTTTAATGCTTTGTATTTGATTGTGGCAAAGGTCTTTGCTCTCAGACTGAGCAGAGTACTCAAACACATTATTTCCCCGTTGCAGTCGGCCTTTGTTCTTGGGAGACAGATTGCGGACTGCTTGGTGTTGGTATCTGAGATCATTGCAGATTGCAAGAGGCGCAGGGAGAAGATGTTGCTTTAGAAGGTTGATTTTTGCAAAGGCATATGACACGTGGGATTTGTGGTTTCTCTGGGTGGCTTTACATAGGAGGGGCTTTCCGAAGATTCGGATTTCCTGGATGAAGCGATGTGTCACGACTGCATCTATGGTGGTTCTCGTGAATGGCCGGCCAGAGGGTGGGCTTTCCATCGCAGAGGGGCGTCAGGCAGGGTTGTAATCTGGCTCCTTTGTTGTTCTTCATCGCCTCTGACGTTCTGGATTGCTTGGTTGATCGGGTGCAGAACTACATGATCACGAGCGGATATTCGAGGGATGGGATGGTTGTCCCTCTTCTTCAGTATGCCGATGACACCATTTTCTTCATTGAGGGGGGAAAGATGAGGCCAGTGGCATGACGATCACTCTAGAACTTTTTAGTGAGATGTCAGGACTGGCGCAGAATTTTAGCAAGTCCACAATGATTCCTTTTGCTCTATCAGAGGAGGAGGCACGCATGCGTTGTAATGAGCTGGGTATGGGATGTGGTGACCTCCCTATCCGTTACTTGGGGGTATCTTTGGCTTCTGACAGGACCAAGCAGGCGGATTGGTTGCCAGTTGTTGAGAAGCTAGAGAGAAGGGTTGTGGCTTGGAAGTCTTCAATCCGTTCTAAGGGGGGTCGTTTTGTGTTGTTGAAGGCGGTGCTCTCTTCAATTCCGATTTACTTCATGTCTACACGCCTTATGCCATCGGGTATTCGGAGGCATCTTGAGAGATTGATGTGGAGATTCTTGTGGGGCAGAAGCGGCCAATAGGCTGGTGCCATGCATCTCGTGGATTTGGAAACTATCACTCTTCCTAAAGCCGAGGGCGGTCTAGGAGTCAGGCGACTCGATGCGATGAATGAAACTTTTTTGCTGAAGTGGGTGAGCAGACACTTGGGGAACAATGAGGATCTATGTAGTACCATGGTTTGCCGTACTTACGTCGTTAATTGTGCATCTCCATTAAACTGCAGTCGTGGATTGATGCCTTCGCCTTTCTGGAAGGGAATTCTGAAGACTCTCCCTCGCTTCCTTAATCTTTTTAGGTCGGTTTTGGGTAATGGTGAATCCTCCACTTTCTGGACGGATGGCTGGATGGATGGTGGGTCATTAAGTAGCCGCTTTCCCCGCCTTTTTGCTTCGGCGACGATCGTGAGGCGAGAGTTGCTCACTGCTGGAGTGATGGAAACTGGATGCCGATGTTTACTTGCAAACTTTTCGGACCAACGTCTGGAGGAGTTTCTCCGTTTGTTGGACTCCCTAAGAGTATTCGGTGGTCCCGTGGGGGACCCGGACCATTGGGTGTAGAGAGGTAGCTCATTCTCGGTTAAGAAGGTCTATGGGGTGATTTGCAGACTGCCTCCCTCGCAGTCGAAGGAATTGATTAGGGATTGCAACTTCTTCTAGGGACTTGGCCTTCTTGAGAGGATCGGTTTTTTCCTATGGCTATTCTCGAAAAAGAGATTGATGACGAGAGATCATTGTGCTAGACTCCTTGGGACGGGTCTCCGATAGGTGCCTACTTTGTAGGACTGAAATTGAGTCAGTGGAGCATCTTTTTTACCTTTGTTAGAGCTTGACGCCTATTTGGGATGAGAATGGTCTGGAATGGGTTTGTACGAGGAGCTTGGGCTCTTTTTGCGGCTCCTTAGTGGCGAACAGACAACATCTGAGGAGGGTTTTGTTCCGCAGCTGGCGATTATATGGGCTATCTAGCTGGCCAGGAATGCCCTTCTTTTCTCTGGGCAAAGGTTCTATAGGGAGAATGTTGGCACTCAATTTTAATGGAGGCGTGGCTTTTGTAATGTTAAAATCTGTACTTGGCTATTAATAAATAATTTAATTCTGGGGTGGACACCACGGCATGTTTCCCCTTCTTTTGATTTAAAAAAACATTTGTTTCCATGGATTAAACAATTCTTGTGGGATCTATATTTCTACTTTGTTAATATAGGGTAGCAGTTTAAGGTGTAAGGTGTGCCTTGATGGATCAAACTTGCTATGTCCAAAGAAATCCTCACAATGATAACAGTATATTTAAGCAAGACACGCAATCTTATGAATGATATCTAAAGTGAAAAAAGACCCCCCAAGGCTAAAGGCACCATATAAAAGGTGTTTCCAAAAACGGTTTGTCTGTTCGAGCATGTATGGCAAGGAGTAATGTTACTACTTGTGAAATGCAAAACTGAAGAATTATTTAAAAAAAATAGACTACTGTTAGGACAGGTGCTTCTGTCGTGGTTTTATTAAGGAACACTCACCAATAAACCTCTTATTGGTTTTGAAAGTGGATATTTTTCTATCAATGTCTATAAACATGAAAAAAACTGTAATGTTGGAAACAAGATCCCAGAAGCAAATAGGAACATCAGAGAGAGAACGTATCATGAAATCTAAGGCACGGCAAAGTAACCTCTCTTGCCTAAATAATTTGAAGACATTTTGACTCAAATTACTACCCTCACTTGCAAAATAACTATTGTTCTTCATATGTCCATGCTCATTTTAAAAAAAAGGGAGTTATTTTATAAATGTCACACAAATAATACAATAAATATCAGCACTAAAGCAAAATCTGAACTAGAAGAACTTTGTAGCTTTATTCTTCCGGGAAACATACATGATTATAACATTACACAGTCAGGAATCAACCTTTAAAATTCGTGCTGAAAGATAGATAGTTTCATCCACTTGGAATGCAAGAAATACAATTCAAATAATATACTAATTGTCATATAATTGTCCGCTTACCCAAATAAGATGCCAGATTCCAATCCAACTATAATTTCTTCCACAACTTCAAAATGCAACTGCGTGTTAATCGTGTGAATTTAGAATAAGGAGTATGTAAGGAAAAAGAATGAAAAACATAAGATAGTAAATAATTAAAAATATACCAACTCTTGCTCTCTCCTATGTCTCCTGTAAATGCGTAACCATCCATTTAATAAGACCTAAATTTCCCAATAAAAATCATTTAAGTTTCACAAATAGAAAAACGATCGATGGCTCAATGAAATACAATTCAAAAAGATTTATGCCGTGCTACACGAAGCAAACCTCGTCTCTGAACAAGTGCATATATTTATGTTCAATTAGGAACACCAAAAAGTGCAGTTGGGCCGCAAGGCTGTGCAAGTGTTTTCAGACGTGCATATTCAAAATTTGGGTCGATTTAACTGGTAGGCATTTGGATCAGTTCAAGAGCCGATGTGTAAATGGAGTATATTTATTCAATCACTAATAGCTGAGATCAATGAGTAAATTGATAGAATATATGTCGTGCACTTCTATTTTTAATGAGAAGAATAATACAAAAATCTGACACCGCCCATTCTAATCTCCCATGGAGTAGAATCCACGTCAAAGGATAGTTGATTTTGATGGTTTTCTTATAAATAGTTTATTGAAAAATGAATTATTTTTCAATGATGATAGAGGTCCTTTGGTATTTTATATACAGGGGAGATCAATAGGTCAATTACATGAAGAACCAAGAGATATAAAAGGTGTTAAGAATAAGATTGCGGAAGCAGAAACAAGAAACATAAGCATCTTGATCTTACGTGAAACCCAATTCCCTGAGGAGCAGGAAGAAATCACGGGAAAAGGCCTCAAATGGTCGGATCTTCTATTATCATCTCTCAGTGAATATAGGGAGTGTGGGACTCCTTATATAGTCCCACAGACAAAACGGAGTCCCAGACAAATGATGTCGGACTATAACATGAGAGGGTTAATTGGATTTTGAAGAGATCCAATTAGACAACTATTACGTACTCTAACAAAAGGACTGCAAAAAAGTCTTAAATCATAAAAATCTCAACATTACTCTCAAGATGGAGCATAATTACATCTCTTAAAGGCAACACAGGGAAGTGACTGAGTAAAAATATCGGCAGTTTTCTCAATAGAGAAACATGAAAAGTAACCTCATATCCTTTTTGTATCATATCTATATTATTATAATATGGTGGCAATCTACCTCTGTGTGCTTTATTCTCTCGTGATAACGGGATTATACGCCATAAATAATGCCCCTTTGTTCTCGCATTTCAATTGCGTTGAGAAGCATTTTCCCCAGAAGATCGGTCACAACCGACTTGACTAACATGGCCTCTGCAATAGCCTAGGTCATGGCGTTGTACTATGGCTATCCATGAGATCTTGCTATGGTTTTTTTGTATTTTGCTTCGTAATGTAACTAGATTCCATATACACCGATGTTCACACAATGTAATTTCTGTCATTTAAACTCCAGCATAACCAGTATTAGCATAAATTGTGATTTCCAGGAACTCTTACTGAGGAAGAGAAGTCCCCTTCCTGACAAGTCTCAAGATAATTGAGCATTATCAATACACATCCAAGTGAATCTTCATTGATGTGTCCACACCAGGGTTGATTCAATGTACAACAAGGACAATGTATAGATGAGTGTCAATAACATAGAGCAGCTTCCTCACAATCATCTATGTTATATGGCATCGATATTCTCGACAATGTCGGCAGACATTATCATCATAGAGTCGAATATTGTCCATGGAAGCCATTACATTAAATATCATCAAAATTCCACAGTATATTGTCGAAAATTCGATTTCATCAACATGGAGACACAGATATTGTCCATTATACCATGGAATTTTCCACGATCTCACAGAGACATTGACTAGATATCACATGGGTGAAATGTCTTCCCTATTTTGCCCATTAGCAGTAAGCAGTGAGCTAGTTGGAGGTTCTTGGGACTTGGACGGACTTTATGTGATTTTTTTCATCCCCACCTTTGCTTTTTGTAAAATGGATTCTCATATAGTCTCCTTAACTGTCCATTCTCTATTATAGGGTTGTCAAATCTTAATGTTTGAAGTCTTCCATCATTTAATTATGTTGAAGATTTTTTTATGCAAAAAAGGGGGAAACACGCGAAAGTAAGAGCGCCAAGTTCGAGCAAAATTGTGTGGTAAAGAGAGAGTTCTAGAAAACCATGGTACTTCAAAAGTCTAATCATCCACCCCCAACTCCTCCCAAAATTATGTTAAAGATTTACCTAGATAACTGCTATTATATAAATATACGTTGTTATATATGTTAAACGTTATCTATGTTGAACCCATTTTTTTAGGTCAAGATCATATTCGAATATTATTAGTTAGACTTTGGATCTTGTACCCACTTAATGGTCTAGTGGTAGTACAGTGTGTCTATCACACAAAAGATTAGGGTTCAAATCCCACTCTCGCGGGGGTTGTGTTAGGTAGTCAACGGCCTGCGTAAAAAATAGTCGAATCTTTCAACATGGATTTGAGAAGGAATCCACGTAGCCGACCCTACTTATAGTGGAATAAGGCTTAGTACATTTTATAGACTTTGTATCTTGGATGATCAGAGTGAAATGAGATATATCTTCAAGCCACACAATTTGATCTAGCTAATTTTAAATATTATTGGTTATCCTCTTCTTTTTAATTCATACTAATGTAAATAGTTTGGTTAGTTGTTTTCTTGTTGTATGTCACCTCATTGTATGTTGGTGTGCGAAGACAATGACTTCTGCCACTAGTTTCAATTTTGACTCTAATCAGTCTGTTGATGGAAAGATTGGATGGAAAATGGAAGCATGCTATTGTTCATGAACGCTACAAGTCAAAGCCTTTATGCAATTTTTACGGGAAGATAATTGAAGGTAGAAACAAAAAAAACTAAAATAATTTCTTACTAGTAGTTACATGAACGTGGCCAAATACCCGTCTTTCGCTAAAGAAGCTAAAATGGAAGGATAACTTAAAAGGGAAGACAGAGAAAAAGGAGAAATTCAATAGAGATGGTGTTCAAATGAATATGTGTTTCAAAGAGAATTCATTATTTGGTCAACTGATTTGCATGTTTCAAAGAGAATTCATTACCTTGTCATCTGATTCATTTGATGACTTCCAATATCCACCTGATATTTAGACAGAAACAAAAAGGAATGCAAAAAACTGTATTGTCGGACTCTACAAGCACGAGATATTGGTCATGATGGTCGTAGATTTGATAGTGGGAGCGCGAAATTTCATATTGGAGCTCGAAATGGCAGCAGAGGCAGTAGTGGTGCAACTGAAGCACCATTAAAGAAGCAAAAAGGCAAAGAAATTGAATCATTGGTTATAATGACCAGCATTGTCAGTGTAATCTATGCAAAGATCGAATGCAAAAGATGTTAAAGGGCTTGTTCGGTAACATCAGGGAACATGTCCGAAGGATTATTACCAAGTTTTTGGCAAGGGTATCTCAGAAAATGCGGCAGAGGACCTTTTTTGCAACATGCAATTAGCAAGAGGCATCAGGAGTAAAAAAGATCCAACTCCAGATGAGATAACGAACAAATATACATGCATGGAGGAGGATATTAAAGAATATATTTCTGAATGGAAGAAGAAATGGAGTATGTATAGGGAAACCCTTGTATGCAGGGATGTAAATGGACATGGATATAATTGTATCCTATCTGCCACCGTATCCATTTTACATGTATGGGCATCACTTTGATATCTTTAAATATCCATACTCATATCACCATTGTCATATATATATATATATAAATATAAAAGATAAATATAGTTGTAGGTTTATTTTTAAATGTGTATAGCATAACTTTATACATGTTAGGAAATAAATATATTCAGTATATTCCTATCATGTATAAGTCATCCAATACATGCATATTTAAGCTAATCTATAGAGCATTTTTGCTATTTAACAATATTCAATCCGTATTTGTTTTATGTCTTCATTTTTCAGGGAGATGGTAGTACAATTTTCATATCCGACAATATCAATATTCGCATCCAGATTTGAATTTAAAAGTGGATATAGTTATGGTAACACATGTATCTGAATCTGTATCCAACCGTCTGTATCATGACTCGTGGATGATGGTCGGACAAGCAATATGATGAAGAAAATCAACTTCTTTGAAAATTTTGTTCATCATGTATGTCAATGCATCTAAGCATGTCAAGAGCTACAAGTGTGTACTGCTGCTCCAGAAAGAAGTCATAAAAAGGCCAACCCTGGTAACATTGTGAAGGTAATGATGAGCAATGGCTGCAACTTCCGGAAAACCAGTGAGATGATGATGACTTCCAAGTATGTGATTTCATGGAACTTGTATGTTGCACAGTGCATCAACTTGATCCAGAAAATTTTTGTGAAGAGGAAGACCATCCAGCACGTGGTAGATTAAGTGTGATCGATCATAACATTTATCTATAACCATTCCAAAGTTGTCTTTGATGAGAAGGGTGTGTGAGGGAGACATTGTCATGTTAAAAATCATGAGATTTGCAATCAATTTTATAGCTTTGCAAAGAATGCAACAATTCAAGATAGGCTTAAAGAAAATATATTGCTCAAGGGAGTAATTTGAGATCCCCACGATTCACACAATTAAGAGAGAAAGATAAAAACCTTCATCGGTAGCGTGAGTATTTGGATAATGTCACATGAGCAAAAAAAATCATGGTACCAATTGTGTCAACCCTGAAGATAGTGGAAAGCCATAAAAAATAACCATGGGATAGATATATGCAATAACAAAAATCAATGCCCTCAGCTACTAAATCATCGAGCGTTTCATCTAAACCCATCAGATGTTGTTGCCTTTGCCCCCACCAGCACTACAGGTACAACTCATGCATTTACTAGTCGTTCCTGACCAGATCCTTCAAAATGGATCGAGGACTCTGGCGCTTCTCATCATCTTTATGGAGATCGCTCACAATTTAGCTCTTTCAGTTCTGTACAACATAATAGATCAGTGGTGATTGCGGATGGGACACATTCTCCCAGTACCGGACAGAGGGAGGTCCATTTGACTCTCTAAATGCGCCTGCAAAGTGTTCTCTATGCACCTGAATTCTCCATGAATTTATTGTCTACAGTCAAATTAAAAAGAACTTACATTGACGCGCAATATTTAGCCATGCTTCCCTTGTTTTCCAGGATATACTCACGGTCAAGGTGATTGGATGTGGTCGTGAGCATGGAGGACTTTACAGGTTGATGCAGCCTTATGTATGATGGTCGGACGAGGTATACAATGAAGAAAATCAACTTATTTATATATTTTGATAGGAAAATGTTGTTCATCAGGTATGTCAATGCATCTCAGCATGTCAAGAGCTACAAGTGCATATTCCTGCTCCAAAAAGAAGTCATAAAAAGGATGGACTCAAATTTCAACGAAATTCCACCGAAATTTCCATTTCTTTAGGTCATCGAAATTGAAATGCGCTTTATTTCTTTTATTATGATTTCAACAAAATATCAGTGAAATGTCAACAAAAGTTCATCGACATTACATGTCATTTCGGTAGAACAAAAAAAATAATGGAATCTACCCTTCGCTTTCATTGGAATTTGCAAATATTTATGAATTTCTACTTATTTATTCACTAATGTGTTGAGTTGTTAGATTGCTTTACATTGTCTAAAGATGTTACTTTAGTTAGTTTCTAAATTTTAGATCTAAATCCAATCAAATCATCTAGACACAAGTTTTAAGAGTAAAATTCAAGTTTTAACTGAAGATCTTTATTTTTTTTCTTTTATTTTGACATATATGTTTTTATTAGAAGTTATCATAGGTGTCACCTCATTCTAATTGAAGAGGTGCTTTTTCTTTGCCTATGTTCTTCTCTATTATTATTGTATGTGTCACCGTTGTCTTCATGTTCAAGAGGAGAAACCAATACCTTACAATTACGATTCCAAATCCGGATATGGTTCTGAGCAACATACTACTTTTTTTTACTCTTGGGACTATTGGATGGAAATTTAATGTAACATATCACGTTAATATCTCACTATTAGCAAAAAGCCATCTTTGTATATCATTTATTGAGTTAAAGAATATTAGAATTCTTTATTTTTTTAAATGAGTTTTCAAGTAACTTCCCCAATTTCCAGCCATTTCACTGAAATTCCATCGAAATTCCACTGAATTTCTCTTTCCAGACTTACTGAAAGGAAATTGAAATCCGACATTTAAGGCCATGATAAAAAAAAGCCATCTCTTGTAACATTGTGAAGGTAATGACTTGCAATGGCAGCAACTTCCGGAGGACAGGTGAGACGATGACTTCCAAGTATGTGATTTCATGGAACTTGTATGTTGCACAGTGCATCAACTTGATCTAGATTTTGTTGAGAGGAAGACCATCCAGAATGCGGTAGATTAAGTGCAATCAATCACAACATTCATCTACAACTATTCCAAAGTTGTCTTTGATGAGACGGGTGTGGGCTGGGGACATTGCCATTGTCATGTCAAAAATCATGAGATTTGCAATCAACTTTATAGCTTTGCAAATAATGCAACAATTCAAGATAGGATCAAAGAAAATATATTGTTCAAGGGAGTAGTTTGAGATCCCCGCGATTCACACAAATTAAAAGAGAAAGACAAAAACCTTCATCGGCAGCGTGAGTTTTGGGGATGATGTCACCGAAGCAAAAAAGATCATGGTACCAACTGTATCCACCCTGATGATAGTGGAAAGCGACAAAAATAACCATGGGGTAGATATATGCAAAATCATGCCCTCAGCTATTGGATCATTGAGTATTTCTTCTGGCCCATTAGAAGTTGTTGTCTTTGCCTTCACCAGCACTACATGTTCTACTCATGCATTTACTAGTCGCTCCCGACGAGATCCTTCATAATGGATCATGGACTCTCGATCTTCTCATCATCTTTCTAGATATCACTTATAGTTCCGCTCTTATAGTTTTGTACAGCATGGTAGAGCAGTGGTGATTGTGGATGGGACATATTCTCCAATTACCAGATTGGGGGAGGTTCATTTGACTCCCTCAATGCACCTACAAAACGTTCTCCATGCATCTGAATTCTCCATGAATTTATTGTTTTGTCGGTCAGATTAGAAAGGACTAACATTACCGTGCCATATTTAGGCATGCTTCCCTTGTTTTTCAGGATATACTCACGGGTAAGGTGATTGGATGTTGTCATAAGCATGGAGGGCTTTACAGGTTGATCCAGTTTCCTTATATTGGTGCTAGCTCTCTTTCTGTTGGATCAATTTCTTTGTACACTTAGCATCTCTGATTTGGTCATCTTCCATTGCAGAAGATATGTCGTCTCATTTCTAGAATTTCTCTCAAGTCTACTTTTCAGTGTGAGCCGTGCCAACTTGGAAAGCATCACCATTCTCACTTTCCAAGTCATCAGAGTCGTAGTAGTCAGAGTCCTATTGAGTTAGTTCGTTTTGATACATGGGGTCCAAATCGTGTCCTATAGATCACTAGGGGTGCAGGTATTATCTGGTTATTGCAGATGACTTTTCAAGATTGTCATGGGTCTTTTTGTTAAAGAATAAGTCTGATGCAAGTACTATGATTCAAAATTTTGTGATCAACATGAAGAATTTTTTTATCTATTAAATACATTTGCTCTGATAATGATCTGAAGTTCTGTATAATTCAACCGTCCTATATTTCAGCTCTTGTGGAATTATTCATCATACTTTGTGCCCTTATACTTCACAGTAGAATGGTGTAACCGAACGCAAATATTGTCACTTTCTGAACATCACCAGGATTCTTCTTATTCGATGTCAGCCTCCCCATTCCTTCTGAGATGACGATGTGATGACAACATGTTACATCATCAATCGGATGCCCTCTACCATTATGGATGAAGAGGCTCCCTTCTCCTTTGCATTTCTTGAGAAGGGTCTTTTCTCTCTAACGCCGTGACTTTTTGGTTGTGCGGTATTTGTTCACATTCTCAATCCAGATCGTGACAAGCTCGCTCCTAGGGTTGTCACATGCATGTTTGTTGGGTACTCTTGTACACAAAAGGGTTATAGGTGTTTTGATCCTTTACATGGAAAATACTATGTTAATGTTGATGTTACTTTCTTTGAGTCCATGTATTATACTCCTACAGGTAACAGGTTGAGTCCTCTGAGTCTTGGCACGAGGTTGTTCTCCCACCTCTTACACATTTAAATTAGCATGTTCCCCATGCTCCAATGCCTACTCCAACATCCAGCATGCCTCAGGTAAATTCTGAAATTTTGATTTCAACTAATGTCATCGGCGGTTTGCATGATGAGCAAGAAAATATACAGAATAGGCAAGGCCCGCCACAGGAGGATGATATGGGGTGGCCTATTGTGCTATGTGAAGACAAGCATACCTATGATAAATACCTATTTGCGGACATGTGCCTTTGGCACAATTATCGAAGGACTTCAGAAAGTTTGTTGTGGGATTAACTGTCATTGAAATCTCATGTACATACCAAGAGGCCCTACGGTATAGCCATTGGCAACTTACCATGGAGGAAGAGATGGTAGCGCTCTAGTCTCGTGGGACATGGACCCTTGTTTCTGCTCCAAAAGGGGCATCAGTTGTAAACTACAAATGGGTACTCGCAATCAAGCACAGACAGATGGTTCCATTGATCGGTACAAGGCATGATTGGTGGCCAGAGGATTTACACAAACGTATGAGGTTAGTATAGATATATTTATGTTTCTGTAATGTTTCTTCATTTTCTTTTCTTAAGTTGTCTTATGTAATTTACTCATAGGTCTCTCCTCCATATAAAAAAGCCTAAGGTTCCCAAGAATAAATGATTTCTCATTCTTTTCCCAACATGATATCAGAGCGGCAGTCCTATACCGGAGCTCTCGTACCCTAACCCGAGCTACTACCTTCCATCCCCCCTCTCTCTCAATGCCACCGCAACCACCGAGCCCTCCTCTCGGCTCCACCAACACCGTCGAATCCTCTCTCTAGCAATGCTGCCGACGGCCTCCGTGTGTTGCAGTAGCCGCCGCCGGCACCACCAACAGTTATGCATGATCCCTGCGACCCTGCGTCAGGTCAGCGGCCGTCATCACCTACGATATCCGCAGGCATCCTCTGCGAATTCTGCCTTTTCTCGCTCCGTATTGATGGAATTGATTGCATCTTGAACCTACACATGCAACCAATTCATGTATGTCTATGTAGATGTACTTCTGTGGTCTTCAAGCCCTAGTTTCTTGATCCAGCAACATGTCAGAAAGTAAAGTTGAGATCCCCGCCACTGGTGCTTTTCGAGGTCCAACAACGATAGTCAAGATGGACAGGACGAAATATGAACTTTAGGTCATGCAGTTCATGAGCCTAATGCAGTCTACAAGTAAGAAGCACATTCTTACCGAGGAGGTGAGGAGGATCCAGATGACAAGACTGGGGTGAATGCCTCGTGGGAGGCTGATGATTCCTATGCTCGTGTATGGTTGTCTAGCATTCTCACAGTTGAGAACGTTAATGATGTTCTGCATCAGCCCACTGCTATGGCGGTGTGGGATAGGGTTGCAAAAGGCGGTAGTCGGTTCTCGGTCGGTGGGGTCACTGACTAAGGATTAATCGGCAGTCGGACGACTAATCGTATTTAGTCGGCCATTAGTTAGTTTTGAATTTTTTATTTATTTCTAATATGTAAACCATTTTTTATATATATTCTTATATATTCGCAATATAAATCATTTTTTATACATATATTCTTATATATTTGCATAGATTTGAACATTTTCTATACTATTACAATGAAACAAAAGGAGTAATTGACTTTAAATATAACATTAAGCATAGTAGAATAGGTTTGATTTTAAAAAAAAAAATATATATATATAAAACCTCTGTGCAAAAGTCGGCCGACTAGTCGGCCCGATTATTCGGATTGACCTAATGGCCAACTAGGTTTAGTCGAGTCGGCTACCCCCCAACCCCCCCGACTCGACTAGTCGGACCGACTAATCGGCCTAGTCGGCCAACTTTTACAACACTGGTGTGGGACATTCTCGCTGCTACATATTCTCAAGCAATGAATGAGATAAGGATCCTTCACTTGCAGCATGATATCTTCATGATCAAGTAGAATGGTCATCCTCTGCACTCTTCGTATATCCCTCTTAAGGGCATGTTCGACAACCTCTATAGCTTTATGCTACTTACAACTACCTCTGAGCAGCAGAAGACTTACAGGAATGCAACCATAGTTGGTGCATTCTTATCAACACTTAACCCATAGTATGAGGCAGCCGTTCACAGATACTGACAGATGCTACGATTCCTCCCATGGAGGAAACTTTTCGCAGACTTAGCAGGATTACTGTTTCATCATACGCCTCTTCTCGATCATCTTCTGTGATGGCATCCTCCTGCGATAGAGGAGGCTCTTCCCAGTTCTGTGGTTGTGGACCTCGTAGTAGAGGAGGTTGTATTCGTCAGCACTGCACTTACCGCCATCTCTCTGGTCACACAGAGGATACATGCTACTCCAAGCATGACTTCCTGGCATTAGCTCGTGTAGTGGAACAAGTTGACTCTCCTATAGCTCCTTTGGATCAGAGATATGATGACCTAGTTTCTCGATTGAGAGACATTATGCCTCCTGCTATTCCCAGTGCTTCATCACATGTTCTAGAGAGCAACTGAGATATTGATGCTTTTGTCGGTGTCAGTACATCAAGTAGCATTCATGCTTTTACATCTTGTCATGGACCTGATATTACGTAATGGATTATGGACTCTGGGGCAACACATCACTTGTGTGGAGACAAAGATCAGCTTACAACTAACAAACAGGTTCCTCCAAGGAGAACTTTTGTCATAGGTAATGGGACTCACTCCCCGATCACATAACAGGGGGAGATCAGTTTGACGCCTTCGATGCGTCAACAGAAGGTGTCACATGCACTTGATTTTTCTCTGAATTTATCATCTATTGGTCAGTTACGAAGAATTTGTATTATAGAGCTATTTTTAACTCATCATCTCTTGTCTTTCAGGATATTCTTACTGGCAGAGTGATTGGTTGTGGTCGTGAGCATGGTGGCCTCTATCGATTGGTATGAACTCCATATGTTGTCCTATCCTCCCATTTCACAAGACGTGTCTCTCCTTTCATGTGGCACATGCGCATTGATCATCTTCCCTTATAGAAGCTGCGTCAAGTTCTCCCTCATATCTTACCTCGTTCCTCCTTCGAATGTGAGGCGTGTCAGCTAGGAAAGCATCGTCGATCTGCTTTTCCCAGACTGTCAGAGTTGGAGCAGTAGTTCCCCTTTTTAGTTATTTCATATTGACTTTAGGTCCAAGTCGTGTACCTGATCACCAAGGACAGGTTTTATTTAGTTGATGTTGTTGAATTTTCTCGTCTGTCATGGGTTTTGATGAAGAATGAATTTGAGACTGGAAATTTAATTTCAACATTTATCAATGAAGTGCAACATGTTTTTCCTTCTTCTGTCAAAATTGTGAGAACTTATAATGCATAGGAATTATGTACTCGTGCACTCTCACAATTATTTTCATCTCGTGGTATTATTCATCTAACATCATGTGTCTACACTTCACAGCAGAATGGCATTGCATAAAGAAAGAATTATCATTTACTTGATGTTACGTGCACACTTCTTATTCAGAGTCATGCCGCGCATTCGTTCTGGGGTGATGCGGTTCTTATTGCTTGTTATCTTGTGAATCGCATGCCTTCGTCCTTTTTGGGTGAGAAAATTCCCTTCTCATTGGCATTTCCATGGAAGAAGTTGTTCTCGATCACTCCTTGTGTTTCTAGTTCCATGCCTTTGTCCATACATTTTCTCCAGGTGTTGACAAACTCGCTCCTAGAGCTGTCAAATGTATTTTTGCTGGGTATTCCAAGACTCAGAAAGGGTATAGATCCATTACATAGAAAATATTATGTGAGCGCAGATGTCACATTCTTTGAGTCTGTGATGTATTTTTCCCCTATATGCGATAGGTTGACTTCCTCATATTCAGATAATGATGTCTACATGCCACCTCCACCTATAAGTTCACCATTGCCATCACAACCTCCATCGCCACCACCACCACCACAGTTACCATCACCTCCTCCATCGCCTCCTCCAGCCCGCTACCTCCTATTGTCCCAGTAGCACCCTTACCACAATACTATAGTCGTCGACCTACTCCTGCTCATGTTCATCTCCCGTCATCCAACACGCCTCAGGTTTGTTTTGAATACAATGTTTCTAACGATGGGAATGGAGATGTGTCTCTGCAAGAACCCTTGCAGGAGGCTAATGTACATGAAATTGAAAAAAAAAATCCCAATGATCTTGATGTACCTATTGTACTTTGGAAGCAAAAGTGTACATGTGCCTCATATCCTATTGCTTCTGAGGTCTCCGTCGATCGCTTGACGGGGATTTCAGGAGGTTTGTCATTGATCTATCTATCATGAAAATACCATGAAATTACCAGAATGCATCGAAGGACAGCCGATCGCATCTAACCATGGAAGAAGAGATGGTTTCATTACAACCATCTGGTACATGGAACCTAATCCCCGCTCCTAATGGGGCATCTATTGTCAGTTGCAAATGGGTGTTTATAGTGAAACACCATGCAGATGGGACTCTTGATCATTACAAGGACAAATTGGTTGCACGAGGAATTACTCAGACGTATGGGATGGATTATCTGGATACATTTTCCGTTGTTGTTCGTCACTCCACTCTACAAGTTCTTTCAGTTGCAATGGTACGTGATTGACCTTTATTTCAGCTTGATGTTAAAAATATATTTTTGTATAGTGATCTCAAGGAAGAAGTCTACATGCAGCATCCTCCTGGGTTTGCCGCTGAAGGGGAGTGTCAGCAGGTTTGTAGAGTTCACGAGACAATATATGGCCTTAAGCAGAGTCTGAGGGCATGGTTTCAGACGCTCTCGGATTTAATTGAAAAACAGGAGTTCAAGAGGTTAAATGCAGATCATTCGTTGTTTGTACAAAGAACCCCCAGAGGTACAATTGTTATAATGTTCTATGTTGATGACATACTTGTTACAGGAGATGCAGGAGAAAAAAAAAGGCAAAGGAATTTCTGGGTCGTCAATTTGTCACCAAGGATCTTGGCAAAGTAAGGTATTTCTTTTTTTTAGGCTCAAAAAAGGGGGAAACACTCGTTGGTGCTCGCCCCAGCTATATATATTAAGTAAAAAGGAAGGCGAGAGATACTTACAGGGGGTAAGAAGGGAGGAAGGACGGAGAGGGAGAGTAATAATACAAGGTAGACAACCAGCAAACAAATGCCGTGACCCAACTAATTACACCAGTCTGATATAAATCTATTAGCCATGATCGTCACGTTCTCCCTATAAAAACGCATCCCCGAGAAGATAGCTTCATTACGAGTACGCCAAATGGACCAGAGTCGAGCGATGGGGCCCAGCATATCAGGTCGATCTCTCCTCCTATTGGACCACAGGATGCCGCAGAGGTCTTCTGTATTGTCCGAACGAGCCCAATCAATGCCGTCCCATACCCTCGCGACCGACAGACATTGAAAGAAAAGGTGGTCGGCCGTTTCTTCAACTTCCCCGCAAAGCTGGCACAAGACGTTAGAGTGGGGAAGGAACATGGCGCAGCGATCCCGTGTCAACAACTGCCGGTGACGAAAAACCCATAAGAAGAAGGTGATGCGCGCCGGCAAGCGAAGCCCCCAGAATAATGCACAGTCGCGTACCAGGGGAGCGTCCAAAGAAGGGGGGGGAGAGAGCAGGGCCAAGAACGCCTTGCGAGAGGAGAAGACTCCATCCTTCCAAGTCCAATGGTCCCGAAGAGCAGCGGGAGAAGCCGTAGAGGAAAGAGCCTCCAACAGCGAGGCTAATTCCATTGCGCGCTGATCCGAAAGAACCCCCGAGAATGTTGGGCACCAACAGCCATTGATCCAATAATCTGCAACAAAGGCTAGCCGATTCGACGCCAAAGCAAACAACCTCGGAAAGCGCGCCTGAAAGGTACCTCCACCCGACCAGTCGTCCTGCCAAAACTTGAGGACGGCACCCGTGCCAAGCACCGGGGTGAACAGCGAACGGTTCCTCCATAACGTATCAAACACACAGCGCTAGAAATGAGAGGAGTGGGCCGGTCGAACCCCGCGCATAAAGCCGACCCAGTCGACGCCCAAAATCGCCCGCAGCACATTACAAAGAAAAGAATCATCCATGCCCCAGATTTTACTCACCCATTTCAGAAGTAAGGCCTCGTTGACGCGATCCAGGCTTCGGACTCCAAGACCACCGGACCTCCTAGGCAAGGTCACCACATCCCAGGCGACCAAATGCACGCCTCTGCCACTGCCGTCCGAACGATCCCATAAGAATCGCCGCATACATTTTTCCAAGCGAACGCGAATTCCCACGGGCAATTTACGAACCGATAGTAAGTAAATCGGGATAGCAGAAAGGATGGATTTCAGAAGGACAAGACGACCACCCTGGGAAAGCAAGGCGGCCCTCCACCCCGCCAAACGCGCCTCCATCCGCTCCACAATAGTCCGTCAATCAATAGAATGTGCCCGCCCAACCGAGAGGGGAACACCAAGGTAAGGGAGAGGAAGCTCCCCAGCCCGAGAGCCAAGCAAACGGCAGCACTCCTCCGCCTCTGACGTCGACAAACCGAAAGGCACCACGATACATTTAGTGGCGTTAGTCGACATCCCCGAAAGCTCACAGAAAATAGAAATAGTATGAGCCATCCCCGCCACCGCCTCAGGGCCCCCTTCAATGAAGCAAATCGTGTCGTCCGCGAACTGGATTAAAGGCACGCAAAACTCCCCCTTGCGGAATCCCGAAGTGAGGCCTGCGCCAATGACACCGTGAACCATACGAGCCAAAACATCCGAGGCAAGAACGAAGAGGAGGGGCGCCAGGGGGCAGCCCTGACGTACCCCCCTGTGAGGCTGAAAAGAACCGCCGACCGGCCGGCCGTTGATAAGCGCGGAAAGCGAGACCGTGGAGACACATCTACGCATCCAAGCAATCCAGAGATTCGGGAATCCCCGCCTACGCAATGCGGACCAGAGGAAGCGCCAATCAATAGAATTGTACGCCTTAGCAAAGTTGATCTTCCAAAGAATCCCCTTCCTTTTTTCCTTCTTCCAATCAGCCACAATTTCCGATGCGACGAGAATGCAGTCCGCAATATGCCTACCCTTAATGAAAGCCCCTTGGACAGGCGAGATAAGGCCATCCAAAATCCGAGATAGCCGGTTGGCCAAAGTTCTAGCCACAATAAGATAAATAGCATTGGATACTGCGATAGGCCGAAAGTCGTCAAAGCGAAGCGCCGGGGTCTTTTTTGGAATAAGCACAATGTTTGCCCGGTTGATACGATCGAAGCCGAAGTTACCATTACAGAATTCGGAGACGACCTCGAAGACGTCCCCCGAAACCACGTCCCAGAAGTCCCTGTAGAAGGCGACGGGAAAACCGTCGGGTCCCGGGGAAGAATCGACGTTCAAACCCCAGACGGCAGTCTTAATCTCCGCCAAGGAAATAGGGCTAGTAAGGAAGGCGGAATCGTCGTCCGAAATAAAGGGAGCCCCCGTCCTGAGCCAACGCCACCGCTGAGATGGGAGAGCAGAAGAGGTATGTCTGAAATGGTCGGTGATGGCGTTTCCCAGCTCCCGATCCCCCGTGAACACCTCATCATTGATGGAGATGGACCGAATAGAATTAAGGCGCCTGCGGTTGCTAGTCGCCCGATGGAAGAATGTCGTGTTGGTGTCGCCTTCTTTGAGTCATTTTTCCTTTGAGCGTTGACGTCATTCAATAGTTCTCTTCTTATCCTCCTCCTGAACCCGAGTAATGGCAGAAGTGCGCTCCCGAAGCTCATCCGCAGTAAGCTCGCGCTCGTTCTCAGCGGAATCGAGATGCATGATAAGTTCCTCCGCCTCGACGCGAGCAGCGCATCGCGTATGTCTGGTGGTAGTCTTGAAGTCAGCGAGGACTCGCCGAAGGGAAGAAAGCTTCTGATGGTAGAGTTTGCCAGGAATCAGCAGGGTCTTTTGATGACCCAAAGAAAGTATGTTACAGACATGCTACTAGAGATGTGCATGATTGGGTGTCGACATGATACTACTCCTATGGATCCCAATACGAGACTATATGATGATGATGATACAATGAGGTAGACATGAGAAGATATAGAGAATTTGTGGGAAAGTTTCTTTTGTTACCATCACTGGACATGATATCTCCTTTGTAGTTAATCGGGTGAGTCAGTTCAAGGAACAACCCCGAAGGTACACATAGATGTTATATATATATATATATATATATAAATGATATTGAGGTACTTATATATACAGCAGCCACTTGGGATTGTCGCTGAGGGGGGTATGTAAGTAGGCTCTATAAGGTTGTCTATAGCCTTAAGTAGAGCCTCAGATCCTGGTTTCAGAAGTTGTCTGATCTGATAGAATAGAACGGGTTTCTGAGGTCAACTATAGATCATTCCCTCTTTGTTCAGAGGACTTTGTGAGGTACGGTTGTCATCTTGATTTATGTTAATGATATTATTGTTAGTGGAGATGATTTTCAGGGTTGCGGCCATGAACTTTCTTTGACAGTAATTTGTCACCAAGGACTTGGGAGAACTACGTTACTTTCTAGGTCTTGAATTTGCTAGAAATCAGCAGGGCCTTGTTATGACCCAAAGGAAGTACGTAATCGGCATCTTTTTAGAATCAGGAATAACAAGTTGCAAACCAACCTCCACACCTATGGATCAAAGCATAAAGCTAGGCGATGATACCATTGAGGAGGTAGATAAACGATTGTATAGAGAGCTAGTTGGGAAGCTTCTCTATGTTACAATCACCAAACTTGATTTATCTTTTATAGTGAGCAAGGTCATATATGAAGAAACCAAGACATGTGCACATGGATGCAGTATACATGATTTTGAGATACTTGAAGCCTTCTCTAGGCATAGGTCTATTGAGAAACTCAATATCTATCACAGCTTGCGCATATGCATATTGTGGTGGTTGCCCCGAGGATAGGAAATCTACCTCAGGATTTGATGTGTTTGTGAGAGACTCCCAAGTCTCATGGAAAAGCAAGAAACAGACTATGGTGACAAGATTTAGTGTCTAATATAAATACAGGACCATGGCACAGTGAAGTGTTGAAATGATGTGGGACAATTCTATTCTTTCTGATCTAGATGGCAATGTACCTCTTCCCATGCAGTTGTAGTATGACAATCGCGCAGCTCTCTTTATTGCCAATAACCTAGCTTTTTACGAAAGAACAAAATATATTGAGGTAGATTGTTATTACACCTGTGACATGAATCAAAAGGGTTTATCACCACTTCTCATGTTAGTTCAGGAGATCAGACGATGGATGTTTTTACCAAGGCTCTTGTCCAAGGACCTTTTCAGAGATGTTGTTCCAAGCTGAGCATGATAGATATCTATGGTCCAGCTTGATGGGAATGTTGAGAATTTTCATGTCACTGCACTAGGTTTATTTATTTTCTATGTCCCAGCTATGTAATTTACCCATTAGGGTTTCTCTCTTCTGTACAATAGAGCCTTAGGGCACTATTGAATAACAAGTTCTTTCTTTCCCTCAATATATTCCATGTCATTTCTTTTCACTCCCTTATCCCTCTCATTAGAAAATCCTCAATTTTGAATTTGCTTAGATTCATTAGATTAACAAGAGGTTTGGTTCATATTCGGTTTGAAAATAAACGAACCAAACCTAAACATATGGTTAGGCAAGTTTTAATAAACGAACCAAACATGGTAATGGTAGGTTCAGTTCGCTTACACCAATACCCAGACTTATGGCATGTATAAATGAAGCCACAGAAAGAGAAAAATATTTGTTTGCACTCCCGCGGAAAAACTCAGAGAAGAAGCATCATGGTGCCTATTATATGAATAACATTCAAAATTGTTTGAATTATAGAGGTATCAAACTGATAAGTCATGCTATAAAAATTTGGGAACCTGTGATTGAAAGAAGGTCGAGGCAAGTTTTCAAAATAACAGAAAATCAATTTGGATTCATGACATGTCATTCATCTATTGAGGTTATCCATTTATTGAGGATAACAATGGAGATTAATAGAGCTAAAAAGACCTCCATATGATTTTTATTGATTTGGAGAAGACTTATGATTTAGTCCAATAATAGATATTGAGGAGAGTTTTGGAGAAGAGATAAGCGTATGTCATATACATTAACCTTATAAAGGATATGTATGATGAAGCTTCATCTTATGCAAGGACTCAATCTGCGAAGACCGGCTATTTTGACATCAGTATCGGTCTATATCAAGGTTCAGTTTTGAGCCCAATCCTTTTTCCTGCCATTAGATAGCCTCAAATTTCAGCGAAATTCGGTCGAATTTCTGTCGAATATCGATATCCAATCGAAATCCAAATTCGACCGAAATATAGGTGCCCTCTTATAAAAAATGACCGAAATGACTGAAATTTCAATCGAAATTCGACCGAAATTCCACCGAAATTCCGTTTCGGTCTATCACCGAAATGGTGGACGAAACCGACATTTAAGGCCTTGTGTCATTATGATGAGTTGATTAGTCACATTCAGGATGAGATACCGTGGACTATGTTGTTCGTCGTTGATATAATGTTGATGGATAAGAATAGAGATTGAGTAAATGAGAAGCTCAACGTTTAGAAACATGCTTTGTAGACTAAAGGATTTCGTATAAGTAGGGATTAGACTGAATAAATAGAGTGTACATTAGGTGGAAGTAGTGGTGAAATCGATTTGAAGATTGGATGATAACAATCAAAAGAAAGACTCTTTTAGATACTTGAGATCTATTTTGCAATATAATGAGGAAATAGAAGGAGATGTTACTCATATAGAACAAATGAAGGATGGCTAAATTGGAGAGGAGCCTCCAAGTTCTATGTGATAGGAAAATTCTTTTCAAATTCAAAGGAAAGTATTACAAAGCAACTGTCAGACCTGCTATGCTCTATGGATCTGAATGTTGACATGTAGACCATAGACATGTGCAGAGAATGATAATAGCAGAAATGAAGATGCTAAGGTGGATGTGTAGCTCTGATAAAAGATAAGATGAGAGAAAATCAATTGAGATGGTTTGGCCACTTACAAAGAAAATGCACCAGTTAGAAGATGCGAGATTCGAGATGTTGAGCCAGCTAAGAGAGGGCGAGAAAGGCACAAGAAGTGTTGAAATGAAACTATCCAAAGGGATCATATTTATTTGGATCTAACCCTGAGAATGTCCCAAGATAGATATAAATGGACGCAAAGAATCCAAGTTGCCAACGCTGCTTAATGTGAGAAAAGGTTTTGTTGTTGTTGGCATTGTTGTTTTACTCCAGCATCAAGCTTCTGCATAGACATCACCCATGCTCAGCTTCGAATTAAAACTACAACTGACTGCAGATTAAATATTTTGGGAGCAAATATCATCCTCAATGTACAAAAGATGAGTGATTAAGAATGCCCCCTGTAGGCTGCCTGAGTATCTAAAAACTAGGTCGAGTTCTTTGCAGATTGTGTTAAGTCCATGTTGACATCACATTTTTTTAGTTTGCTTCCTTTTATACTCCTAGGTCTTGTGAATATATATCCACCAATTCCATCAGATCCATGTCTGTTCCCCCAGGAAATCATTTCCGCACCGAGTGGTTCTATTATGTTGCAAATGGAATGGAGGCCTTAGGAACCACATCTACTCTATGCCATTCTATTATGTTGCAAATGCAATGGAGGTATTAGGAACGGCATGTACTCAATGTCAAAATACAAATTGCAATCTGCCTACATTATTCGGCCATGCAATTAAAAAAGCAGGTAATTTCTACTGTGTCGAAATAGTGTCTCAATAATGCAATAGTAGTTCTAACTTATGCACCATTGCACCTTAATGTCGGAAACCCAAGAGTGTCCCATGTTGTAATAGTTTTTTTTAGTAGCTAATGGGAGGAGGGAAGGTAGTGGGATAGTAATAGTTATTCTAATTTGTGCATATCAATGTCAACAACTTAAAAAAAACGAAATGGCAAAATGTGAAGGATAGAGTACCTACAAACAGAACAGCAACTGCAAAAACCAGCCAAGGAAAGCTGAAAAGTGATATCTTAGAAGCATTTTCCTCCTCGCCTCCAACACCAACAGCTACAGAACAAATACAAAAAAACACAAATAAGGGGCCCACGAGCAGTTATCATAAATAAAAAAACTACAATGCTACCTATATGGACAGAGTGATGTTGCTCATTTTAAATTATCAAATAGGAAATCTAGAAAAATAGGGGGATAAGAATTACAGAAAATGGGACAAAAAGAAGGGACAAAAAGTACATAAACAACAATTGACGTCGAGCTTCAGATTATCTTTTTTGGAAAAGGCAAAAGAATAGCTATTGAAGGTTCGTAATCGTCCAAATTATGTTAATGTTACTGACCAAGATATAAAGCATAGACTGTGTGGAATCCTCGAAGCACTATAACTCTACACAATTAACTACTACATTTTCTTCATATGGCCAATAAAAAATGGCGAATTCTTCTCCCACTTTAAGTAGGGTAGGCTACATAGATTCTTGCTCAAATCAATGTTAAAAGATCCGACTATTTTTACGCTAGTTGTCGGCTACCTAACATAATCTCCACAAGAAGGGATTTGAACCTTGGTCTTTTGGATGGTAAGCACACTGCACTACCACCAAACCATTGGTGGTCAAAAGGCCAATCATGTCTAACAATTAACTGAGTAACTTGATTCTTCCAAAGCAATAACATTGCAAAAATTTGTCTCCCGATTTCCCTACTGTGGAAACAAATAAGAACCACCGCCAAAGGAAACCTGATTTATATGGAAAATCCTCAAAACAGTGGAGAAACCATTAACACCAACCCTAATCTCCCTCCACAAAATATTAGGGCACTCCTCAATAAATCAACAATCTGGTCAAGTCAATCATGCCCAACTTGCCTATATTTAACTCAAAATGTGCCGTAGATAGCCCTTTGCGAAGAAATCGGTAACCTGATCACTCGATTTCATGTAGGAAAGGCACATCTCTCCTATATTAATCTTCTCATGAATGAAATGCCCGTCAATCTTCACGTTCATCTCATGGAAAATTCTTATCGGTATATTCTCCTTTAGTACTCAATAAATTCATCAAAACTTTTAACCACAAATCTCAGTTACACCATTTGCAGGGGCAATATTCAGCCTGGGCACTAGGTATAGATACCACATAATATAGATACCACATAACGATTCTTATTTCTCCTAACAACCAAGTTATCAGTATAGTTCTGAATCGTAAGAGCAAAAAATTTTCCCAACATGAGATTTTTTCCCACGTGATCTTTGTATATAGAATGGCCTTAACATGTAAGGTGGCAAGACTAAGGAGCATGCATGAACTAACTTAACAACATTCAAGGCATAGATATTATCAGGTCTGGTGCAAGTGAGATGTATTATTATCAAGTAATATCCAATATATTCATTTTCTCTATATTATGAAGAAATTCACCATCCTCCTTGCTTACCATGCAATTTGCCTCCATGAGAGTAGTGCATGATTTACACTATAGCATATTAGCATGCAAGAGTCCTCTAACAATTTAAGAGTATATTTTATTGATTCATATACACACCCTTTGGAAATCGAGCCATTTCTATACAAAAGATGTATCCAACTTCATAAAGTCGAACAACTCGAATTTAGTTGCAAGAATCTTCTTTATGTTGGATAGCTTTTCACAATCACATTCACATATAAGAATCATGCCATCGACATATATCACAAGAACAGATCTTTTTCTGCTCGTATTTATGAATAATGCATTATCTCTATATGCATGAGTGTAATCATCCCCAACCATGATCACATAGAACTATTCAAACCAAACTCTGGAAGATTGCTTCAACATATACAAAGCCCATTTTTACATGCAAAACTTATCTATTTATCTGGCGGATGGGCCATCTTCATATACATCTCATGATTAATATCATCATTCAAGAAGACATCTTTCACATCTTCATATACATCTCATCATTAATATCATCATTCAATAAGACATCTTTCACATCCAAATAGTACATTTACCTATCTATTTATCTGGCAGAAGGTCTATCTTCATATACATCTCATCTTTAATATCATCATTCAATAAGACATCTTTCACATCTAAATGGTACATTTTCATGAAAATGAACAGTTAATCAAAAGAAATCAAATGACGACTCTAACAATGTTTTTGTCACGAGAGCAAAGGTGTCGAGATACTCGATCTTATATCTCTCTTTTTTAAGCGAAAAAAGAGGAAACACGCAAAGGTCGTGATCTTATGTTTATGATTGTCTCTAGTAATCAACTGAGCCTTAAATAAGTTTATATTTCCATCAATAATATACTTAGTCGCCTGATTGGTCCAATTAGTTGGTCCGACTAATCTAATCGGTGTGGTGGTCGGCCGAGTATTGACTAATCCTGACTAGGCCAACTAGTTAACAGATTTTTGCTTGGCGATAATATTTTTTCGTTTTTTTAAAGCGTAATCATTCTAATATGCTTAATGTTTTATTTAAATTCAATTATTTCTTTTATTTCATTGTAGTAGTATAAAAAATGTACAAATCTACGTGAATATATGAGAATATATATAAAAAGTGACTTATATATTTAAAATAATTAAAAAAAGAAAAGGACCATTAAAACCTAACTAAATCCAATTAGTCGTCCAACTACCGATCCTTAGTCAGCGGCCCAACCAAAACATTTTTTCGTTTTTTTAAAGCGTAATCATTCTAATATGCTTAATGTTTTATTTAAATTCAATTATTTCTTTTATTTCATTGTAGTAGTATAAAAAATGTACAAATCTACGTTAATATATGAGAATATATATAAAAAGTGACTTATATATTTAAAATAATTAAAAAAAGAAAAGGACCATTAAAGCCTAACTAAATCCAATTAGTCGTCCAACTACCGATTAATCCTTAGTCAGCGGCCCAACCAACTGAGTATCGACTACCGATTTTTTCAACCTCAAGGGGTTTAAAAGCATGGTCCCTAACTTCTGGGGCGGACATATGGAAGGTTCAACAACTAAAGGATGGTGCAAAAGCTATCAGAACCGCGAAAGATGCTTGCATCTTATAAGGAGAAAGAACAGATATGTATGGTGGCGAGAAACACAATACAAGCAGAGATAGAAAGACTAGATGGAACAGAGGATTGAGGTGATGTCAATGAGGAAGAGTTGGCGATTAGGGAATGGAACCTCACATTGTTGCAGAGGAGGACACGAAGAGCAAAACTAAATGAGGAAGGTGATACGAATATACGCTTCTTTTATGTTGCGACAAGTGGAATATGTTGTAGGAGCTATTTACACTCGATAATGAACAATTTGCCGAGAATAGGGAGGTTTAAAATGCAATGGTCAACATTTCAAGAACATGAGTAAGTGGGCTCACCGCAATGGAGCATAATGTATAGGCAGAAGGGTGAGAAGATTTTCAAGGGTTCGGGCAGAGGGGATTGTGCACGAGTTTAAGATGTAAGAAATTCATAGAGCTATCTTTGAACTTAATGCCGATGGCTCTCCTGGGCTAGTGGTTTCCCTATCTTTTTTCATATAATCTTGGGATGAGGTGGAAGGCAAAAATTATGTGTGATGAATGGATTCAGATGTGGCAAAACATGTTTCGAAATCGTGAACCATTCTTGTATCTTCTTGCTTCCTAAGGAGGGAGCATAAGGAATCAAGGATTTCCAGCGAATTGCACTGATAAATGTGTTGTACCTTATTGTAGCGAAGGTGTTGGCCAACCAATTCAGGTTGGTTTTAGGCTCCATTATCTCTTCGGAGCCGTCAACATTTATCCATGGTAAGCAGCTAATGAAGGTGTTATGGCATCAGATGTCATCTCAATCTGGAGGCTGCGGAAGACAAAAGTAGGCTTTTCTAAGGCATATGATTGGGTGGATTGGAGACTCATATGGACATCATTATATCGCAAAGAGTTCCCAACCCTTTGGATTGACTGGATGAAGAAGCATTATACTACGACCTTTGAATTGGCTTTGCCGAATGGCAAGCACAAGGGGTGCTTTTTTTAGCCCCAATAGCGGATAAAGCAGGGTTATCTGCTTGCTCCGCTATTGTTCATAGTTGTGGCTGGCGCACCGGCAGTCATGACCAGGTTAGCAATAAATGGGAATTTTTACAAAGGCTTTTCTAGGGAGGATATCTCTATTTTGATACTCTAGTTTGTTAACGGCACAATTTCCTTCATAGAGGGGGGAAATGCAAATGTATGTTTGTGTTAAAGGGAGGAAGTTTGTTGTGATCCCGTTCAGTTTGGCGAACAAGGTGGGGAGTATGAGTGTATTTTAGATAAACGGGGGGGGTTAACTATCCCTTACTATTAGAGGTTGTGTCACGTGTATAAATGGGTAATTGGATCCCTCTAGGGTCTAACTACTACTTCCACAGATTTAGTCCCACATCTAATGTGTGTGGGACTCCGGTCTATCTGTAGGGCTATATAAGAAGCCCCACAACCATTGTATTAGTTGAGAGAAAGCAATAAGGAATACCCGACCCTTGAGAGGATTTCTCTCATCGTTTCATCCCGCTCCTTATGGAGTAAGGTTCCACCTAAAATCCCGATGTTCTTATCATGTTATTTATCTTTATCTCTGATATGCTTTTACACTATCGTTTTCTACATGGTATTAGAGCGAATTCGATTCTCGAGGATTTATTTTATGTTTGTGATTTGTTCGAAATTCGATTATCAGAGCAATTTGATTCTAGGTTGATTCTTGAAGATTTATTTTGATTAATTTATGTCCAAGATATATTCAAAGTTCTTCACCACTGATTCTAGCCAGTTCCAGATTTTAGTTTGAAGATTATTATGTTCGTGATTTGTTCATCAAAGTCTGCGCAATCTTAATTCAACAAATATTAAAGATCAATGTTCTGCGCATCATCAAGTTTGAGGAAGAAAAATTAGGGTTTTTGAAACCCTAATTGAAGATTCCAGCCAACTATCAAAGCCGATCTGATCAACATATCCAGGCAATGGTTCCTAGGGTTTTGGAACCCCAAATCTTGCACAGTTGTTCCATCTGTCAAGTCCTCCATCGAAAAAGAAAGTTGTGGCACAAAGGTGCTGACAACTTCTCTCCCACGCGGCTACGGTTCTCGTGAACACGGTCCCATGCAAGCCTTCTTCTCTTCTACGGGCAGTAGCAGCGCAACATCTTCCAAGCAACCTCTCCAAGGCGTTTTCACGCCATCATCTACTCTAGCGATAGATTCTGCATCCTCCGACAAAGAAGAAGCACTCACTAGGGTCCCTTCTTTGCCCAACGATCCCCTACAAGCGATGGTGCCCAGACCCTCTAGCAATAGGTTCTCTTCTCTACAATGTTGCCCCCCCTAAAACCCTTATACACGCCCCTCGACTCCTGTGAACCAATCCTTCGCACGATGGCGATGGCAACGCATCTTCTTCAAGGCAGCTCCAAACGTGAGGTGATGGCGACACCGACATACGGGCACCTTCGGGGGAACCCTAATTGGGACAGATGATGGTCTTTCTTGAAGACCGATACCCTTTCATTTTAAAATGAAAAGTGGGCCCCATGATGCTACTCCTGCATTACAAAAAAAATGGAGTGCAATTTTTTTTGGGCTCAAGGGTATCACATTATAATAAAAATGGAGCGTCCTGCAATAGTTAAAAAAGGGCATGATTACGGCATATGTTCTTCTATATTAAAAAAAGAGAAAAGGGGTAAGAGAGCACTATAGTTTGTTTTGTACACAAGTGGGTCATATTGAGTCCAATTGGGTCATAGTCATTTTGAAGGAAAAAAAAGAAACGACAAGTATACAAAATAGGAGAAAAGCCGTAAGCGGAAAAAATTGGGTAAAAAAGGAGATCGATTATTTTCTTTGTTTTTCCCCATCTTCGGTTCTTTTCTCAACTTGGTCGATGTCATCTATTCCGACCAAAATGAGAAAAAGTAGGAGTATTATGTAGAGTTCTACAGGACAAATTCAGCCTCTCCAATTTAAATTCAGACGTCCAGATTTTAGACTCTACCAGTTTCATGCGCACATATTGCAATCATTATTTGAAAGTTCCCCATCTTTGATTTGGACTCAGGGTTTTCATGTGATCCACAGGGACTTCAGAGTAGAGTTCTCATTCTTCGAGCCAGTATGGGCTCAGGGTTTTCATGTGGATTCATAGGGATTGCAGAATATAGATCTCATTCTATGAGACAGTACGGGAGAGACCCAATACTCCAATGAGGAGACTTTTAGACTTCATTCTCCAGCGACCGTAGACACCGACGAGGATGTTTCCATGACTTTCTCCAGTTTGATCTTTCATAGAGATGGAGCAGTTGCGGGCCAGAGTACTCGGACGAGGAGACTCGTTTCAGTTCCAGTGACTCTGACAGACGCAGTACAGAGTACTCGTTCTCCGATGAGGAGACCTAGTTTAGATCACACTCCAACGCCCTTCAGTTCCTCATTACCAGCACGGCATGAGAAGCAATGTCCTCAGGAGGCAACCAATAGAGTGTGCATTGAGTTGATATTATATGTAGTGCCTTGTATTTTCATATAGTGGTTTCTTTCTATTTTTCTACGATGAGCATTGCATGCTCCAGCTTGAGGGGAAGTGTTAGAGCATGCATCACATGTATGGATGGGTAATTGGATCCCTCTAGGGTCCAATTACCACATCCACTGGTTTAGTCCCACATCTATTGTGAGTGGGATTCCGGTCTATCGGTGGGGTTATATAAAAAGCCACATACCCATTATATCAGTTGAGAGAAAGCAATAAAGAATATATGGCCCTTGAAAGGCCTCATGTGGTTTCATCCCTCTCCTTATGGAGTAGGGTTCCACTTGTATCATGTTCTTTATCTTTATCTCTGATATGCTTTCGCGCTATCATTTTCTACACCTACAATAGAATGTTGCTTGTCGGTGGAAGAGTGTGTCATGCAAACTAGATGCCCTTAATTGATAAGATGAAGAAGAAGTTAGCTGGACGGAAGGTGTCATGGCTGTCTAGATGAGGTGATTGCCAATAAGGAAGATGGTGGTCTTGGTGTCTTAAGCCTCAAAGAGATGAATAAAACTTTGATCTTACGTGGATCACACGAATCCGGGGCGAAGGAGATGATCTAGTATGTAGATTTATGTGAAAAAAAATGATGTCTTCCCCCATTTTTCGAGGTTAGTGTCTTTTGATCCGAGAGGATGTGTTGTTGATTGCAAGAGGATTTAGGGTTGGAAGCTCCCACCACGAATCGAGGTTTTCCTCTAGTTATCGAGATGTGATAGGATGATGGTCGGATATGGTCCTACATGTCTTTTCCAAGGAGTCAATGCTCAATGTGCCCAATGCTTTGAGGTTGTTGAAGATATTTTTTCTAGGAAAAATATAGGTGGCCTCCTAACTCGGGACCTACCTCACAGAGTAAGTATATTATATTAAAAAGAAAAGGATTACATCATGTCATAATTACAATGCAACTCGTCACATCATGCTTGCCACATAGAGCCCAAATGCTCAACCACATATTCAGCATAAAATATCTACACCTTAAAAATGTCGTCATTCAGGTGCACCATATAGAGACCACACCACAGCAAAAGGAAGCGAGTTGTCCTCATGACCAGTGCCTCAAACCAATCCGAAATCCCTTCAAGACATGGCCCCATATCCGACTCTCCAGCCACGGAATACCGGCCCTGTCCCAAACCTTTGTTAATAACGAGCAAGAGAAGAACAAGCGGTCCACCTCCTCCTCAATCGCAACGCATCTATCACACCCAACATCCTCCCTCCCAACAGATACCCTCGGCGAGCCTTGGTAAGAACCTTCCCCATCTAGAACAGCCAAAGGAAAACCTTAATGCGGTTCAGCGCTCTACACCTCCAAATCATACCCGTGACTACCACCAGCTCATCTTGCACCATCACCCTTTCATTCATCAAAAAACGATATGCTTTCCTCGCCGTGAATCTCCTATCCCCCCACCAAAAAACGATCCCTTCTCGAAGTCGATGTCTCGCACCACAAGAGCTATGTTTGTAAGGCAAGGAACTCCTCCACCTCTAATTAGACAGTCAAGAAGCGAACATCAGGGTCCATACCCTACCCTCCCAAACATGATGCATCGTCACCTCTGTCCCCCACCAACTGCATCAAACATAGGTAACGTTCCCCCAAAGCCCCATCTCCGCACCATTCCCAAGCACCGGCCGCAGCAAACTAGCAATCTTCGGAACCACCACAGTGATCCCCTTCCACAACGATGATGACAAACGGACCGGACTAAGCTCCAACGACATGTCCACCCCATACATCTTCCTTAGTAATTGGCAAACCAGATCATCATAACTCCACCATATTTGAACCACCTACTTCGCCATAAATACCTTGTTCATCTCCCCCATCCGAATCACCTCAAGTATGCCCTTATTCTTCAAGGATGTCACCTTATCCCAATCCACAGAATGAATTCCCTTCCTGTCTTGACGATCGTCCGCCCAAAAAATCTCAACATCAAAGCTTTGATCTTGTTTTGCACCCATGCGGTTAACGCACGTGTAGAGTGTAAAAACACCGAAATCGTTGAAAGAACATGTTTCAGTAGAAGCAGCTTCCGTCCCCTAGAGAGCATAGACGCTTTCCACCCCGTCAGCCTTGCCTCCAAGCTGCTGAAGATATAAATCACCTCATTTTCAAGTGCGCACATTCAAGGGAGATCTACAAGAAGCATGGCTCTTTTAAGTTATTCATCGATTGCGTAGTTAGTTTATGACACTCGGTTGCCTTTAATTGGTGGAGGTGAGGGAGATAGAACTAGTTGTTTGGCGATTGTCAAGGCATTCTGGTTCCAGGAACAGATTAATTTTTATCAATCTATATGTTATACTGAAAATGATCCAGAGCATGCTTGATCTTTAGCCATGTTTTGGACCTTGTTTGGCATTTTAGCCCATGTACTATATATTGTGAATAAGGTGAAGTTTTTCGACATACATCTTCACGATGCACGTCTTTTTTCCTTTCAAAACAATTATTAATAAAATTGTAATTTTCTTCCTAACCTCTTCATTCTCCTATGACCCCAAGCAAATATTTTTTAAGAAAATCTTAACTTTCTTTGTAACCATCCCACCAAACACTCCCCCAAAACCCTTATTAAAAAGAACATCTCCATGGTTGGATGTAAGGATCATGCCATAGTTTGCAACTACAATGCCCTTATCAAGGCAAAAGGCCCAGCATGCTTTGCATATCCTTGGTAGGCAAGAGAAATTCCATCCCTTCAACAATTCATGAAAATATTTCGAAAGTTTTGCAACAATAATACCCACAAACTACATCTGAACTACCCTTGAAAATGGACAATGGAAGAAGAGGTGCTCAACATCCTCACGACCAAAAATAGGAGCACGGTTTATCAGGAGCATGTTTCTATTTGTCGACTCTTGTGACGAGTCTCTCCTTTCATAAGTAAAAAATTAAGCAAACTTAGTTGTAAAAGAGTGGGCCAAACCATTATATAAAAAGTGCTAGTTCGTTGTTTATCTACATAGACTTGTGTTTATTCTCTTATTATTTTGCATGTAATGATGGCATGCACCAATCGCAAGTCATTTGCAAAGTATTTATCTTTGACTTGCAAGTGTACCAAGGTTCGAAATATCGGTATCAATATCGTATCGGTCAGCTTGAAAAGGGTTATATCGGGGATATATCGGTATATATTGACGATATCAATGGGAATCTTTGAAATATGCAAAAAAATATTTTTCACAAATTAAAATCATATTAGTTCTTTTTTTTGAAAAAGTAAAGGGGCGGCGTCGCAAAAGTTGGGGGCCACAACCAAATATATTAAACTATAAAATGTTACAACGAATTGCATACTCTAAAGAGTACAAAGAGCTACGCTACATTCAACTACATTCTTTGTATAACAAGTTTGCCCCCCCCCCAAATGACTCCATTCCTTGCGCACCAAATCGCCCACATAAGTGCAAAAGGGCGTGTATTGTCCTCATGACCATAACCGCATACAAATCTGATGCTCCTCCAAAAACTGGCACAGTCCCACTCCCCAATCCATGGGATGCTGGTCACATCCCACACCCGAGCAGAAGACGAGCAAGAGAAGAAAAGGTGATCTGTGACCTCTGCCGACGTCCCGCATCTGGCACACACAGCATCCTCCAATCCCAACAGCTGCCCCCGCCGAACCCACATGAGAATCCTACCATGCCTCAGAATTCAAAAAAATATCTTTATTTGATTAGACAACCCCCTCCACCAGATCAACCTGGTATTAACTGTCACCTCTTCATCTACCTCCTCCCCAACCACCATCCAAAAACGATAAGCCTTCTTCACCGATAACCTCCCGTCACCCCAACTAAAATGATCCATGCCATTGGTCGGCCCACCAAACTACACCAGAAGCACCTGCAAAGCTAAAAACTCGTCAACCCTCAGGTCCGACAGGGCGGAAGAGAAGACAGGAGCCCATGAACCAAGCTCCCATATCTGATGCACAATCGCCCACCTGTTGCATGCCAGCTGGCATAGTATTAGGAAGCGCACGCCTAAGATCCCCTCGTCCATCCAATCATCCATCCAGAATCGGAAAGTAGCACAATCCCCTATAACCGGTTTCAACTTCACGGCCAGCTCTGGTATTACCTCAGTGATCTCCTTCCACAAAGATGAAGGTAAACGGCCCGAAACTGTCCTCAAGGATAAAGACACCCCATAAATCTTCCTAATCAACATGCGTACCAAATCCTCATATTTCCCACACATATGAACCACACATTTCACCACTAAGGCATTGTTCATCTCGCCCACCTGCAAAACCCCCAGCCCGCCCTTTTTCTTCGACGTCGTCACCTTGCCCCACTCCATCGAGTGGACGCTCCTCCTAGTTTGCCTCCCGTCCACCCAAAAAAATCCTCATGAGAAGTTCAATCCTCGTGTGCACACCCACAGGCAGCCGCCTCGAAGAGCAAAAGAAGATAGGATGGCCGATAGAACGTGCTTCAGAAGCACCATCTTCCCGCCTCTCGACAGAACTGACGCCGTCTACCGCGCCAACCTCCCCTCTAACATGTCCAACACAGCCTTCTAATTACCATTCTTCGGTTTCCTCGTCACCAACAGGAGCCCCAGGTATGTAATTGGCAGCTCAGCCGTTGGGCAACCCAAAATCATTGTCGCCCCTTGCACCTCCAACTCAGATAAACCAAAAGGAACCACCACTGATTTAATTCTATTGATTTGAAGGCCCCATACGTCCCCACAAATGTCTATAATGAGTGACGCCTGACGCATCTTCTCCTCCTTAGCCCACATGAACAACACAGTGTCATATGCATACTGTAAAAGAGAAATGGATATCTCCTCCTTCTCATACCCACCACACCACCCCAAACGCATCGTCGGTCTCATCATCACTACCAAGGTGCCTGTCACGATAACGAACAGAAGCGACACCAAAGGGCATCCATGATTGATGCCACTATGGGTTTGGAAGAAACCCCCTTCCAGCCTACCCTTGACCAGCACAGTGTGGAAAGTCGTCGTCACACATTGCTTGATCCATGCAATCCACTGCTCCAGGAATCCCCTCTTCTCTAAATAGACCCACAAGAATCTCTAATCAACGATGTCATAGGCCTTGGAAAAATCCACCTTCCACAACACCCCTTTCACCATGTTTCGCTTCCAATCTGTCGACATTTCAGATATCAACACCAAACCATCGTCCATTGTTCTCCCTGGCATAAAAGGTCATCTGCTCAGGTGAAATGATCCGATCTAGTACCTCCCTCAAATGAATCGCAAGAATCTTCGAAAAAATCAGATACACAGTATTAGACAACGCAATTGGCATGTAATCCTCTACTCTGGTTGCCATACCCCTCTCAGGAAGCAGAAAAGAAGAGCCTTGTTCAATCTCTCAAAGTCGTGATTGTCGTCCCGAAACTCTGCAAGACCCTCCAGAACATCTTGCTTGATCACCTCCCAAAACTCCTGGAAAAAGTACATTGGGAACTCATTAAGCCGGGAGCCCCATCCGCATTCAGCTTGAAGCACGCATGCTTGGCCTCCTCCTCCGTGAAATCTATCAACAATGAAACCACATCCAACTCGGCTAACCCCGAGACACCTCATCCCTGCCAGCCCTATCCAGTCCGGACACGATGCATGTCGAACTCCTGAAAATGTGACCGCAACGCCATCCCCACTGCCCAGTCCCCTTCTACCACCTCCCCCACCAACCGAGATCGAGTGTATGAAATTTTTGCGCTTTCTCCATGTTGGGAAAAATAGAAGACTTGTTTATTCCATAGTAACCCTAAGCTCTCTTATATAGATGAGAGACCTATAGGTAAATTACATAAGATAGACATGACGAAAATAAAATAAGCAACTACTACTCATAGTACATAGAATTATCTCTATGCTCCCCATCAAAATGGAGCATAGATGTCAATCATGCTCAGCTTGGAAGAACACCTCTGAAATGGTCCTCTGAGTAGTGCCTTGGTGAAAATGTCGGTCGTAGAACACCTCTGAAATGGTCCTCTGAGTAGTGCCTTGGTGAAAATGTCGGTCGTTTGTTCTCTTGCACTGACATGTGAGGTAGAAATTAGGCCCTTTTGAATCATATCTCTAGTATAGTGACAATGTACCTCAATGTGTTTCGTTCTTTCATGGAATGCAGGATTATTTGCAATGAACAAGGCAGTCTGATTATCACATTGTAACTGCAAGGATAGAGGTATATTTATATACAAATCTGTCAGCACTGCTCGAACCCACATCATCTCTGTGCTCGCTTGTGCCACAGCACTATACTCAGATCCGGCACCCGATCTAGCCACCATTGTTTGTTTCTTACTTTTCCAAGAAACAAGAGAACTGCTAACGAATACAGCAAAGCCAGACGTAGACTTGTTGTCTTTAGGACACTATAGTCTGCATCAGCACATGAAGAAACAGAAACATTTGTTCCTTTCGTGAAAAGCAGTCCTGCACCTAGAGAAGATTTCAGATATCGCAATATCATAAATATAGCACCCATATGAACCTATCAGGGTTGCTCCATGAACCAACTTACCTGATTCACTCCAAACGAGATGTCAGGTCTAGTAATAGTAACATATAGGAGCTTCCCCACCATCTTTCTGTATCTTCTTTTGTCAACCTCTTTTCTTTCCTCTTCATATAATTTCATGCTAGGATCCATAGGAGTAATGGATGGTCGACAACCAATCATGCATGTCTCAGCAAGCATATCCGTAACATACTTCCTAGCAAATTCTAGCCCTAAGAAATATCTTAGTGTTCCCAGATCTTTTGTAAAGAACTGACGACCTAGAAATTCTTTCAACATTTTTATTCCATGCTCATCATCACATGTAACAAGTTTATCATCAACATAAACCATGCTCACAATAGTGCCTCTATGTGTCATCTGCACAAACAATGAGTGATCTGCATTTGATCTCTTGAACCCCTGTCTTTCCAATGAATCTGATAGCTTTTGAAACCAAGCCCTTGGACTTTACTTAAAGCCATATATTGTCTTATGGAGTCTACACACCTGCTGATACTCTCACTCAGCAGCAAACCCCGGAGGTTGCTGCATATAAACTTCCTCCTATAGATCGCCACCGGTCTAGGATCGTGGCTCTGATACCATGTTGGGAGAAATAGAAGACTTTTGAATTCCATAGAACCCTAGGCTCTCTTATATAGAGGAGAGACCTATGGGTAAATTACATAAGATAGACATGACGAAAATAAAATAAGCGACTACTACTCAGAGTACATAAAATTATCTCTACACTCTCGCTAGCCATAGAATGAAAGAATATCGTATTTGTATCCCCTCCTCGCAACCAACATTGCTTAGACATCTACCTCCAAGCAACCTCCTACTTCTTTTCCTCTCGAAGTAGGACCTCTAGGCATCCACCTCTCACGGCCACCTCCTCAGCCGTCAGCGCCCTCACATCTTCCAGCTCATCTGATCTCTATACCTCCTCTTGGGACTTCTGCATCCCTGCATTGTGTTGCACTCGGTTCAATCTATTGAAATTCATCAAAAACCTCCTCAAAGCCATGAACTTGCGCGCAAGTCTGCACACCGCCAACCCACTCGGTCGCCACCAATCTCAGAGATCTGCCACCGCCTCCCGGAACTCGTTTTCCAACAGCCAAGCCTTCTCAAATCTAAAGAAAGAGCGAGGACTATCATCCTCCCTCGAGAACCATGGCAGCGGCGTGTAACAAGACTACGACCTAGGGAGG
Source organism: Ottelia alismoides (assembly GCA_037367405.1). Taxonomy (NCBI): domain Eukaryota; kingdom Viridiplantae; phylum Streptophyta; class Magnoliopsida; order Alismatales; family Hydrocharitaceae; genus Ottelia; species Ottelia alismoides. Next base: position 593,183 of record JAZKJV010001469.1, on the reverse strand, counting down.
GCGCGAACACCCGCTAGCAGAAAAGCCTCCAAAGTCTCGTTGGACATCAAGAACCTGTCAAGCCAAGATCTGGATCGTGAGCTACGTCAAGTGAACAGACACCCCGTTGCGTCGACAACCTGAAGGCACAAACCATCAATCGCTTTAAGCAGCTCCTAAGAACCCATGTCACCCCCATTATGGCCATTGTGGCGGTCCTCTGGGAACACTAAGATATCACAAGATCATGCGCATTCCTAGAAAATTCTAGCCGTAAAAAATATCTTAGTGTTCCCAGATCTTTTGTAATGAACTGACGACCTAGAAATTCTTTCAACATTTTTATTCCATGCTCATCATCACATGTAACAAGTATATCATCAACATAGACCATGCTCATAATAGTGCCTCAAGGTGTCCTCTGCACAAACAATGAGTAATCTGCATTTGATCTCTTGAACCCATGTCTTTCCACCGAATCCGATAGCTTTTGAAACCAAGCCCTTGGACTTTACTTAAAGTCATATATTGCCTTATGGGGTCTACACACCTGTTGATACTCCCCCTCAGCAGCAAACCTCGAAGGTTGCTGCATATAAACTTCCTCCTGTAGATCGCCATACAAAAAGGCATTTTTAACATCAAGCTGAAATAAAGGCCAATCACGTACCACTGTAACAGAAAAAAGGATCCGTAGAGTGGAGTGGTGTGGAACGGGAGAGGTGTCTAGATAATCCACGCCATAGGTCTGAGTAAATCTGCGAGCTACGAGTCTGGCCTTGTAACGGTCAAGGCTCCCGTCTGCATGGTGCTTAACAGTAAACACCCATTTGCAACTGACAACGGAGGCTCCAGGAGGAGCAGACACCAAACTCCAGGTACCACATGATTGAAGGGTAGCCATCTCTTCTTCCATATCTAGACACCAACGACTATCCTTCAGAAACTCCTGGTAGCTCCGTGGAATATCCACTGCAGATTGAGCAACTGCAAATCTCTGAAAGTCCCCACTTAGACGATGGAAGGATACCTGAGACGCAATAGGGTAAGAGGCACAGGTACGCTTTTGCTTCCGTAATGCAATAGGTAAATCCAGGTCACGGCTAGCACCATTCACTTCTGGGCTAGTTTCCTGTAAAGATTCCTGTACAGACATATCTCCAGACCCATCATTAGAAATCATGTTATCATAACAAACCTGAGGTGTGTTGGATGATGAGCGATGTCCATGAGCAGATATAGATCGACGGGAATAGAATTTGGGAATGGAGGAACAATATGAGACTAGGTAGAAGACGGTAATGGTGGAGCAGGAGGCGACGATGGTGGTGGCGGAGGTAGGACAACAGGTACAGGTAGCGAAGAAGACAGAGATGTGGGAGGAGGTGGCATGTAAACCTCATCATCAGACTCTGGCGAAGCCAGTCTATCTCATGTAGGGGAGAAGAACATCACAGACTCAAAAAACATGGCATCAGCACTGATATAATATTTCCTGCGCAAAGGGTCATAACATCGATATCCCTTCTGGGTCCTGGAGTACCCAATAAACACACATTTGATAGTCCTAGGAGAGAGCTTGTCAAGACCGGGAGCAGATTGGTGTACGAACGCAACCAAACCAAAGACACGAGTGGTAAGTGTAACATCCGGGATCCGTTAAACCCGAACTCGACCCGATTAGGGTCCGATTAGCCCAATAAAGTTGATTGTCAATATTAGACAACCTAAAACGATCAAATGATCGTGAATCAAAAGTCGTTCGGGCGAAATCGACCCAAAATCGGTCGCATTGTAATGCATGCCGCGAAAAGCCGCGACGCGAATGCGGAAACCGTAAAACGAACCGAGACCGTCATTAGATCCGATTCGACGATACAAGACCAACGGAATCGACCGTTCGTCAATCGGAGATCATTTGATATTTTTAAATCACAATATTTAATCTTAAACAAAAAATTTTATCCGAAAATTTCGGGTATTCAAAACACAACCGAAAGTATATCAATATTATACTCATTTTGATCATAGTTAAAAGACGATCAAATCGACATATTGTGCATCGAAATCTGACGACCGAGGCACGAATACGGTCAGCTTGAAGCATGTCAAATAAGGAGAGATTTTGGCAAAAAAATATATATTATTAAAAACAGTAGCAGACTGCTGGAAATATCCAGCAGCCTCTACTTGCAAATTTTCCCTATTACCACTTGGACTACTTTTCTCCACTTGTCAACAATTGAGGCCTTACTTCCCCTAAGTTCTATCAACAAAAACCTCCATAAATAGCCCAAAGCCCTTTCCCCTTTTTGCCTCAACGCTTCTTCTCAACCTCACAGCCGAAGGAGTCCTCTTCGTCATCCTTTGCTACTGCCCAGCCGTGTGCTGAGCCAATTCCAGTTCTAATCAAGAGCCTCTTCATGCTTTGCTCTCCATTTTGGGAGATCTACAAGGTACACTCCCCTCTTCCCCCCTTATTTCTTGCCATATTTCTTAAAATCCATCCGAGCCCTATGATTCCTCTCAATTTCATATGAAATTGTTGCTGGAAACCCTCTCCAACAGCTATAAAAGATCCCTACTGCTCTCTACATCCACAACTAAAGTTGCAGGACTCCCTATTTCAAGTTTCTTCTGCTGGCCAGCAACCTTTTCTGCCCAACTGGAGTTGCTTTGAAGCCCTCCTGCATGTAAAATCATCTCCAAACTTGGAAAAATCATAGGTACAATCCTACTACCCATCCTTTGCTGCCATGCATGTGCTTTTACCCCATTTAAATCCCTCTTGTTAAAAGTTTTGGGACTGGGAAATCATGAAATGACATTTAATTTCTTGATAATCAGATTTTGTTAATAAGTTCTGCTGTTTGACAGTATATATATATAAGCATTCCATTCTATTACCTTTGATTTTCCATTTTATTAGGTGGTCTGAATACTACACATAAGAATGTTGTTGTAAGAACAAGGAGTAGACCATTCCTAAGAGAAATATCAACCACTTGTAGTCTCGCAAGCGTTCAACTTGAGTGGGTGGGGGTTTGAACACTATGTATCAATGTAATCCATTTGAATGATCCATGAGTGTAACATCATCCATTCCCAAAATTATGCTAAATGACAAATTGTGCCTGTAGATGAAGTTAAGAAATGAAGTTCATGGATTTTGCTTACTGGTTGGTAGGAGAAGAAATATTTCATTTGAGAATAACTAATGGGCATGGCATTTTTATTTTGGTGCAAAATGCTGAATATATATGCACTTAAAAATAGAATGGACAGGGATATAATGCACAGCAGTATAAATTTTTAGTTTATCCCACACATATGGTATTTTAGAAGAGAGTGAGGAGATCAAGAAGTTGGGTAGAGGAAGACGGCGAATGGTAATTAAAGTTCCAAAAATTCTAATTCCAGATTAGGATGGAGTGTATTACAAATTCATGCACTACTAAAAATCTCAAGTAAATCCTGTAGTAAGAAAATGGCTTAATCCCATTTAGATATGGATGCAGAGTACCCCTATATAGCTTGGGATACTTGATGCAACCCTTGAACAATTGCTATCCAAGATCAATCTATAAGTTTTGTCATTTCAATCCATAGGAAAGCAACCAAAGGTTATAACCAGACTATAACTAGGCATACCTACTGCAATCTCATAGGGTAAAAATATAATAGAGATTATATGCAATTCAGCACAGCAACAAATTAATAGGTACGACGCCTGCACCGACTTATCGAAGATCAATTGCCAGTTTTATAACAGAGGAACAGTTTGTCAAAGAAATTAAATGATACGCAGAAATTTGGAATCAAGTATTGTTGGATTCCATTCATGACATATGCATATGCATACAATACCTAATGCCATGCGAGAGTTCTAGGTATTCACCCTTAAATGGTGTGACTAAGCCAAAATGAAAGGGCAAAAGATGACAAATCTTCTCTTCTTTGTAAATCTAGTCACAATATGCTTACGACAGGTAACCCAATGAATAATCAATTTCATAAGAAAATCTTTTATATGTGATCTGCTAACATTAGATCACTATAGATGGAATCATTGACAAGATAATCATATCTGTTAAATTGATCACATAGGAAATTAAAGAAGGATTGAGGAATCAAGTATGTAAGTGAATCAAGATGACAATTAATAGTGCCGATCATGGTGATCCCTACACCTGACCGTGCGAGAGCGCGGTGACTCTCAACTGGGCGGGAGGAAAGGAAGCCCAGTTAGGGCAGCGGCCGCCAAGTGCGCGGGTCTAGGATCCCAGTCCCTTTTCGGTTTTTACGTGAGCTCACAGTGTTTTTACACCTCGTTGGGATCCCGACTTTAGACCATTCCGCTGACCCTGTTTTAGGATACCCAGGCGGGGGATCCTTGGTTTTCAGTTTTACGTACGAGCTCGGTTGCCCGTTACCGGTCGGGCTGTTTTTCTAGAGTGACTTTTCCGGGAAGTCCCTCTCACCCGTCTCAGTGGCGTAGTTTGGGAGTAGACCTATCCCTCTATTGGACCGTCCTTCCAATTAGGGGGCGAGACGGAAGAGCCCTTTTGTTGGCTTCTTCACCGCTTGAGTTTTTCTTCGCCAACAGACTTGGCGATTCTACATCCAGATCATCAATATCTACATCTATATCTACATCATCGAGAGTTACATCAGAGAGAAAGTTACAGTCAGGGTTTGGAGGAAATCACAATTAAAATTGAGATGATTAGAAGTGACTATAATCAGTTTTGAAATCCCTATAAAGATCACAGTTTAAGTTGAGTAAATGGAAGTGACTATAATCTGAATTCGAAATCTTAATAAGCTAGTGGACGTGTTGGGAACTTAGTTAGGATGCATTATACTACACCGCATGCCTACGGAGGCACCCCAACCCTAAGACTTTCCCCAAGTCTTAGAGTCATAGTGTGAGGTTTCACATGAACCAAGACCACAGACTATCCACTAGACTTAATAATAAATCATTATATCTTCTTATCTCATCTTCCCCATCATCAAAATCCATGAATATGATCTCTCAGTAATATGAAAAAAAAATGTACTTATGATCAATAAGTTACCATAGATGTATGCTTATGTGGGAAATGTTGGGATAAGGGCTGATCATGAGATGTGCTTACTAGAAATTGGAAACCTTTTACATTTGCAAGTAGAATTAAGCTTTAATTTGAGTTGTTCTCGCCTTTCTACTTGCTTTCTTTTGAAAATAATAAGTGCCTGTTATTTTATAAGTTTATGGGAAGTACCAGCACCCGCTGACGCCTTTTCTTCCTTGCACGCATGGCAGGCAAGGAGCCTTTAGCACAGTAGCGGGTTAATGATTTCAGGAGATAAATTTTATACCCAATGGTATGGTTTATTTTGTGCCAATTTTGTTCAATTTATATTGTATTATATTTCTTTCTCTTCAGTCAGATTTTGGGATATTGTATGTACTGTTAGAAATTGGTACATGTTGTAAAAATATATGGAAATTAATGAAAAGAAATTTTGGTGACAATTGTTCTAATAACTTGGGGTTATAATTGTGAATGTCATGTGGAAAATTATCCGCGCGAAAAATTTCCCTGTATTTCCGTAGCTTATGCGATCTAATGCGAATGAATGTTGTAACGCGAAACGTGCGTAAACGGGTACCCGGATCCTGAGGGGTCTCACAGTTTGGTATCAGAGCAGTGGTACCCCGATACGCACATTTGCAGTATTTCAATTCCGATCGCATTGAGTTCTCGGATAGCGGCAGTCTTCCGACTTGTCGTGAGTCCGAGAAGGGAAATATGACATTCAGATCCAATTACCACAGATGTCACCAATTTCATTAATTTTCATATTATATCCCAAGAAGAGAAAAACCTTATAAGATAAGTTTCTGCAAGTGGCATTTTTATGACTAAAAATAGTTCTCATGCAGATCCATGTCATCCCGACCAGACCAGGAGATGACCAACCAACTAGCACACATACTGATTACTCTTATAGACCTTTCCATGTTCTAATTGATTCTAGTGTGACGCATTCTTTTCTTCTTTTGAAACTACTAGTTTCTTTAGGTAGAGTCGCAGAGACTCTCTCTCTTCTCCGTATCACATTCGAGGGCCAGGTGGCCAGTTATTTGTCATATCCCTGATAGTCAGGCAATTGCCCATACTTATTGACGGACACGAGATGCTCGCAGATTGTCTACTTCTACAGCTTGATGAGTTCGACTTGATTCTAGGCATAGATTGGTTATCCGCTCATCATGCACTTGTTGATTGCTTAAGGAAGACGGTTGTCTTCAGAATTCCAGAATTACCCGAGTTCACTTTTGAGGGTACTATACACGACTCCACCATGGAGTACATCTCGGTGCTGCGAGAACAGTGACTTGTTGATCAGGGTTGCGATTCCTACCTTGTATTTGTTCGGAAGGTATCTGATCAGGAGCCAATGATACAGGACATCCAAGTAGTATCAGAATACCCAGACGTATTTCCGGATGAGCTACCAGCATTACCTCCTGAGAGAGAGATCGAATTCGAGATCACATTACTACCAGACACCCAGCCGATCTCTATGGCTCCTTACCGTATGGCCCCGGTTGAGTTGCAGGAGCTAAAGATGCAGTTACAGGAGTTACTTGATTTGGGATTCGTGAGGCCGAGCACTTCACCTTGTGGTGCTCCAGTTCTATTTGTCAGGAAGAAGGACGGATCCATGAGGTTATGCATCGATTACAGGCAGTTGAACAAGAGAACGGTGAAGAACCGTTATCCTTTGCCGCGCATGGATGATTTATTTGATCAACTCCAAGGATCTTCGGTGTTCTCGAAGATCGATCTTCGCTCAGGCTACCATCAGCTGAGGATTCGCGAGTCGGATATTTCAAAAACAACCTTTAGGACTCGCTATGGACACTACGAGTTTGAAGTCGTTTGGACACACCAATGCACCTGTGGCTTTCATGGATATGATGAACAGGATCTTCTGTCCATACTTGGACAAGTTTGTAGTGGTGTTCATAGATGATGTGCTCATATATTCACGAAATGAATGTGATCATGCAAATAATCTACGGATCGTCTTAGATACATTACGGGAGCACAAGCTATATGCTAAGTTGAGCAAGTGTGAGTTCTGGTTATCTCAGGTCTCATTTCTGGGCATGTCATTTCTGGAGCAGGCATCGCAGTTGATCCTGCGAAGATTGAGGCAGTCATGTCTTGGGAGCAGCCCAAGACTGTTACTCAGATTCGGAGTTTCCTCGGACTAGCGGGCTATCACAGACGCTTTGTCAATGGATTTTCACGCATCGTTCGTCCTTTGGCACGATTGACGCAGAAGGGAGTTCCATTCAATTGGGACGATTCATGTGAGCAGGCCTTCTAGACACTGAAGGAGAGATTGACGACGGCACCTATTCTTGCTCTTCCTTCAGGCACTCAAGACTATGCGGTATACACAGATGCATCTGAAGAAGGTCTAGGAGCAGTATTGATGCAAAGAGGACAGGTGATTGCTTACGCATCACGGCAGTTGAGACCGCACGAGCGGAACGACCCCGCACATGACTTGGAGTTGGCGGAAGTTGTCTTCGCCTTGAAGATCTGGCGCCACTATCTATATGGGGTGAATTTCGAGATCTTCACAGACCACAAAAGTCTTAAGTACATCTTTGATCAGAAGGAGCTGAACATGAGGCAACGCAGATGGCTCGAGCTGCTGAAGGATTATGATTGCACGATCTCTTACCATCCTGGTAAGGGAAAAGTGGTGGCTGATGCACTCAGCAGGAGAGTGCATGCTGATGGTATGGCGAACTGGCCATATACATGGGATACGCTAGCCGCTTTGACCGATTGGCATCCTCAGGAGAGCGCATCCATTTCTACTGCCGTGCCTCCATGATACAACAGTCTTTGGGATCGTATTGTAGAAGGCCAGAAGACCGATCCTTGGATCCGAGATGAATAAATGTGCGCCGTCAAGGACGAATTTGACGACTTTGTTGTGATGGAGTCCATTTTATGGAAGGCAGGACGAGTTGTTGTGCCCAACGACGAGCAGTTACGCAGAGACATTCTTGATGAGGCACACAGTTCACGGTTATCTATTCATCCAGGCAGCACGAAGATGTACCGTGATCTGCATCGACATTTCTGGTGGGATGGAATGAAGCGCGATGTGGCGCTACATGTTAGCAGATGCATGACCTGTCAGATGGTCAAGGTTGAGCACAGGAGACCGCCAGGATTATTGCAGTCTCTCCCTATTCCCGAGTGGAAGTGGGAGAGCATTTCTATGGATTTATCACAGGTCTGCCGAAGACACCAGGTGGCCATGATTCCATTTGGGTCGTTGTTGATAGGTTGACCAAGTCAGCCCATTTCATACCTTACAATACGACTTACACTCCATCCAGATTAACCAAGCTCTATGTGCAGAATATCATTAAACTGCATGGTAGACCACGAGAGGTGGTGTCTGACAGGGATTCGAGATTTACATCGTATTATTAGCATCAGTTCATGTCAGCACTACAGACAGAGCTGAAGATGAGTTCTGCATATCATCCGCAGACAGATGGACAGAGTGAGCGCACCATTCAGACACTAGAGGATTTGCTTCGCGCATGCTCTTTGGAGTAGAAAGGGTCCTGGAAGGACCATCTGCCGTTAGTAGAATTCACGTACAACAACAGCTATCACTCCAGTATTAGTATGGCACCATTCGAAGCCCTATACGGCCGGAGATGTCTTACACCTCTCAGTTGGCGGGAGGTAGGTGACCATGCTCTCTACTCCGAAGATCTCATGGAGGAGACTGCGAGAGCTGTTGATCGTATGAGACGGAGGCTTCTGACGGCACAAAGCCGCCAGAAGAGCTATGCAGACCGTCGGAGAAGAGATTTGGAGTTCCAGGTAATCCAATCTTTCCTCGTCATCCATTCAAATATAACATACGTATGACATCTAAGTAATTACATACTAATGACATCCCTGTAAATTACAGGTGGGAGATTGGGTATTCCTTCGTGTATCTCCCATGAAGGGAGTGCAGAGATTCGGTGTTCGTGGCAAGTTGGTGCCACGATATGTTGGACCATTCGAGATTCGTGCTCAAGTGGGAAAGGTTGCTTACCGAGTAGCCCTTCCTCCCCATCTTTCAGCTATCCATGATGTTTTCCATGTATCCAACCAGAGGAAGTATGTGCACGACCCTCGACACATTATTAGTTACGAGAATCTTGACGTGGAACCTGACTTGACATATGAGGAGAAGCCAGTACAGATACTTGACAGTGTTGTGAAGAAGCTTCGCAACAAAGAGATTCCATTGGTCAAGGTGTTGTGGCACCGACATGGCATCGAGGAAGCGACGTGGGAGACCAAAGCCGACATGCAGGCATGATACCCGCAGCTTTTCTAAATGTAACAATCAAAACAAGCTTTTGTAATTAAATATATGATGAAATATATGGCTTGTTTTCTCCTTGAGGTTTTTATGGGTTCAAAACCCTTTGAGGTTTTTATGGACATAGGAAATTCCAACAATACACCTAATAGCCTTAACTCGAGTCTCGAGGACGAGACTCACTTTGAGGTTTTTATAATTGTAACATCCGGGATCCGTTAAACCCGAACTCGACCCGATTAGGGTCCGATTAGCCCAATAAAGTTGATTGTCAATATTAGACAACCTAAAACGATCAAATGATCGTGAATCAAAAGTCGTTCGGGCGAAATCGACCCAAAATCGGTCGCATTGTAATGCATGCCGCGAAAAGCCGCGACGCGAATGCGGAAACCGTAAAACGAACCGAGACCGTCATTAGATCCGATTCGACGATACAAGACCAACGGAATCAACCGTTCGTCAATCGGAGATCATTTGATATTTTTAAATCACAATATTTAATCTTTAACAAAAAAATTTATCCGAAAATTTCGGGTATTCAAAACACAACCGAAAGTATATCAATATTATACTCATTTTGATCATAGTTAAAAGACGATCAAATCGACATATTGTGCATCGAAATCTGACGACCGAGGCACGAATACGGTCAGCTTGAAGCATGTCAAATAAGGAGAGATTTTGGCAAAAAAAATATATATTATTAAAAACAGTAGACTGCTGGAAATATCCAGCAGCCTCTACTTGCAAATTTTCCCTATTACCACTTGGACTACTTTTCTCCACTTGTCAACAATTGAGGCCTTACTTCCCCTAAGTTCTATCAACAAAAACCTCCATAAATAGCCCAAAGCCCTTTCCCCTTTTTGCCTCAACGCTTCTTCTCAACCTCACAGCCGAAGGAGTCCTCTTCGTCATCCTTTGCTACTGCCCAGCCGTGTGCTGAGCCAATTCCAGTTCTAATCAAGAGCCTCTTCTTGCTTTGCTCTCCATTTTGGGAGATCTACAAGGTACACTCCCCTCTTCCCCCCTTATTTCTTGCCATATTTCTTAAAATCCATCCGAGCCCTATGATTCCTCTCAATTTCATATGAAATTGTTGCTGGAAACCCTCTCCAACAGCTATAAAAGATCCCTACTGCTCTCTACATCCACAACTAAAGTTGCAGGACTCCCTATTTCAAGTTTCTTCTGTTGGCCAGCAACCTTTTCTGCCCAACTGGAGTTGCTTTGAAGCCCTCCTGCATGTAAAATCATCTCCAAACTTGGAAAAATCATAGGTACAATCCTACTACCCATCCTTTGCTGCCATGCATGTGCTTTTACCCCATTTAAATCCCTCTTGTTAAAAGTTTTGGGACTGGGAAATCATGAAATGACATTTAATTTCTTGATAATCAGATTTTGTTAATAAGTTCTGCTGTTTGACAGTGTATATATATATATATATAAGCATTCCATTCTATTACCTTTGATTTTCCATTTTATTAGGTGGTCTGAATACTACACATAAGAATGTTGTTGTAAGAACATGGAGTAGACCATTCCTAAGAGAAATATCAACCACTTGTAGTCTCGCAAGCGTTCAACTTGAGTGGGTGGGGGTTTGAACACTATGTATCAATGTAATCCATTTGAATGATCCATGAGTGTAACATCATCCATTCCCAAAATTATGCTAAATGACAAATTGTGCCTGTAGATGAAGTTAAGAAATGAAGTTCATGGATTTTGCTTACTGGTTGGTAGGAGAAGAAATATTTCATTTGAGAATAACTAATGGGCATGGCATTTTTGTTTTGGTGCAAAATGCTGAATATATATGCACTTAAAAATAGAACGGACAGGGATATAATGCACAGCAGTATAAATTTTTAGTTTATCCCACACATATGGTATTTTAGAAGAGAGTGAGGAGATCAAGAAGTTGGGTAGAGGAAGACGACGAATGGTAATTAAAGTTCCAAAAATTCTAATTCCAGATTAGGATGGAGTGTATTACAAATTCATGCACTACTAAAAATCTCAAGTAATTCCTGTAGTAAGAAAATGGCTTAATCCCATTTAGATATGGATGCAGAGTACCCCTATATAGCTTGGGATACTTGATGCAACCCTTGAACAATTGCTATCCAAGATCAGTCTATAAGTTTTGTCATTTCAATCCATAGGAAAGCAACCAAAGGTTATAACCAGACTATAACTAGGCATACCTACTGCAATCTCATAGGGTAAAAATATAGTAGAGATTATATGCAATTCAGCACAGCAACAAATTAATAGGTACGACGCCTGCACCGACTTATCGAAGATCAATTGCCAGTTTTATAACAGAGGAACAGTTTGTCAAAGAAATTAAATGATACGCAGAAATTTGGAATCAAGTATTGTTGGATTCCATTCATGACATATGCATATGCATATAATACCTAATGCCATGCGAGAGTTCTAGGTATTCACCCTTAAATGGTGTGACTAAGCCAAAATGAAAGGGCAAAAGATGACAAATCTTCTCTTCTTTGTAAATCTAGTCACAATATGCTTACGACAGGTAACCCAATGAATAATCAATTTCATAAGAAAATCTTTTATATGTGATCTGCTAACATTAGATCACTATAGATGGAATCATTGACAAGATAATCATATCTGTTAAATTGATCACATAGGAAATTAAAGAAGGATTGAGGAATCAAGTATGTAAGTGAATCAAGATGACAATTAATAGTGCCGATCATGGTGATCCCTACACCTGACCGTGCGAGAGCGCGGTGACTCTCAACTGGGCGGGAGGAAAGGAAGCCCAGTTAGGGCAGCGGCCGCCAAGTGCGCGGGTCTAGGATCCCAGTCCCTTTTCGGTTTTTACGTGAGCTCACAGTGTTTTTACACCTCGTTGGGATCCCGACTTTAGACCATTCCGCTGACCCTGTTTTAGGATACCCAGGCGGGGGATCCTTGGTTTTCAGTTTTACGTACGAGCTCGGTTGCCCGTTACCGGTCGGGCTGTTTTTCTAGAGTGACTTTTCCGGGAAGTCCCTCTCACCCGTCTCAGTGGCGTAGTTTGGGAGTAGACCTATCCCTCTATTGGACCGTCCTTCCAATTAGGGGGCGAGACGGAAGAGCCCTTTTGTTGGCTTCTTCACCGCTTGAGTTTTTCTTCGCCAACAGACTTGGCGATTCTACATCCAGATCATCAATATCTACATCTATATCTACATCATCGAGAGTTACATCAGAGAGAAAGTTACAGTCAGGGTTTGGAGGAAATCACAATTAAAATTGAGATGATTAGAAGTGACTATAATCAGTTTTGAAATCCCTATAAAGATCACAGTTTAAGTTGAGTAAATGGAAGTGACTATAATCTGAATTCGAAATCTTAATAAGCTAGTGGACGTGTTGGGAACTTAGTTAGGATGCATTATACTACACCGCATGCCTACGGAGGCACCCCAACCCTAAGACTTTCCCCAAGTCTTAGAGTCATAGTGTGAGGTTTCACATGAACCAAGACCACAGACTATCCACTAGACTTAATAATAAATCATTATATCTTCTTATCTCATCTTCCCCATCATCAAAATCCATGAATATGATCTCTCAGTAATATGAAAAAAAAATGTACTTATGATCAATAAGTTACCATAGATGTATGCTTATGTGGGAAATGTTGGGATAAGGGCTGATCATGAGATGTGCTTACTAGAAATTGGAAACCTTTTACATTTGCAAGTAGAATTAAGCTTTAATTTGAGTTGTTCTCGCCTTTCTACTTGCTTTCTTTTGAAAATAATAAGTGCCTGTTATTTTATAAGTTTATGGGAAGTACCAGCACCCGCTGACGCCTTTTCTTCCTTGCACGCATGGCAGGCAAGGAGCCTTTAGCACAGTAGCGGGTTAATGATTTCAGGAGATAAATTTTATACCCAATGGTATGGTTTATTTTGTGCCAATTTTGTTCAATTTATATTGTATTATATTTCTTTCTCTTCAGTCAGATTTTGGGATATTGTATGTACTGTTAGAAATTGGTACATGTTGTAAAAATATATGGAAATTAATGAAAAGAAATTTTGGTGACAATTGTTCTAATAACTTGGGGTTATAATTGTGAATGTCATGTGGAAAATTATCCGCGCGAAAAATTTCCCTGTATTTCCGTAGCTTATGCGATCTAATGCGAATGAATGTTGTAACGCGAAACGTGCGTAAACGGGTACCCGGATCCTGAGGGGTCTCACAGTAAGTGAGAACTCCTTATCAGGAAAGACAATAGATAAAGGAGATTTCTCACCCTAGATAGTAGAGGCCATGCGATTCACTAGATAACATGCCGTAAGAACAGCATTCCCCCAAAGCAAATGTGGGGCATGACTCTGAATATGAAGTGTCCGAGTGATGTCAAGTAAATGGTGATGTTTTCGTTCTGCAACGCCATTTTGCTGAGAAGTGTAAGGGCATGTTGTTTGATGAATAATTTCACGTGATGAGAAGAACTGGAAGAGAGAACACATACAAAATTCCAAAGCGTTATCTGTTCTCACAAATTTTACAGAGTAAGAGAAAACATTCTCAACTTCAATGATAAAAATTTTGATCATATCCCCTACTTCAGATTTATTTTTCAATAAGAAAACACATGACAAGCGAGAGAAATCGTCAACTGCAACAAGATAAAATATGTGCCCCTGATGATCAGGAACATGACTCGGACCCAAATATCAACATGAAATAATTCAAACGGAGAGCTACTGCTCCAACTCTGACGACTAGGGAAAGACGATCGATAATGCTTCCTTAACTGACAAGCCTCGCACTGGAAGGACGATCCGGGTGAGATATGTGGAAAAATATAACGCATCTTCTAAAGAGGGAGATGACCAAAACGTAGATGCCAAGCAAAAGGAGAGACTGGTCCTGCGGAAATAGAGGATGCGCTAGCATAAGATGTTTGGACCAGTCAATAGAACCATGCTCACAACCACAGCCAATCACCCTAGCCGTAAGACTGTCCTGAAAAACAAGAGACGATGGGTCAAATAAAGCTCTACAGTGCAACTCTTTTGTAATCTGTCTAATGGATAACTGATTCATAGAAAAATCAGGAGCATGTAACACGTTCTCTAGATGCATTGAAGGCACCAAGATAATCTCCCCATGTCCTGTGATCGGGGAATAAGTCCCATCAGCTATCACCACAGTTCTTCCTGGGGGAACCAGTCTGTAGGTTGTAAGTTCGCCCTTGTCTCCACATAAATGGTGTCTCGCCCCAGAGTCCATAATCCAATCTGTAAGCTTAGATCCATAACAGGATGTAAAGGCATAAGTACTAACTGAGGTGCTAGTTGTAGCAGAGGTACAGGCGAAGGATGAAGCTACAACATCTGAATGGCCTCCAGGAGATGCTGAAGAGGGAGGCATAATATCTCGTAGTCTGGACACAAGATTGTCAAACCTTTGATCTGGAGTAGAAGCAGCGGGAGAGTCAACCTGCTCCGCTACACGGGCTGATGCGGGGAAACCATGCTTGGAGTGGCATGTCTCCTCTGTATGACCTGGACAATGGCAAAACATGCAGTGCAGACGGATGCGGCTTCCTCTACCACGAGGACCACGACCACGAGAGAAAGAAGCACCTCCTCTGCCACAGGACGTTGCCATCACTGAAGAGTTCTGAGTATGGGCAAAGGGCGTAACAGTGATCCTGTTGAAACTGCAGAAAGCATCTTCCAAAAGAGGAATGGTAGCATTCGCAAGAATCTGGGAGCGAGCAGCATCATATTTAGGATCCAGAGCTGCCATAAAAATAGCAACCATGGTAGCACTATGTATGTTTTTTGTTGCTCCGGGGTAGCCGTAAGAGGCATGAAGCTGTAAAGCTTCTCAAATATCCCACACAAGAATGTATACAGGGAATGGAGAGGCCGACCATTCTGTTTGATCCTGAATATGTCGTGTTGAAGCTGAAGTATCTTGGTTTCGTTCCTCGCCTGAGAGTAAGTAGCTGCGAGAATATCCCACGAAGCCTTAGCAGTAGGCTGGTGCAAGACATCATTGGCGATCTCTACCGTCAATGTCCCTGAAAGCCAGACTTTGGCATATGCATCATCTACCTCCAAGAGGCGTTTGATCTTGTCTTCTCCACCGGTTCCTCCTCAGTAAGAATATGCTTCTCACCATTCGACTTCATGAGACTCATGAACTGCATAGCCCAGAGCTCATAGTTTGTCCCGTCCATCTTGACTATAAGCGCTGGACCTCGAAAGACGCATGCGGTGGGTACATCAACTTTGTTTTTTGACATGTTCCCGGTGGAAGAATAGTAGGGTTACCTAGACCAATGAATAGATGTCTTCACATATATGTATGGATTTAAATGCATATGTAGACTTATGCACTCAAATCCATTGTTCCTAGACGAACCCCAGCGATGTGGCAAAAAAAGCGTAGCCGACGGCTACAAAGGCCGACGGCCGAGGATGGGTGCACCTGCTACATCAGTGGGGCTGCTGGGCAGCTACGACGGCAGCGTCGGGGTCGCTGGGTCGAACTGTGACAGAGGGGGAAAGAGGAGAGGGAGCTGCTGGGCCGCTACGCTGCTAAAGGGGTAGTGGCCGGTGGCGGCGGTGGAAGGAGAGAAAGGGTCGGCGGCGGCAGCGGAAGGGGCGAGAGAGAGGCGGCTGGCGGAAGGGGTAGGGTTAGGGTTAGGTATGGAGCACCGGTCTAGGATCGTGACTCTGATACCATGTTGGGAGAAATAGAAGACTTTTTTATTCAATAGAACCTAGGCTCTCTTATATAGAGGAGAGACCTATGGGTAAATTACATAAGATAGACATGACGAAAATAAAATAAGCGACTACTACTCAGAGTACATAAAATTATCTCTACACTCCCGCTAGCCATGGCATGAAAGAATCTTGTATTTGCATCCCCTCCTCGCAACCAACATTGCTTAGACATCTACCTCCAAGCAACCTCCAACTTCTTTTCCTCTCAAAGTAGGTCCTCTAGGCATCCACCTCTCACGGCCACCTCCTCAGTCGTCAGCGCCCTCACATCTTCCAGCTCATCTGATCGCTATACCTCCTCCTGGGCCTTCTGCATCCTTGCCTTGTGTTGCACTCGGTTCAATCTATTGAAATTCATCACAAACCTCCTCAAAGCCGTGAACTTGCACGCAAGTCTGCACGCCTCCATCCCACTCAGTCGCCACCCATCTCAGAGATCTGCCACCGCCTCCCGGAACCCGTTTTCCAACAGCTAAGCCTTCTCAAATCTAAAGAAAGAGCGAGGACTATCATCCTCCCTCGAGAACCATGGCAGTGGCGTGTAATAAGACTACGACCTAGGGAGGGCGCGAATACCCACTAGCAGAAAAGCCTCCAAAGTCATGTTGGACATCAAGAACCTGTCAAGCCAAGATCTGGATCGCGAGCTACGTCAAGTGAAGTGAAACCCCGCTGCGTCGACAACCTGAAGGCACAAACCGTCAATCGCCTCAAGCAGCTCCAAAGAACCCATGTCACCCCCATTATGGCCACTGTGGCGGTCCTCTGGGAACACTAAGATATCACAAGACACTGCGTATTCCTAGCAAATTCTAGCCCTAAGAAATATCTTACTGTTCCCATATCTTTTGTAAAGAACTGATGACCTAGAAATTCTTTCAACATTTTTATTCCATGCTCATCATCACATGTAACAAGTATATCATCATCATAAACCATGCTTACAATAGTGCCACTAGGCATCCTCTGCACAAACAATGAGTGATCTGCATTTGATCTCTTGAACCCCTGTCTTTCCACTGAATCTGATAGCTTCTGAAACCAAGCCCTTCGACTTTACTTAAAGCCATATATTGCCTTATAGAGTCTACACACCTGCTGACACTCCCCCTCAGCAGCAAACCTCGGAGGTTGTTGCATATAAACTTCCTCCTGTAGATCGCCATACAAAAAGGAATTTTTAACATCAAGCTGAAATAAAGGCCAATCGCGTACCACTGCAACAGAAAAAAGGATATGTAGAGTGGAGTGGCGTGGAATGGGAGAGGTGTCCAGAAAATCCATGCCATAGGTCTGAGTAAATCTTCGAGCTACGAGTATGGCCTTGTAACGATCAAGGCTCCCGTCTGCATGGTGCTTAACAGTAAACACCCATTTGCAACTGACAACGGAGACTCCAGGAGGAGCAGATACCAAACTCTGGGTACCACGTGATTGAAGGGCAGCCATCTCTTCTTCCATATCTAGGCACCAACGACTACCTTCAGAAACTCCTGTTAGCTCCGTGGAATATCCACTGCAGATAGAGCAACTGCAAATCTCTGAAAGTCCCCAGTTAGACGATGGAAGGATACATGAGACGCAATAGGGTAAGAGGCACAGGTACGCTTTTGCTTTCGTAATGCAATAGGTGAATCCAGGTCACGGCTAGCATCATTCACTTATGGGCTAGTTTCCTGTAAAGATTCCTGCACAGACATATCTCCAGAACCATCATTAGAAATCATGTTATCGGAACAAACCTAAGGCGTGTTGGATGACGAGCGATGTCCATGAGTAGATATAGATCGACGGGAATAGAATTTTGGTAATGGAGGAACAATATGAGATTAAGTAGAAGACGGTAATGGTGGAGGAGGAGGCGATGGTGGTGGTGGTGGCGGAGGTAGGACAACAGGTACAGGTAGCGAAGAAGACGGAGATGTGGGAGGAGGTGGCATGTAAACCTCATCATCAGACTCTGGCGAAGCCAGTCTATCTCCTGTAGGGGAGAAGAACATCACAGACTCAAAAAACATGACATCAGCACTGATATAATATTTCCTGCGTAAAGGGTCATAACATTGATATCCCTTCTGGGTCCTGGAGCACCCAATAAACACACATTTGACAGTCCTAGGAGAGAGCTTGTCAAGACCGGGAGCCAATTGGTGTACGAACACAACCGAACCAAAGACACGAGTGGTAAGAGAGAACTCCTTATCAGGAAAGACAATAAATAAAGGAGATTTCTCACCCAACACAGTAGAGGGCATGCGATTCACTAGATAACATGCCGCAAGAATAGCATCCCCCCAAAACAAAGGTGGGGCATGACTCTAAATAAGAAGTGTTCGAGAGATATCAAGTAAATGGCGATGTTTTCGTTCCGCAACGCCATTTTGCTGAGAAGTGTAAGGACATATTGTTTGATGAATAATGTCACATGACGAGAAGAACTCGAAGAGAGAACACGTACAAAATTCCAAAGCGTTATCCGTTCTCACAAATTTTACAGAGGAAGAGAAAACATTCTGAACTTCATTGATAAAAATTTCGATCATATCCCCTACTTCAGATTTATTTTTCAATAAGAAAATCCATGACAACCGAAAGAAATCGTCAACTGCAACAAGATAAAATATGTGCCTCTGATGATCAGGAACACGACTTGGACCCCAAATATCAACATGAAATAATTCAAACGGAGGGCTACTGCTCTGACTCTGACAACTAGGGAAAGACGATCGATAATGCTTCCCCAACTAACAAGCCTAGCACTGGAAGGATGATCCGGGTGAGATCTGTGGCAAAATATGACGCATCTTCTGAAGAGGGAGATGACCAAAACGTAGATGCCAAGTAAAAGGAGAGATTGGTCCTGCGGAAATAGAGGATGTACCTGCATAGGAAGTTTAGACCCGTCGAGCTTCAAGGACCTGGTCAGGAATCATTGGACTGAGACCACGTATGTGGGTAGTGCTGCTCACCGCTTCGATCATAAAATTTCATTGCTAAGGAAATTTCTGGCGTCCTTTAAAAAGGATTCTCGTGTGGCACGTATTGCCGCTAGAAAGGAGACCGATGATATAATCTTGCGGTTGGATCGTGTGGAGAACGAGAGGGATTTGCAACCGGCGGAGCTTGCTGAGCGTGCTGCGGCCGCGGATCTGGTTAGGGCGGAGGATAGGAAGAGGACGATTGAATGGCGCCAGCGTTCGCGGCTGCGGTGGATTAAGGAGGGCGATGCGAACACGGTTTTTTTCCACCGGGTCGTCAGTGGTAGGCGGCGTGCCAACTCTATTACCTCTCTTATGGTCAATGGCTCCCTATTTCAGGGGGAGAAGGAATTGGGCGATGCTCTGGGGGCACACTTTAAAGCTGCATTTGGGCACCAGGCTTCGCGGTCGTGGAGATGGTCTGGGCGTGGGGCTCCCACCCTCTCTCCGACGGATGCGGACGCTCTTATAATTCCTTTCACTATGGAGGAGCTCAGGGGGGCCGTATGGGATCTCAACATGGATGATGCTCCGGGACCTGATGGGTTCCCCGTGTCATTTTACCGTGACTTCTGGGACATGGTCGCTAATGATGTTATGGACGTTGCGTGCGAGTTCTGTGCTGTGCTGGAAACAGTGGATTTGACAAAATCAACCGGGCTCTTATTGTGCTCATTCCGAAATCTTCTTCGCCCAATCGCATAGAGGACTTTCGGCTGATATCTATCTCTAATGCCATTTATTTGATAATTGCAAAGGTTCTCGCCAGGCGACTCGCGCCACTCCTCGACGCGCTAATCTCGCCTTCACAGGCCGCTTTCGTTCGGGGGAGGCAAATTACTGATTGCTTTGCGGTGGTCTCCGAGATTATTGAGGCTTGGCGCAACAATTCTACGAAGGGGATTCTATGGAAGATTGACTTTGCAAAGGCTTACGATAGCCTTGATTGGCGCTTTTTGTGGTTGATTCTTAAGAGGAGGCGGTTCCCGTCGGCCTGGATATCTTGGGTTCGGCGCTGTGTGACCACGGTTTCCCTTTCTGTTCTTCTCAATGGGTGCCCGGCTGGGGGCTCCTTTCAACCGAGGAGGGGGGTGCGGCAGGGGTGTCCCCTCGCTCCCCTTCTATTCGTTTTGGCGGTTGATGTTTTGCCTCGAATGATTGATGGTGTGGCTGCGGCGGGTCTCATGCGCGGATGTTCCTTTGGGCCATATCATGTGCCACTTATCCAGTTTGCTGATGACACTATCTGCTTTATCGAGGGTGGAACCTCCGACGTTTCTGGTATGGCTATTACCCTACAACTCTTCAGCGAGGTCTCGGGCCTTCAAATCAATGGGAATAAGTCCAAGGTCGTTCCTTTCAATATGTCGCAGGAGGAGGTCTTGGATTGTAGTCGCCTGCTGGGCTCCTCCCCTGGTGGCCTCCCATTTGATTATCTTGGCTTGCCTTTGGCGGTGGGTCGCGCCCGGATTCGCGATTGGAAGGCGGTGGTGGAGAAGATGGAGGCTCGATTGGCCGGGTGGCGCGCGGCTCTTCTGTCCAGGGGCGGTCGGTTAGTTTTACTCAAATCCGTGTTATCTTCAATCTCAATTTACTTCTTATTTGTACGTGGTATGCCCAAAGGAATTCGGTGAGGTTGGAAAAGTGTATGCGGGGTTTCCTTTGGGGAAGGAAGGGAGAAGGGGGGTGCATTTGGTGGGGTGGGATGAGGTCACGCGGCCTAAGCGTGAGGGGGGCTTAGGTGTGAGGCGTGTGGAGGTGGTGAATGATGCCCTTTTGCTCAAATGGGCCTCTAGGGTGTGGGGTCGGGAGGAGAATTTCATGCTGAATATTCTGAGGGAGGCGTTGGGGGTGGACATGATCTCTGCATCTCGGGAGAGACTCAATCTTCGAACTTCTACCTTCTGACGTGGTGTGATAAGTGCTCTTAACCGCAACAGATCACTCTTTAAACCAATGCTCGGCGATGGGAATTCGTTCCGCTTCTGGACGGATGATTGGACTGGGAGGGGTGCTCCCAAGGACGTGTACCCGCGTTTGTTCGCTCTGGTGGACGACAAAGACGCTACTATGGCATCCTGTTGGGACGGTGGCTGCTGGTGCCCTCTGATAGTTGATAATTTATCGGACCAGAGATTGGTCGACTTCATCTCTATGCTGGCTACACTCGCGGACGCTCACAAGCCCATTGTGGGCCGTGATCATTTGGATTGGAAGGATGGCACGTTCTCTACCAGGAAGGCGTACTTGGCTCTTCTTCCTCCCGCTGTGGGGGATGACGCTATTTTTTTGCGAGATTGTCGATTCTTTTGGCGTCTCAAGCTTCCTGAGCGCATTGGCATATTCCTCTGGCTTCTGCGGCGTGGTAGACAGCTAACTCGGGATCGGTGTGCAATTATGTTTCCCAGTGTTTCGCACTTGTGCGGTCTCTGTGACGCGGAGCGGGAAACAATCGAGCACCTCTTCTTCAACTGTGGTGTGTTTTCGTGCTCTTTGGGATGACCTGGGCTGGCTTAATATATCGACATTTTCTTCTTTTTGCGAGAGATCAGTTACTTCCAGGGGCAGATCTAGGAGGGAATTGCTGGACCCCGATTGCTCGGTTGTGGAGCATTTGGTTGGGAAGGAACGAAGCCCTATTTGCTCGGCAGCGGTTTTACAGGGAGAATATATGTATTTCGGCGACGCGTTTTGTTGTCGATTGGTCTTCTGAGTAGCGACATTTGTTTACGTCGGGGGGTATCTCTTCTTGGATACCGTAAGGGGTTTTAATTTGGGCTTCTGTTTTTTTATCTCCTGTAAATACTTTTTTCTTTCCTTTTTTAATATAATTGCGGCGAACATCATTGAGTGCTTCCCCCTTTTTTTGAGCGTCAAAAAAAAGTTTAGACCAGTCGATAAAGACCATCCTGCTCACAGTCACGGCCAATCACCCTGCCCGTAAGAATGTCCTGAAAACAAGAGATGATGGGTCAAATATAGCTCTGCAGTGCAAGTCCTTTGTAATCTGACTAATGGATAACGGATTCATAGAAAAATTAGGAGCATGTAACACGTTCTCTAGACGCATTGAAGGCATCAAGATAATCTCCCCATGTGCCGTGATCGGGGAATGAGTCTCATCAGCTATCACCACAGTTCTTCCTGGAGGAACCTGTTAGTAGGTTTTAAGTTGGCCCTTGTCTCCACATAAATGGTGTATCGCCTCAGAGTCCATAATCCACTCTGTAAGCTTAGATCCATAACAGGATGTAAAGGCATAAGTACTAACTGAGGCGCTAGTTGTAGCAGAGGTACTGCTGAAGGCTGAAGCTACAACATCTGAATGGCCTCCAAGAGATGCTGAAGAGGGAGGCATAATATCTCGTACTCTGGATACGAGATCGTCAAACCTCTGATCTGGAGTAGAAGCAGCGGGATAGTCAACCTGCCCTGCTACACTGGCTGATGCAGGGAAACAATGCTTGGAGTAGCATGTCTCCTTTGTATGACCTGGACGATGGCAAAACATGCAGGGCTGACGGATGCGGCCTCCTCTACCACGAGGACCACGACCACGAGAGAAAGAAGCACCTCCTCTACCACGGGAGGCTGCAATCACTGAAGAGTTCTAAGTATGGGCAAATGGCGTAACAGCGATCCTGCTAAGTCTGCAGAAAGCTTCTTCTATGTGAGGAATGATAGCATCCGCAAGAATCTGGGAACGAGCAGGCCAGTAAAATACCAACCATGATAGCATTCATGTATGTCTTCTGTTGCTCCTGGGTAGCCGTAAGAGGCATGAAGCTGTGAAGCTTCTCAAACATCCCACGCAAGAATGTATACAGGGAATGGAGAGGTCGACCATTCTGTTTGATCCTGAATATGTCGTGTTGAAGCTGAAGTATCTTGGTTTCGTTCCTCGCCAGAGAGTGAGTAGCCGCGATAATATCCCACGAAGCCTTAGCAGTAGGCTGGTGTAAGACATCATTGGCGATCTCTACTGTCAATGTCCCTAAAAGCCAGACTTTGGCATATGCATCATCTACCTCCCAAGAGGTGTTCAACCCTGTCTTCTCCACCGGTTCCTGCTCAGTAAGAATATGCATCTTACCATTCGACTTCATTAGACTCATGAACTGCATAGCTCAGAGCTCATAGTTTGTCCCGTCCATCTTGATTATAAGCGTTGGACCTCGAAAGACGCATGTGGTAGGCACATCAACTTTGTTTTTTGACATGTTCCCGGTGGAAGAATAGTAGGGTTACGTAGACCAATGAATAGGTGTCTTCACAGACATGTATGGATTTGAATGCATATTGATGCAAACGGCTTTCCGCGGCGTCGATAAATAATATTTTTTATTGGCGGATATTTGGTAGAAGAACGAGATGGGTTGAGAAGAGAAATTGGGAGGGTTGAGAAGAGAAATCTCGTCGGTAACGAGGGATTGAAGGAGAACCGCGGAGATCGCGTGGAGGGAAAAGAGAAAGAGGGAGATACTGAGATAAACTCAATTTTTCATAATACTTGACTGCATAAAAACAATGGGCTACCCTCTCTTTATATAGGAGAGATGGGTTTACAAAAATAGTAAACTAATTTAAATTGACAACTGACTTGCCTAAACTGACTCTAACTAATTAATTGACCCAATTTCAAATTAAAATCTACGAAATAAACGTTGAGATCACATGCGATCTCAATTATTTAATTAAACAATTACAACAACTTAAAAACGTAAATAAAATTGACAATTAAAATTAAATAAATATTTGGCCCTATATTCGGGGCCCACGCTGCATCAACTCTCCACCGCTTTAAAAAATTCGTCTCCCGACGAATTGCTGGATCTGTAGGTTTGGAGGAAGATTCGGCGCATTCCGTCGTCTTCTGGAAGAACTGATGTGGAGCGAACGGTGGAATCCATATGCGGGCGGGAATGGCGCGGCCGTCGTGGTTGAAGAACATGTGCGGTGCGAACGGCGGCGGCGTCTGGATCGTTGTCTCCTTCCCGTGATGCTCAAAAATTGAAGCAGCATGGAGAATATGGCCCTGGGAGAATTCATAGTGAAGCAATGGCACAAGGAGAGGAAAAGAGGAGATGTGGCTAAGGAATGAAGCCATGGGGTCCTTTTATAAGGGAAACCCAAGGTCCTAGTCCTATTTGGATAAGGAAGATCCCCTGATTTCCCAATTACAGCCTTTTTTTTAAAGTATTTCTGCCGCCAGGGACCTGGGCGCAATTTTCGCAGCTCTTTATTTTGTCTTACTTTTCTCCTCCCTTTGGTCCTTAGGCAAATATGAGGTTTGTGGGGATTTTTCCCACAATTTTTCCCCAATCAACATTATCTTTCGCCAGTCATGCGAATCACGTCTCGTATCCTTCGGGTTCCCAGTTAGGGTTCCCCTTTTCGTCGGCCAAAGGCGGCGGCACCTCGTGGATGGCGATCTGGAGATGGAGGGCGGCAGCCCTCGGCTAGGCAGGGCACGCTGAGGCGCGGGGTGGTGGCACGCGGTGCGGAGCGGCTTGGAGAGGTGACGGGCGGCGTTGTTCGAGCGCGGCGAGTCGATGAGAGGCGGCGCGCGCGACTGGCGGTAGCGGAGAGGAAAGGCGGCGAGGTTAGGGTTACGGGGAGGGAGGAGGTGAGGGGGAGGCGATGCTGGTGGGAGGCGCGACGGTGCGCGGGGTGAAGGAGGGTGATTGGCGCGGTGTTGGCGGGGAGGGAAAGAAGAGTAGGCAGGCTCTGGCGGGGTTGGGGTTGAGGCTGTGGATGGGGCGGGGCTGGGTTGGCCGAGGGGGTGGTGGTTGTCGGGGTAGGGGGCGGCTGGCGGGGGTGGGAGGGTGATGGGTAAGGGGATGGCGGGGGCCTGGGTCACAGGGGTTGGGGTTTCGGGAAGGGTTTGCGGTGGTGAGGGGGCAGCGGGAAAGGCGGCGAGGCTGGGGAGGCCGTGGGGAGCCCGAGGCGGCGGGCTTGGAGATGAGGTTAGGGCGAGGGAGGTTTGCGGGGAAGGTGGCTCCGCCGTGGGGGGGTATGGGGCTGCCGGGACTGCAGGAGGGACCGCGGGTGGGGCGACGAGGATCTGGGCGGCCTGGGGAGCCGCCGGAGGGGTTGGGGCTGCGATTGGGGCCGCCGTTGATGACGAATTCAGATCTGGACGTTCCTGGACAGCGGTCCATTCGTCTTCTTCGGCGATGTTTTCTTCGTCGAAGATGGGTCCTTGGTCCCCCTTTTCTTCTTG
Source organism: Ottelia alismoides (assembly GCA_037367405.1). Classification (NCBI taxonomy): domain Eukaryota; kingdom Viridiplantae; phylum Streptophyta; class Magnoliopsida; order Alismatales; family Hydrocharitaceae; genus Ottelia; species Ottelia alismoides. The sequence continues at coordinate 567,795 of JAZKJV010001469.1, read as the reverse complement.
CACAATAGTTGTATCAAATAGATCTTCATTTGGTATAAAAATACCTTCGTTTTCTGCTTCGAAATCGGGTGGAATAGCGGTTGCACAGATCTGATTTTGGTCGTTGGCGGTTGATTCGTCGTCGATTAGCGCATCCAACCATGCTTGAACCTTCAAGGATGCCGCAAGACGTTTTTTGAACTTCCGTTGACGCGAACGCGCATGCGGCCCATGAGATATGCGGTTGAGATCAAGCTTGAGACGCCAATATGCCACGGGATCGTTGAATCGTAGGAACGACTCAATATCCATGCTCTGATACCAAATGATGCAAACGGCTTTCTCGCGGCGTCGATAAATAATATTTTTTTTATTGGCGGATATTTGGTAGAAGAACGAGATGGGTTGAGAAGAGAAATTGGGAGGGTTGAGAAGAGAAATCTCGTCGGTAACGAGGGATTGAAGGAGGAGAACCGCGGAGATCGCGTGGAGGGAGAAGAGAAAGAGGGAGATACTGAGATAAACTCAATTTTTCATAATACTTGACTGCATAAAAACAATGGGCTACCCTCTCTTTATATAGGAGAGATGGGTTTACAAAAATAGTAAACTAATTTAAATTGACAACTGACTTGCCTAAACTGACTCTAACTAATTAATTGACCCAATTTCAAATTAAAATCGACGAAATAAACGTTGAGATCACATGCGATCTCAATTATTTAATTAAACAATTATGACAACTTAAAAACGTAAATAAAATTGACAATTAAAATTAAATAAATATTTGGCCCTATATTCGGGGCCCACGCTGCATCACATATGTAGACTTATGAACCTAAATCCATTATTCCTAGTCGAACCCCAACGATGTGGCAAAAAAAAGAGTGGTCGACGGCTTACAAAGGCCGACGGCCGAGAATGGGTTGCACCTGCTACAGCGGCGGGGCTGCTGGGCAGCTACAACGGCAGCGACGGGGCCACTGGGTCGAACTATGACACAGGGGGGAAAGAGGAGAGGGAGTTGTTGGGCCGCTATGCTGCTACGGGAGTTGCAGTCGGTGGCAACGGTGGAAGGAGAGAAAGGGTCGACGGCGGCGACGGAAGGGGCGAGAGAGGGGGCTGGCGGATGGGGTAGGGTTAGGGTACGGACCACCGGTATAGGATCATGGCTATGATACCATGTTGGGAGAAATAGAATACTTATTTATTCCATAGAACCCTAGGCACTCGTATATAGAGGAGAGACCTATGGGTAAATTACATAAGATAGACATGACGAAAATAAAATAAGCAACTACTACTCATAGTACATAAAATTATCTCTACACTCCCGCGAGACATGGCATGAAAGAATCTCGTATTTGCATGCCCTCCTCGTAACCAACGTTGCTTAGACATCTACCTACAAGCAACCTCCTACTTCTTTTCCTCTCGAAGTAGGTCCTCTAGGCATCCACCTCTCACGGCCACCTCCTCAGCCATCAGCGCCCTCACATCTTCCAGCTCATCTGATCTCTATACCTCCTCTTGTGCCTTCTGCATCCTTGCCTTCTGTTGCACTCGGTTCAATCTGTTGAAATTCATCAAAAACCTCCTCAAAGCCGTGAACATGCACGCAAGTTGCTGAGAAGATGGAGCGCTGGCGGAGTGTAAGGGGGAGTGTGGGTGCAACTTCAAAGGAGGTGGTTGGGGCTCAAGGGGAGGCGTTGCAGGCGAGAGGGGTGGGTGCGCATATCCCGTGGCGTGGTGCCGAGGGTTGCTCCAGCGGTGGGGGTGGTCTGAAGGGGAAGGAGGTGGTGCACTGGATTGTCGGGGGTTGTCGGGGCGAAGGGGGTTGTGTGATGCATGGGGAGGGTGACGTGCAGGTGGGTGAGGGGGATGGGGGTGGAAGCGGGTGTCTCACAAGAAGCCGGCGAAGCGGTGCTTCCGGTGTGGGCTTCGTGGGCATATGGCGTCGTTTTGTGATGTTCCCCTGAGGTGCTTTGGGTGTGGGAGGTTGGGGCACCGTAAGGCCTCTTGTTGGTTCCATGCGGTGCATGCTCGTGCCTCTGCTCCGGTTCTTGGTGGTGTAGGCAGTGGCGGGGCAGCGACTAGAGAGCCCTTCGATGGGCGGGGGGTACGATCTTTCGCGCGGGTGGTAGCGGGTGCTCCCAGAGATCTGCTCGGTGCAAGCTTAGAAGGTTCGGATGGTGCGGGCACCTCCAGTATACCGGGAGGCTTGGAAGGGAAGTCGGATCTTGTTGTTGTTACGCAAGGAAAGGATATCGTGGGGTGATAAAAGCCAGGCGGTGGTTGGGATAGCCTTGCGGAACATCATAACGTTGGACAAGGTGAGGGACCATCTACATGGTTTCCTGGGATCTCAATTCGAAGGGGACGTTGTGGCTATTGATTCCACGCGTTGTTGTGCCTGCGTACTCTCATCGGAGCAGCGGGATCGATTACTTAGAAATGATGCAACGAATGATTTAATTTGGAGAGTTTTGCGCTTCGCGGATGTGGCCTGCTCCGACATCGAGGTGTGCGTCACGGAGGTTCGTAGAGTACCTTTTCTCTCAAGGTCGGTACACTGCCTAATACGGGATCTCCGACGGTGGGGAGAAGTTCTTGCAGTGGTCGATGATGGCCTGAAGTCGGGCGCAGACCTGGAGCATTACGCAGATCCTGATGGAGTGCAACAAAGGTATGCTCGATGATGCAGTTGGAGGGTCTTCTCCGAGGCTATGGAGATTGGACGTTTCTGTTGTAGGCTGGAGTTGGTGTTCATCGAGCCTCCTCCCCCGCCGGAGATGACGTGAAGTATCAAAATCGCCGTGCCGGAGCTTCTGAGGTGGTCGGCGTCGCCTCGTTTCCCGGGCGCCATGTGGCCTTGCATGGGGGCGTTTCGCATACTTTGCCCCGCGGAAATGATTTCCCACGTCCCTTCTGATACTCCCCTCGGATGTTGTGCATGTTATCTCCAAGAGACGGTTTGTCTGTTGAGGTGGATCCTAGGATCTCTGCGTCTCTTCCTCTTCGGACTCGGGCGTCGGACTCTGAGATGGTGGGTCTACATACGGATCCTGTGCCGGGTCGGGCAGCGATAGGGGTCAACCACTACGTCTCCTTCGGATCTGGAAAGGTGGAGCGGTCGGGCCAAATTCCTTTGGCTCTCCCACCTCATGATGTGGCCTTCACGACACTTTTCACTAGGGTAAATCCTCCTTCGAGGCGTGCGGTCGACATTGAGGGGGGGTTGGATTTTCGTGGAGCCCCTCGGGCGCTGAGGAATGCTATTGTCTCAACTCCGCGGCAACTATGCTTGAGGGCCCTTCCTTCGCAGCCTCTGGTCTTGTGTCTAAAACTAACTCTTCGGTAATGCTCGTGGAGATGGAGGATGTTGGCGATACGGGAGGCCTGGAAGAGAAAAGATCGGGGAAGAGATACAGGAGGAGGAATAGGTCTCGGACGGTGGTCTCCGAGCCGCAGTCTTGCCCGACTCTTAGGGATGTCGTTGCGGCGGCCACTGGCTTGGACCGTTTCGGGGAACACCGGGATGGTTCTTTATGAAGATCCTTTCTTGGAATGTTCGGGGGCTGGGGGAGGCGGATAAGAGAAGAATTATGGGAGCAAGATTCACAGAATGGGGTTGCGATGTTGTTTTGTTGCAAGAAACGAAATTGTAAGGGGTCAATGATGTTCTATGGAAGACGTTTGGGGCGGGGGATTGGATGAGGTCAAGGCTTTAGATGCGGATGGCGCGGCGGGTGGGTTGCTTATCGCATGGAGGTCGGCGGCCTTCGCCTTGGATTCAGTGATCAGGAGAAGGCATGTAATCTCCGTTCGTTTGGTTCGTATGGACTCTGCCTTGCCTATTGCTTTGTCTTGTATTTACGGCTCATGCTGCCACATCAAAAGAAAAGAACTTTGGGACGATCTGCGTGAGGCTAGTAGGCTTTTTTAGGGGATCCCGTGGCTCCTTGGGCGGGTGGGTTGCTTATCGCATGGAGGTCGGCGGCCTTCGCCTTGGATTCAGTGATCAGGAGAAGGCATGTAATCTCCGTTCGTTTGGTTCGTATGGACTCTGCCTTGCCTATTGCTTTGTCTTGTATTTACGGCTCATGCTGCCACATCAAAAGAAAAGAACTTTGGGACGATCTGCGTGAGGCTAGTAGGCTTTTTGAGGGGATCCCGTGGCTCCTTGGGGCGGATTTCAATGTAACGCTTCATACGTCGGATAGGCCCCGGGCAAGGGGTGGTCAGGACCCAAGATCCCTGGATTTTGCAGAAGTGGTGGATTCTTTGGCGCTTGAGGATTTGGTGGCGGGGGATATTTCGTACACGTGGAGTAACGCTAATTCCCGATCCCGTATTGACCGGTTCCTGGCGTCTACGGAACTTCTTGAGTATTTTCCTCTTTGTTCGGTGTCTTCTAGGCCTCGCAGTTTATCGGATCACTCGCCTATTGTTTGGGAATCTGGTGATGTGCCCACATTGAGGGGCTTCTTTAGATATAAGAGATGCTAGCTACCGGAGGACAACTTCAAGGATACGGTGATTTCTCATAGGTCTCAGACTCAGGTCGAGGGCTCCGCGATATCGAGGTTTGCACAAAAGCTAATTTCTCTCCGTAAGAGACTATTTTTGTTCAAAAAGGATACTAGGGAGGCGAGGATTGCCGCAAGGAAGGAGGCAGAGGGGGTGGTCAGCAGTCTGGACGCCGTTGAGAATGATAGGGAACTCCTGCCGGAGGAACTGATTGTGCGCTCTCTTGCGCAAAAACGAATCGCGACTGAAGATCAGAAGCGGTAATTGAATGGCGTCAGAGATCGAGGGCAAGTGGGCTCCAGGAGGGTAATGCCAATACGGCTTTCTTCCACTGTGTCGCTAGCAGGAGGAGGCACCCAAATGTTTTGCGCTCCATCACGATTAATGGCAATCGTGTTGTGGGGGACAAGGAGATGGGATCTGCTATCGCCGCTCACTTCAAGGAATTCTATGCGAGGCGCATCCCGAGGGTTTGGAGGTGGTCAGGGTTGGGACGGCGTCGCTCCCGCCCGATCTTTGCGAGGGCCTCACGCGGGCGGTTACGATGGAGGATGTTAAGGCGATTGTTTGGGACTTGAACGCGGATGGGTCTTCGGGCCCTGACGGCTTCCTGATAGCTTTCTATCAGGATTTTTGGGAGTAGGTGGGTGAAGAAGTGATGGAGGTTATAATCGAGGTCTGTGATGGCAATGCGGGCTTTGAGCGAATAAATAAGACTATCATTGTGCTGCTTCCTAAGTCCTCCTCGGCGGAGGGAATTGAGGAATTCGTCCCATCTCTATTTCAAACGGCTTGTACCTTATCGTGGCTAAGGTGTTAGCTTTGCGGCTTGCTCGGGTACTCGACTTGATCATCTCGCCGATGCAAACGGCCTTTATTCAGGGAAGGCAGATAGCGGATTGCATTACCCTCGCCTCGGAACTTGTTGCGGATTAGATAAAGGAGGGAACGCATGGTGTGGTATCGAAAGTTGACTTCGCAAAAGCCTATGAGTGCCTTGATTGGAAATTCTTGTGGTCGGTTTTGCGGAGGAGAGGATTCCCGGAAATATATATCTCAAGGATGCGTCGTTGCGTGACCATGGCCCCGTTCTCAATTATGATCAACGGCCGTCCGGAGGGTGGCCACTTCCAACCTAGAAGGGGGGTTTGTCGGGGATTCCCCCTTGCTCCACTTCTTTTTGTTATTGCAGCGGACGTCCTGGCTTGCATGACTAATCATGTTGTTGAAGCCGGGCTATTGGAGGGCTACTCCAAGGGCGGGATAAGCGTCCCTTTGCTCCAGTTTGCTGATGACACCATCTTTTTTATTGAGGGAGGCCTTGCGGAGGTCTCGGGGATGTCGGCGGCTCTTGACCTATTTAGCGAGTTGTCGGGCCTATGTAAGAATGTCAACAAGTCGAAGGTGATCCCTTTTGGGCTCTCAGAGGAGGAGGCGGATGAATGCGGTCGTGTTTTGGGGTCTGTTCCTGGGCCCTTGCCTATTGAGTACCTTGGGATGCCCTTGGTAGCGGGAAGGGCCAGACCCAGGGATTGGCTGGTGGTCATCGAAAAGGTGGAGAGGAGATTGGCCGGGTGGAGATCGGCCTTGCTGTCAAAGGGGGGACGCCTTGTCCTCCTCAAGGCGGTGCTCTCCTCTATCCCGGTCTATTTCTTGTCTAATCGTCGGATGCCGGTGGGGATTCGCAATCGGCTCGAAAAGCTGATGCGAAGAATTCTGTGGGACAAAAATGGGGAGACGGTGGGGAGAATGCATTGGGTGGGGTGGGATGAAGTTACTCATCGCAAGCGTGAAGGTGGTCTGGGCGTGCGTAGATTGGAGCTCATGAATGAAGCTTTCCTTCTTAAATGGGTGAACAGGATTTGGGGCCCTGGTGAAGACTTCTACTCCAAAATCTTGCGTGAGATTCACGGTGCTAGCGGGGCGGTTCCTTCTTCAGCTGCTATGGTGGGACCTCAGACACCTTTTTGGCGTGGGGTGTTGGAGGTTTTTTGAAAAATCAAGCGTTGTTTATGCTGATTTTGGGCAGTGGTGTTTCCTACAGATTTTGGAAGGATGATTGGACGGGGAGGGGGACTTTGTGCTCGCGTTTCCCTCGCTTGTTCACGTTGGCTGCTGAGAATGATGCATGTGTCGCCTCTTGTTGGCAGGACGGTTGCTGGTTTCCGACCTTCCTTGCCAATTTCTCTGAGTGTCGCCTCTTGTTGGCAGGACGGTTGCTGGTTTCCGACCTTCCTTGCCAATTTCTCAGAGGATGGAAGATTTTCTCGGCTTTCTGGATGCAGTCAAGGATGCCAGCACTCCTTCAGGCAGGAGGGGCCATTGGGCGTGGCGGGGAGGCCCTTTCTCGACGAGGAACGCTTATGGGGCAATTTCTAGGCCTCCGCCGGCTCGATCGGACACTCTGGTGCGTGATTGCGGTTTCTTTTGGGACCTCAAGCTCCCCGAACGTTTGGGTTTTTTCCTATGGCTTTTTCGTAGGCAGAGGCTGATGACGAGGAATCGTTGCGCGAGGTTGCTTGGCAATGTCTCAGATAGATGCGTCTTATGAGAAAATGCAGTGGAGTCCACTGAACATCTTTTCTTCGCATGCCCTAAGGTCATTGGGGTTTGGCAAGAAGCAGCCTTGAATTGGGTGTGCACTTCGAACTTGGCGACCTACTGTGATTCGTTGGTGGCCAACAGAAACAGAGAGAGGAGGGATATCTTATGGCCCATAGCGAGTTTGTGGGCGATATGGTTGGGTCGAAACGCAGCTCTCTTCTCGGGCCACTGTTTTTACAAGGAGAACATCCTTATACACTGCGCGAGATTGATAGAAGAGTGGGTGTTGTTTTAGCTCTCTGTATGGCTTCTTTTTATCGTCCTATGTAAACCGCATGTTTTATTGTATACTTGTTTAAATAAATTGGGGTAAACACCGATGAGTGTCACCCCCTTCTTTTTGGGCCTCAAAAAAAAACTTGCACGCAAGTCTGCACACTGCCATCCCACTCGGTCGCCACCCATCTCAGATATCTGCCACCGCCTTCCGGAACCCGTCTTCCAACAGCAAAGTCCTCGCAATCTAAAGAAAGAGCGAGGACTATCATCCTCCCTCGAGAACCATGGCAGCGGCGTGTAATAAGACTACGACCTAAGGAGGGCGCGAACACCTGCTAGCAGAAAAGCCTCCAAAGTCTTGCTGGACATCAAGAACCTGTCAAGCCAAGATCTGGATCGCGAGCTACGTCAAGTGAAGAGACACCCCGCTGCGTCGACAACCTGAAGGCGCAAACCGTCAATCGCCTCAACCAGCTCCAAAGAACCCATGTCACCCCCATTATGGCCACTGTGGCGGTCCTCTGATCGCAGCATTACAAAACTTACATTAAAATCACCTGTAATGAGCCAAACCGCATCTTGGAACCTTGCCCTAGTCGCCCATAGCTCGTCCACTAGAGCGTCGATACCAAAGCACATTGCAAGGGCCATATACGTTCGTCACCAATAGCTGCCTACCATTCGCCTTGTGATTCAACAAAAACAACAACGAAAAGGCTCCATGCATTTCCTCCTCAACCAATTCCAGCCTGGTCCCATCCCATCCAATCGCCAAACCCCCAGTCGTCCCATCTGATGTGATAGTTATAAATTCCACCAACTTGTTTCCCCCAATCTTCTTTCACAACTCGTACATACCTCCCGCAATTTTAGTTTATTGCAAAAGTGCCACATACACCTTCTGTTCTGACAACAAATTACGAACTGCCATCCTCTTCTCGACCTGGCCCAACCCTCGGATATTCCATGTGACCAGTTCATTTAAGCAACCGTGGAAACCCCCGAGGCCTCACCAGACCAAGGAATGACACAACCTCCAGCTCCAACCCCTCCCCCGCCTCCAGCTCATATACCTCTTCATTGCCCACATCCCCTTCTGCCTCCACCGCCAGCACTGCCCCCCCCCCAGCCCCCTTCACCTCTTATTGCAACAACAAAGACCCTCCCATCTCTTGTTGCAACAGCACAGGTCCTTCCACCTATCGCAAATCAAATGCCCGCACGGCACCATCACCTCCACCGTAAGTCACCCCATCGCCCCCCATAAACTGCCCAGCAAGGCGGCCTTCCGCCCGGCAATACATCTCCATGCACCATGCCCTCCACCTCTCCTTCAACCTTCACTGGAGGTAACACCGGCCAATTATTCACCCCTCTAACGATAGATCGTAACTTGACCCAGATCGCGACGCTCCTCCAAGCCCGGTCTGCATCACCACCAACAACCCACCGGCACATGCCTCTGAGGTAGCCAAGTCGACAGAGTGACACCGAGAATCCTTCTCCCAAAACCCCGAGCCTCCTTGCTGAGATCGCTCGTCGTAGGCAACCTTCTTGCAAGCCGCCCAGGAGCACTCACTAGACTCCAGAATCGAGTCTGAAGCCACCCTTCGAGCTGAAGCATCATTGTCAACCCGATCCACCAACGGGTCTGAGACTCCGACTGCAAAGCCAACCGGATCCACCTGCGCTCGTGCTCGGAGGGGATCTGCCCCACCTTCTTGGATCCACCTGAAAGCTACGAGGCACTGCTTCATCGCTTCAACTTATCCACCGTAAAGGGCTCGGATCCACCCCAATGACCCGTTAAGCCGGAAGGACCCTTCGATACCCATGCCTTTGGCTTGACGTTGTAGCTTATGCTCGAAGCAACCCCCTTAATTGTCGCTTCTGGCGATCGGGATCAAAATCTGGGAAAGGTGCATCCTCCCCTTCCTGGAAAGGAACCCCCTCCACAATTGCCTTCGTCGACATCGTGCCCTCCCTCTCCGACGAACCACTGACCGCAACGGTCGTCTGGCTCTACTCCCGCACTTCCAGCACGAACTCACACCCTCGGAAGCGTGTCCCGAAGATCACTGGTAGAGCATACTTGAAATGACATCCCTCCGCAACCACCCACGGAGATTAACCTCGTCGCAAGTTTTAGAAACAACCGCTCGTACCCGCATAGCCAGAGATAGCATCACCTGAACCACATCAAAGCTCTGACTAAGTAACAGAAGGCCGCGGATGGAGATCGATCGACCCCATCGCCGAGAATCACGCTATCCATCCCCCACCAAAGGATTCTGCCAATAAACCCTAACGCCAGTACCTTGTGACAGCTCCAAAAACCGTCGGGCCTCCGTCGGCAAAAGGCCTCGCACGCACACGACCGTGCCCTCCAGCTTTACCACGTCGCCACCGAAGTCGATTCCAATCGCCTAGCCAACATCTTCCATCACATCGCCCAGGCACCGCCCCTCACGTTGGCACACCTCCACGAGCAAATCCCCAACACACACCCCGCCACCCCTGCCTCGGGCTTCTCAGGCTCCTTTGTGTGTCTTGTCGGGCACTTGAAGCTTCTGGATCGTTTGCCCTGCACTAGAAACACTTGATCGAATACCGACAACCCGTCGCACGATGGCCCCAGCCTCCACAACCCGGACATCTCCCCCTGAATCCCGAACCTCCAGCTCCATGACGTAAATTATCCCCAGTTGGCAGAGGACGGTCAGGTTTGGGCCCCCGAGTCACCCTTGTCCAACCCCCAAACGAGACTCGCGCCATTCTCAGGGAGGGTGAGAAGATCTTCTCCATATCCCTCATGCCGGGATCATATTAGTTCTTAAAAAAATAAAGAACATATAAATACGCACTTATTCAAAAATAAGGTGCATTTAGCAGACCAATGTGCATTATATCGCACATGATTCATACTTGTTGATGTTGATATTGATTGTTAACTGTCGAGAGATATTAGAAAGGAAATGATGAAATTTAAACAATAACTTAGTGACATCAATGAAGTTTATTTAGCATATTAACTCTACATCACAGTGTATATTATATGTCAACAAAATGTCGAGCTATATCAGATATCATACGAACAAGTCAATGAGTATAATAACATATATGTATGCAGGCATTCCTTGATCAACTTTAGAGTTGTTTCATCTCCATCACAAAAGGGAGGACCCCCCCCCCCCCTTCAATCTGCCTCAATCCGAAAAAAATATATAAATCATAGTATGTTTTTAATACCAGGTATAGAAACAGAAGCAAAATCCCAAACGAATAAATTAAAAATAAAAAATAGGTAATATTGAGCATTATCGACACCATATCGATAGTATCAGTTGATATTGTCTAATATCTCTGAACATTTGTATCGAAAATCTTCAATTTTTGACTAATATGAGAGGAATTGTCGATATTTTATCAAATATCTAGCGAGATACCAGGAGATACCCTAGAATTCAGAATTTAGTATACACCTGAATACAGAAACTATCTCTCTAGTGATATAGATATATCACCAATATATCATGAACAAATCACAAATTTTGTAATACTGAAACTATCTCTGTAGTGATATAGATATATCACTCATGAACAAATCACAAATTTTGTTATTTGTTTGTATCCTCTTTGTTTTCAAATGTTTTTATAAAGGGAATGTTTAGAAAACCTCAATAAATCAATTTCTAAAGCTTAGAGAATAAAAATGACCTTCCAAGCTTTTTCCTTATAAAAGAAGGAGCTAAGTCAATTAATGTACATGATATCGATGATATAACTAGAAATGATGGAAAGTTTCCATTAAATACTTCAATTTTCATCAATATCGATGATACAAATGACCTATTGCTGATATATCGCTTGATATCGATCGACATCGTTGTCCAGGGTAATATCGATATCTCTGACCTGTTGATATGGATATATCGTCGATATATCGAGGATATATCGGGATATTTCGATCCATGACGTATACATGCTGTATCACATATTCAATAAGATATCAAAAGATTAAAGACCTAATTCAAACAGTTACTTTTTCTTGTTGTAATTCTTTGTTGTATATTTGTACTAAACTTTATTTTATCGTTTGTATTAAGTTGTAAGCTAGATAGCTCAGTGAATCATTCCTAATCTAGACCAGCTAACCCTAACCTTATCGATCCCAATGCATATTTTAATCGATCAACATTGATTCCAATCGACCATTTCTTAAGTGTTTTTACTACAAGTTTGATTGACTAACCAGTTTTACAAGATCGATCACTTCCTAATCAACCAATTGAAATCCATGATCGATCACTTTTTGAAATCATTTCAACGGTTCTATAATGGCTACTTTTGATCGATCAACTGCAATTTACTTGATCAATCAACCTTGTATGATCGATCAACATTTGTAGAATGATCAATATACAGCAATGAATTTTTATGATTTGTTACTTATTTTGCTTTCAACGGGCATTTTTCCAAAGGTTCGACCCTACCACTATATGTATGACCCCATACCCATTGTTGGAAAAGAGACCAAAGCTTACAGCAACAAAGAATCTTCTCTAGAGTTGTTATATTCTTCAAGCTTCTAAGAACTCTCAGAGAGATTTCAAGTTTCATGAGCTACTCCGATTATCCAGATTAGCAAAAGCTCTCTAAATCGGCATTCGATGGCCTCCATACTATCATGCTCTTTTATAACTAGTTAGAGACATTTTTCTAAAGGAAACATCAGTGTTGGTGAAATTTTTCCAAATGATTTTATTCTTTTTATTTGTACTTGTTGAGATTATTATATATCTTTGGTGTTATTTTTCTATTTCTTTCTTCATGTATTCTTCCTGCTATTTGCCCAAGAGCTTTTCTCCTATATAAGAGAGCCCTGAGGTCTAATGAATAACAAGCAATTCATTTTCTCCAACATGGTATGAGAACAATGGTCCTAAACCGAGGTTCCTATATCATCCCACCCTAATCCTACCCACACGCCCCCCCCACCCCCGTGCGCACTGCCAGCCAGCGCGGCATCGCCTGCGGACCACACTTGTGCTTGCGTACCACATCTGCCCTGTGCGGCATAGCCTACGCGCCACACCTGTGCGCATGCGCCTACATTGTGCCTCTGTGCACATCTGCACCCTACGCATTCGCGCATCTGAGCCATGTGCCTCCTGCGCATCCGCTCCGTGCCCTGCGCACAATTATGCCAGTGTAGTCGTGTGCATCGTGCATGCATCTTGAGTGCATCATGCATGCATCCGTGCATCTGCGTGCATCAACGCGCACCGCTGCCTTGGGGCCCCTATCCTACTGCAACAAGAGATGAGGATGATTGTATGAGTCTACAGATACAACCAATCCTCTATATGTGATTATACATGCTCATTCAAAGCAGTCTACTCAGTTTTATTCCAGATATCGGCATTCTTGCTAACATGTCAAAAATCAAGGGCGATGTTTTTTCATCGCTTGGTGCCTTCAAGGGCCCGGCTCCCAACGTGAAGATGGATGGGACCAACTACGAGTTGTGGTCCATGCAGTTTCGCACCATGATGCAGTGTCATATCAAAGAGTGCATTCTGACGGATCCAGAGCCGGAAGACAAGACTGGGGCTAATGCTTCTTGGAAGCAAGATGATGCTTATGCTCACATTTGGCTCTCCGTAATGCTCACCACCGAGATTGTTAAAGATATTGTCAATCAACCCATCGCAAAGGCTATGTGGGACATTCTAGCAAACACATATGAGCATGCAAAGAATGAGAGAAAATCCTACAGTTGCAGTTTGATATTTTTTAACCAAGCAGAATGGTCGACCTCTTCATGCACACTTCTCGCATCTTAGAGGCATGTTTGAGCGTTTGCATAGCTTCATATCGATTACTACTAGCACTGAGCAGCAACAAGCATATAGGAATGCAACTATGACAGGAGTATTTCTATTATCTCTTGACTCCGAGTACGATGCAGCACGTACTCAACTACTTACGGGATAAACAGTACCTCCAATGGAGGAGGTTTATAAGAGGTTAAGAAGAATTACTACTTCATCAACTTTTGTAACTCCAACCTCTTCTGCCATGGCAGCTTCTTGTGGCAGAGGAGGGTACTTCACAATTTCGAGGCCGAGGACCACGTGGTCGAGGAGGAGGACGTCAGTGTGGCCCTTGTTCACATTGCCACCGTCTAAGTTGTTGAGACAATTATCTTTCTTTTGTCTTTATTTATAGTTCTCCAGTTTTCCAGCCTTCTTTATCTAATTTCTCCCTAAAGCTTTTCTCCTATATACGAGAGCTCTAGGGCTACATAGAATATAACTTTTCATTCACGACTTCAACATGGTATCAAAGCAGCAGTCCTAGACGAGAGCTTGTGCCCTAAAACCCTAACCCCACCGCAAGCCTCCTCAACGCACGCGACCGCGCCTCCACGCGCAACGCGGCGGTGCCGCCCTCTGCACGTGCTCCCTGCGCCCTCATGCGCACATGCGCTCCCTACGCACGCGTCGTTCTACGTGCGTTCTGCACAGCGATCTCCCACGCGCACTTCTTCAGCGACCGCGCATCATCAGCGCATACAAGCCACCCACCCACGTTCTGCGCAACGATCATGCATCTCCAGCGCACGCACATCTTCAACGCAACGATCGTGCGCAATCTGTGCAGTGATTGCGCACATCTTGTGCAGTGTGGCCTCTAGACTGTGCACATCCTGTGCAGCGCCCGCGCTTCTTCTCATAGCACCTATGCATCTCCAACACACGAGCCTCCCATGCTCATGGCCTCCTTGTGATGTTGCTCTTGTGATCCAACGGAGTCACCAAAGAATGGAAGTGATCATGGTATGAGTCTACACCCACAAGCATCTTCCCATATGTTCGTGTCTACTCTTACGGTGTACAACCCCAGTCTTAAAGACTGTTGTCATTATGTCAGACAACAAAACAGGGATTCCATTCTCGGATGCCTTCAAAAGTGCAGCACTCATTGTTAAAATGGATGGAACGAATTATTAACTGTGGGCCACGCAGTTCATGAGTCTTATGCAATGTAATAGCAAGAAGCATATCCTCAGGCGGCCTTCGTTTTCCGCTAACTTCTCTGATCGTAGATTTGAGGATTTCTTGGCGCTGCTTGACGTTGTTGGGAAGGTGGGTGCCCTTATTGGGGGAAGAGATCATTGGTGCTGGAAGGAAGGCAGTTTCTCGGTTAAAGGCGCATATAGAGCCATCTCCAGACCGCCGCCGGTGACCTCGGAGGTGTTGAACAGGGACTGTGCTTCAATTTGGGCTCTTAAACTTCCTGAGCGTGTTGGGATATTCATGTGGCTCCTCAGGCGCAAGAGGTTGATGACACGTGATCGGTGCGTCAAGCTCCTGGGAGTCATTGCGGACAGATGCTTAATTTGTGACAATGCAATTGAATCTATAGAACACCTCTTTTTTACATGCCCAGTGGTATCACAATTATGGCAGGAGGTTGATATTGACTGGTGCCGATCCGATGAGTTCCAGAATTTATGGAATTCGATTTATTCGAATAGGGCGAGAACAAGAAGGGAGCGGTTATTCCCCATGGCTATTCTTTGGGCGGTTTGACGTGGAAGAAATGACTTGCTTTTCTTGGGCCAAAGATTTTACAAAGAAAACGTCGGGTGCTTTGCGAGGAGATTGTTAGATGATTGGATGTTGTATCGCTCCTTTTTGTGTTGCGTGTTAAGGTGATGTAATCTTCTGTACGTTGGAGGTGTCTCCTTTTGTTATTTAAATATATTTTGATGGGGCGGGCACCATCGAGTGCTTCCCCCTACCTTGCAGACTTTCAAAAAAAAAGAAGCATATCCTCACACAGGAAAAGCCTGTTGACAAGACCGGGATCTCATGGGAGGCAGATGATGCTTAGGCACGTGTATGGCTTTCTGGAACAGTTTCCTTGGAGATAGCCAATTACATATTGATCCAGCCCACAGCGAAGGCTATGTGGGACATTCTCATCGCTACATACTCTCCAGCAAAGAATGAGTCTAAGATTCTGTAACTTCAGCATGACATCTTCACGTCGAAGCAGAATGCTCGTCCTCTCCATACACCTTACACTTCTCTAAGGGGTATTTTTGAGAGGTTACATAGTTACATTCCCTTGACTGCCACATCAGAACAACTCAAGGCTTACAGGGATTCAGTGATGACAAGCATTTTCCTAGCGGCTCTAGACCCAAAGTATGATGCAGCTAGAGCAAAGATTCTTACTGATGCCACAATACCTCCAATGGAGGAGGCATATCGCGGATTGAGTAGGCTCTCCATATCGTCTGGGGGTACTCAGCTATCTCAAACATCATCAGCTATGGCAGCATCACGCGGTAGAGGAGGTCCTGTAGACATCATCAGCTATGGCAGCATCACGCGATAAAAGAGGTCCTGCACAGTTTCGTGGTTGTGGCGGACGTGGTAGGGGAGGGGGTAGTCGCCCCCCTCGTCATCCTTGTACCTATTGTCATAGACTTGGTCATTCTGAGGAAACATGCTATTCCAAGCATGGGTTCTCAGCTTCAGCATGAGTCGCAGAACAGATTTCGCAGTCTAGTAGCTCCTCTGTATCTGATCAGAGATTTGACAACTTAGTAGAGAGACTCATGGAGATTATGCCTACTCCTGGGTCAACAAGCTCTCCTCCAAGATCCTCAAATGTAGCGGCCTCTGCATCAGCATCTACATAAGGTATATCATATGCCTTTACCAGTTGTTACAGGGCAGATTTGTAAGAATGGATCATGGATTCAGGTGCATCCCATCATCTCTGTGGTGACAGAAATCAGTTTAGTGCTTTCAGTCCAACTCATCCTGGACGATCTGTTGTAATAGCATATGGGACACATTCTCCCATTACTAGTCAAGAGGAGGTGCAGTTAACCCCTGCAATGAGACTTGAGAATGTTCTTTATGATCCAGAATTTTCAATGAATTTACTGTCTATTAGTCAAATCACCAAGGATTTACATTATCGTGCCAATTTTGATATGTTTGCTCGTGTTTCAGGATATTCTCACGGGCAGGGTGATTGGATCTGACCCTAAGCATGGAGGTCACTACAGATTGGTACAGTCTCCCTGTGTTGGTGTCTCTTCTCTTCGCATTGGTCCTGCGTTTCCCTATATGTGGCATCTTCGCTTTGGTCATCTTCCTCTGCAAAAGTTGTGTCATGTTCTTCCACAGATTTCTCCTCGCTCTACTTTTCAGTGTAAGGCATGCCAGCTTGGGTAGCATCATCGATCCCCTTTCCAGAGTCGTCAAGGTCGAAGCAGTCAAAGTCTGTTTGAGTTAATTCATTTTGATATTTGGGGTCCCAGTCGTGTCCCAAATCATCAGGAGCATAGATTTTATCATGTTGTTGTTAATGAGTTTTCAAGAGTGGGTCTTTCTTCTTAAAAATAAGTCTAATGCTGGTCGTGTTATTCAGTCCTTTATTGTTGAAATAAGGAACATTTTTCTGCAAAAAGCAAGTTTCTACGGTATAACAATGCCTTGGAATTTTGTAGTACTCAGCTTGCCCAATTTCTTGCATCTCATGGTATTGTGCATCAAACTTCTTGTGCATATACTTCAAAACAAAATCGAATGGCTGAACGAAAACATTGACATCTTCTGGATGTTACCAGGACTCTTTTGTTTCAGAATTGTGCTCCTCGTTCATACCGGGGGGATGCGGTTCTAACTACTTATTACCTGGTAAATCGTATGCCCTTTTCGGTTTTGGAGGAAAAGATCTCGTTCTTGATTGCGTTTCCCGAAATGGATCCTTTCTCCTTCACAACTCGTGTCTTTGGTTCAGTGGCCTTTGTTCATCAAATGTCTCCAGGTCTTGACAAGCTCTCTCCTAGAGCTATCGAATGTGTGTTTGTTGGATACTCTAAGACCCAAAAGGGATATCGTTGCTTCGACCATGTACGACGAAGGTATTATGTTAGTGCAGATGTCACTTTTTTTGAGACTATTATGTATTTCTCTCCAACATGTGATAAGCTCGTTTCTTCAGAGGATGGGGAAGAAGTTTATATGACTCAAAGGAAGTTTGTTGTTGATCTTCTATTAGAGACAGGTATGACAGGGTACAAGCTTGCTACTACTCATATGGATCCAAGTATGAGATTATATGATGAGGATACTAAGGAGATAGAGCTGGTTGGGAACCTCCTATATGCTACCATCACCAGGCCAGATATAAGCTTATTGTTAGCAAGGCGATCCAGTTCATGGAGCAGTCCAGGAAGGTGCATATGGATGTTGTTTATAAGATTTTGAGATATCTGAAGTCTTCACAAGGTATTGGTCTCCTATTCAGCAAAGGCACGTCTCTAGATGTCACAACATGTGTAACTGCAGATTATGCAGGGTGCCCTAAGGACAGGAAGTCCACGTCTGAGTTTGCTATATTTGTTGGCAAATCACTTGTGTCATGGAAAAGTAAGAAGCAGACATCAGTGGCTAGATCTAGCGCAGAGTCCGAGTACAGGGCCATGGCTCAGGGATGCATAGAGATGATGTGGGTCAGGACAGTTCTGACTGACCTTGTTGTTGTTGTACCTCTTCGTATGCAGCTTCTATGTGATAATCAGACAACACTTTTTATAGCAAATAATTATGCATTCCATGAATGTACAAATCATATAGAAGTGGATTGCCACTATACCAGAGACATGATTCAGAAGGGTCCCATATCTACCTCTCATGTGTCTACGGGAGACCAGACAGCAGATATATTCACCAAAGCACTTACTCGAGGCTCGTTCCAAAGATGTTCCAAGATGAGCATGATAGACATATATGCTCCAACTTGAGTAGGAATATTGAGATTATTATATATCTTTGGTGCTATTTTTCTATTTCTTTTCTTCATGTATTTTTCCTGTTATTTACCCAAGAGATTTTCTCCTATATAACAGACCCTGGGGTCTTATAAATAACAAGCAATTCATTCTCCAACAGTACTACTTTTGTCAGAAAGAGTATTATAGCTTGTGCACATTATTGATATAACTGCTTAGCAATATTCTCATGTTGTTGATTTTTCAAAGTTATTATACTTTTTTCAAGATAAATCTTTATGCAAAAAATCTTGGTATTAAATCTAAGAATGTAGGTTTTTCAAGATAACAAACTTTCTTTGACCCAAGAGCTTTGTAAACGGCTAAGTTATCCATGCACAACTTGGAATAGTGAAGTAGTTGATATTCTTGCTGATCGGAAATCCTAAGTCATGAAGACTTGGGACGTGATTTTACCCGCTTTTGTTTCCACATAGACATCTTTGAGCGTTGTGGTCGACTTCTAGTTTTCTTATACTAGCACATTTCGCAATTATACTAAACTCCCTTAAATATTAGACATTGGCATTCCACCCTGTTAGAAAATAAACAAGCTTTAATACCATGTTAGAATTATAATGTGGAAGCGTATCAGAGAAAAGAAAATAATCATTGAGGAACATGGAAATTTTAACGTGGAGCCCTACTCCCTAAGGAGTGGGATAAAATCACTGGAGAACATCTCAAATGGCTAATATATGTATCACACTTTCTCGGTGAGAGGGGCCTATGGTGCAATTTCTAGACCCCCACCCCCCGGCTGGCTCGGAGTTGCTTTCCAGAGATTGTTCGCAGATCTGGGCTCTGAAGCTCCCAGAGCGGATAGGTTTTTTTCTGTGGCTCCTTAGGCGTAAGCAGCTGATGACGAGGGATAGATGCATGAGGCTGCTCTGGGTTAATTCTGAATCTTTGATAGGTGCCTTCTATGTAACGCGGCGATCGAATCGATTGAGCACTTATTCTTCTCCTGCCCCGTGGTAGCTCAAGTTTGGCTGGAATTGGGTCCGGCATGGTGCAGCAGCGGTGACTTCCTCTCTTTTTGGGATTCGGCCCATGCCAACCTGCATAGACCACAGAGGGAGCGGGTTATCCCGATGGCCATCCTCTGGGCGGTTTGGAGGGGAAGAAACGACCTTCTGTTTTCGGGCCAACGTTTTTACAAGGAAAATGTGTGTGTTAGTTAATCGTTTGCTTGACGATTGGAATATGTAATGGGTGTGGTGCAGTCCTTGTTGACTCGGTTGTTCCTGTTATCTTTTTCTTTCGCTTTTAATATATTTTGGGGCGGACACCACTGAGTGTTTCCCCCTACCTTTCAGACTTCAAAAAAAAATGTATTGCACTTTCTCATCTGATACAGGAGGTCTGGGCTTATATAGCTCCACAGAGCCTCTAAGTCCCACCACTGAAAGATGTGGGACTAAACTTCTGGATGTGGTAAATGGATCTTGGAATGATCCATTTACCCATTTTACATGCATGGAAGGAAATATCGCGATATATCGGTGATATATCGCCGATATATCGATATCGACATAGGACCGATAAGGCGATATATCCCGATTTCCAAGCATTTTCTTCACAAAAGCTCATCGATATGGGCGATATTTCGTCGATATATCATCGAAATATCATATCGATACGAAATCGAAACGATATCGATATCGATACGGCCTTACATGCTTACATGATAAATGACGCATACTCTAACACTCCTCAAGATGGAGCATGCAATGCTCAGCTTGGACAAACAAAAAGAAATCTCTCAAACTCACAATACAAGATACTACAGACAATATCAACTCAACGCGCACAATTGTCGGTTGTTGTTGTTGAGGACATCGCTTCTCATGTCGTGCACGTGAGGAGGATAAATGGGCTAGAGTGTGAGTCAAACAGAATCTCCTTATCGGAGAGCATGTGCTCTGTACTGCGCCTGTCAGAATCGCTGCAACTGAAATGAGTCTCCTCATCGGAGTACTCTGGCCCGCCATAACATGTGGACAACTACTCCGTATTTGAAAGGGCTGAATTGAAAAGGCAGTGGAGATAATCCTAGAGTCCATGGTCGCTAGAGAGTGGAGTCTGAAAAAGTCTCCTCGTCGGATAACTGGGTCCCTGACGTGTCCGCAAAAGCCGCGTTAAGAAAGTGTTTTTAATCTTCGTGAGTGAAATTAATGAATGTCGTTCGTTGTAGGCGGCGATCGGAAACAGTCAAGAAATAACCACAATTTTTAATCAAATTCAATCAAGTGGTTTTTATGTTTATTTTACTTGGGCAAGTCCCAAGGTCGATCACAAGGAGGCAAAGGAACAACTTAGATTAATGTCTATTCAATTTTGAGTTCGGTTTTTAAGGCGGTCTTCTTTTTTTTTGGAATCTTTCAATGCACTAAGGGATGCAATATGCAAATCCGGCCTATTTTAGGGACTAAAATGTGAATTCAGTTCAAATGATGTCCGAAAAATACAAAACTTGGCCTAGATGTAAAATATGATGAAATAAGTGCACTGTAATTTTTTTGGAATTTTCTGATGCAATATGAATTTTTTACGAATTTTTGAATGTAAACAAATTAATTTTCAATATTTAATTTTAATAAATATTAAACCTACTTATTTTCGAGAACTAAAATTATCTAAGATCTATCACTAGGTAATGGATCTTAGAAAAATCCTAGACCCTCAAAAATGTGGGATTTTATACTTATTAAAAATCAAACATTGAAATGTGCAAAATGATTTTTACAGGGCAAATGATGCATGCAAATGCAAAGATTTTTTGGCACAATGTTAATCAAAGTAATCTCTACAATATTTGATTTTTGGGGAATTTTTAGAGATACGGTTAATTAACTATGAATTTCCGAGCACAGATTGGGCAAAATATTCCAATTTTCACAAAACAATTATTTATTAATCAACCGTAAATCACGAAAATATCCACAGCATGTCAAAATGTAGAGAATTAAAAGATGAACAAAATGCTATTTTTAAAGAAATAAAATAATGCAATGTAGAGGTCTATAATGAATGACAAAGACAGGGGTACACGTGCAATAATTAAATAGTTAAAAACAATGCAGGGGGGGACCTAATTATAATTACCTAAGAAGCTGGGGGGTTATATGCCAATTTCACAGAGAGGCACGTGCGTAGCACGTGCCCTCTGGTCTGGTACTGGAGCGCAAATAGTGAGAACGTCCTGGGGGCCTTTGCAATTTACCCAAGAGACTCGTGCAATGCACGTGCCTCTGGCTGGAGGGGGCCGCTGCGAATATGGGGGGTCTTCGGGGTCTTTTGCGAAATTTGGCCCGAGGTCACGTGCGAACCACGTGACCTGGGGCTGACGTTCTGCTGACGTACCCCCGGGCGCACGTGCCTCGCACGTGCGCGGGGGGGTCTCGGGTCGGAGCCCCGGCGCGCGGTGGAGGGAGGCGTAGGCGGGTCGGGCCTTGGCGTAGCAGGTGGCTGTGGTCCTCGTGGCGGAGGTGTTCGGCGAAGGCGTTGACGTTGGTTGAGCAGCGTCGTTTGGCGATGGAGTCGGAGACGACGCTGGAGTCAACCGTGGTTGACGAGGTGCTCCTGAGGTGGATGGAGGCGGAGGAGCGTGAAGCTTCTACTGTGAAGCTGCGAAGAAGACGGCGGGGTTGGTGATGACGACGGCGAAGCTCGATGAAGCGGTGAAGCGTCTGGCGGAGTAGTCGTAGGTAGTCGAAGTAGGTGACGGAGAAGACGTCTGGGCGTTGTTGTCGATCGGGGGCAGCTCTGGAGGACGAAGGCGAAGGAGTTGAACAGCGATGTCGTTGTCGTCGGCTCGACGGAGGACCGGAGCGAAGGCAGCTCGCGCGAGGGCTGTGCACGGCAAGGCGTCGCCGCCTTGGATCTCGCCGCAATGGCGACCCACCAGCGCTGTCACCGCCGGGAGGAAGGCCAAGGGGTGATCGGCGGATAAGGATGTCGGAGAAGATGATCGTAAGGGAGAGCGATGGTTTCGACGGGGGTAGAGCGGAGAGGAGAGGGTGAAGCTCGGAGCGGAGCTAATACGCTCGGAGGTGAAGAGATAGAGAGAGCTAGAGAGAGAAAGAGAAAGAGAGGTAACCTGGTGTAGCATCCGGTTTCCAATCAAACCCGAAGTCGTCCGATTTTGGGTCTAACGAACCCAAAAACATTGTCGGTCAATACAAACCAACCTAAAACGACCAATTGGTAGTGAATCAAAAGTTGCTCGGGTGAAATCGACCAAAAATCGGTCGTTTCGTAATGCGTGCCGCAAAAAGCCGCGACGCAAATTCGGAAACCGTAAAACGAACCGAGACCGTCATTAGATCCGATTCGACGACACGAGACCAACGGAATCGACCGTTCGTCAATCGGAGGTCATATGGTAATTTAAATTACAAAATTTAGTCTTAGACAAAAGCCGTATCCGAAAATTTCGGGTATTCGAAACTCGACCGAAAGTATTTCAACATTATACTCATTTTGATCGTCGTTGAAAGACGATCAAATCGAGACATTTCACATCGAAATCCGAGGTCCGAGGAGTGAATACGGTCATAATTTAACCTTTCAAATAAATGAATTAAAATAAAATGAAATTTGTTTTCTGACTGCTGTCCAGACTGCAGAGGCGTGAGTTATATTCCTCTTCTCCTTTTTGTTTTTTTTTTCCTCTCTCCTCTTATTCCACTTGGCACATTCTTCTCCACATGTCAATAGCAAGTTCATTTACTCCCTCAATATATACTACCCCAATTCTCCCAACGAGATCCCCAACTCTCCTTCTTTTCCTAAATTCCTAAAAAAATTCCAACTCTTCCTCTCTCGTTTCTTGTTTCCCCCTTCCAACTTTCCCCCAAACTTTCAATTATTCATCCATATTCTCATTATTCTCCCATTTCCAGCCATGTGAGAAGCCAAATCACTCCAAGCTGCCGTTGTCCCTTCTCCTATTAAAGCTTCTTCCGCCATCTCTGCAGCTCCAGATCAGTAGAATTAGCTCCTGCATGCTCTGAAGAGATAGGGCTGGAGCTCCTGCATGTAGTTGATCTTCATGTGGAAAACTTAGGTACCATCCTTGGCCTCTTTTGCTGCCATGCATGTTTTGGCTCCTCTTGAATATCCATATGTGCTGCATGATTAGGCATTTGGGTATGATTATTTATTTTTGATGAAAGAAGGCAATCAACATTGATGTTTATAAAGTAGGTGCCTATAATAAGAAATAAAATAAGATATTATGGAGGATTAGGTACTCTATCAAAAAGTTTCTCTTGAGGTTTCTTTTCATTAAGATAGCTCCAGTAACTTCCGATCTTTTGATGCATTGTTTTTGGGGGTTTCTTGGTAATATAGAAACTAATAGTAAATCCACCTGTTGATTTTACTCTCTGATTAACTTACACAGTGATTAAATAATGCTGGAAAAAAAAATATTTATTAATTGGTGTTGAAAATAAATTAAATGGTGCTGGAAAGTACCGTTAACGGAAATTTTAAGAAGACATGAAGGCGTCCTCGCTGTTATGTTGAATATAAGTAGTGTTCAAGATCAGTCCATTAATATTTAAATTTTGTTCTTTACATTCTAATGTTTTTCTTTGGATAATTACAAAGCTGATTAACTAATAATATTGGGTAATTAGACATGACAAATAATGATTAAACATTTTGTTTTTTTTTATCTCATGCTCGTTCTCTACTTTTCAATGAAAAGATGTCAGCTCTATTCTCTATAAATCATTATGTTCACATTATAAGTCCTGCATGTGACTTGATTTGAAGATTTAAATCATTATGTTCACATTATAAGTCCTGCATGTGACTTGATTTGAAGATGATACTGTGAAAGGGATGATAACTGATGTCCTTGAAAATACGAAAACAAATGTATATATATATGATTTGATAATTTAAAAATAAAAATATTGGTTCTGAATTAATAATGGATAAATTTGTTAACAACAGTAACTAAGTTCTCCTTTCTTTTTACACTATCTCTACTTAAGTGTAGAAGACAACATATGAAAATAGCCTTTCTCCCTGTTATGATGGGATATTCAATCAACTCTGGAATTCAATTATAAGATCACTATATGTCAAGATAGACTAACTGATTAAACGCTATTGAAGCATGATGGGCCAAGACTCATAGGTCCCAGGACACCCACCTTACATGTCGTGAATCGAAGTAATCATTTAATTTACAACGATGAGAATCTAAAAAGGGCATTCGAATTATAACCATAAAATGGTTCACGTCCTAATAGATACTTAGGTGATTATAAGTATTAGGAATAGAAATCCCAAATCAAATACTCCTTGAATATAATCATCATCACGAGTTAATCCTTTAGGTATAATCTATTACCTATTGATCACTATTGATAAGATCATGGACTAAAAGACCTAGATCTGTATCATTAACCAGAGAAAGGACTGAAAATAAGATGAAAAGTCAGGGAAGAAAAGATAATGGTGAATCAATAACTTATAATTAATTATGCCGGTCAGGACGACCTTAGGCCTGACCGTGCGAGGGCGCGGTGACCCTCAACTGGGCGGGAGAATAGGAAGCCCAGTTAGGGCAGTGGCCGCTTAATGCGCGGGTCTAGGATCCCAGTCTCCTTTCGTTTTTACGCGAGCTCGCAGTGTTTTTACGCCTCGTTGGGATCCAGACTTTAGACCAGTTCCACTGACCCTGTTTTAGGATGCCCAGGCGGGGGATCCTGGTTTTTCAGCTTTACGTACGAGCTCGGTTGCCCGTACTAGTCGGGCTGTGTTTCTCTAGAGCGACTTTTCTAGGGAGTCTCTCTCACCCGTCTCAGTGGCGTAGTTGGAGAATAGACCTATCCCTCTATTGGACCGCACTTCCAATTAGAGGGCGAGACGGAAAAGCCATTTGCAGGCTTCTTCACCGCTTGAGTTACTTCGCCAACAGACTGGCGATTATATATCTAGATCATTCATATCTATATCTAAATTACCTGGAGTTATATCTGAATCATTGAAGTTAAGAATTGGAGAAGTTACGATCAAAAGACCATTCTCTCTACCCAAGAATTTAAATAAATCAATAGATCTCTACAATCTCAACTTTTCCATTTTTCACTAAACAACATGATCTCTAAGGAAAATGATATATGCATTCCCCCTCACACACTCATGATTACACAACTGCTATCGAAATAAGGTTACATATGGGAAATGCCGGGTTCAGGGGAAAGTTATTAGAAATGCATTACGAACATTTGAGATGCTTACAAGTAACCTGAAAAACCGTTTTCATTTGCAAGTAGAATTAAATCTTAATTTGAGTTGCTCTCGCCTTTCTGCTTGTTTCTTTTGTAAATAATAAATGTCCGTTATTTTATATAAGTTTTTGGGAGGTACCAGCAACCGCTGACGTCTTTTCTTCCTATTGTGTGTGGCAGGCAAACAGCCTGCAGTTTAGTAGCCGCACAGTATATACATGCTTCCAGGAGATATAGTGTACACCTGACGGTATGATTTACTTTGTCTTAGTTTTGTTCAGATGATGATGTAAATGCTATCTCTTTTGTCACATTTTGGGATATATGATGTAACATGGAATATGCTTGTACATGTTGTAAATGGATATGAATATTAATGAAAAGAAATTTTGGTGATGTCTGTCTCTTTTACTTGTGGTCATGTGTTGAGAATGAATGTCAGAGTCGCGAAAAAAATTTTCCCTGTATTTTCGCAACTTGTGCGATATAATTGTGAATGATATCTTGTGAATTGCGCGTAAACGGGTACCCGGATCCTGAGGGGTTTACAGTTTGGTATCAGAGCAGTGGTACCCCGATACGCACATTCGCGATATTACAATTCCGATCGCATTAAGTTCTCGAATAGCGACAGTCTACCGACTTGTCGCGAGTTCGAGAAGGGAAATATGACATTCATATTCAATAACCACAGATGTCACCAATTTCATTAATTTTCCTCTTATATCCCAAGAAGAAAAAAAAAAAAGAAGCATTTATGAAATATCTGTCTAGGGCATTTTTATGACTAATTATGGTTCTTATGCAGAGCCATGGCATCTCGACCAGGTCAGGATACTTCTGATCAGCTGGCACGCATACTGAGCGCACTTACTGATCTTCAGCAGCAGCAGGCTGCTATGAGAGGCCAGCAGGAGCAGATATTGGCCCAGCAGACCGAGATTGCTGACAGGCAGACGGACATAGAGATGAGATTTGAGGATCTGTCAGATTTCACGTACCATCCATCTCAGGATGGGATACGACAGGACCAGCACCAGTCCGTTGAGGTGGAGCAGCCTCATCCTGATGATCCATTAGAGGACATTCCAGAGCTTGGAGCTGAGGAGGATGCAGACTTAGACAGGGAGCAGGACCCTGTTGACTTTGCTGACGAGGATGCACACGAGTTTGCAGCCATTCACAGGCACCAGTCAGTCTTTACTTCTTATCAGCGGGCCAACATACCCTTGTTCGAGGGCACAGGTCCACCAGATGACGCTGAGCAGTGGCTGATGAGAGTAATGAAAGTGCTCAGGGCGATTAATGCGCCACGAAACACGTGGCTATCTTTCGTAGAGTACTCACTGATAGACTTCGCCGAGCGATGGTGGATGGTCGTAGTGTCCGAGTTAGGCCGAGAGCCTACTTGGAACGATTTTGTGACGAAGTTCAGAGCCCACTTCTTTTCTGCGAAGTGGAGGGAGTCCCAGCGCCGACTGTTTGCCGAGCTTCGTCAGGGACAGATGACAGCCCGGGATTACTTTATCAGATACACAGAGCTGTCACGACACACACGAGCAGCTGGCGCATTTCCAGAGGAGAATCTGGAGAAGTTCATTGGCGGCATGCGAGAGGAGGTGCAGGAGAAGCTGGCTGGACTACACATCACTTCTATCTCCGAGGCTACCGATGCTGCGGAGAAGTTCGAGGACATCAGAGGGAGACGTTACGGGAGCTCGTCTGGAGCACCGCCTAGAACGCGGCGATATTTTGGGCCGATACGTCGACCGTTTCAGCAGCAGAGGTCAGCCAGACGGTTCCGACCTACAGGTTCGGCATTCTCTGGCAGTGCTCGCTCTTCTCCATCGACTACTCTAGGAGGAGCACTTGCCGGACGAGGTACAGAGTCCACTCGACCATCTGGGTCGCAGCGAGCAGATAGACCACCTGCAGGACCAGCTCGGAGCACGGACACAGCTACTCCCTCTACTCGACCAGTCCGGTGCTACCGATGTCACGAGTGGGGACATTACCGTGCACAGTGCCCACAGGCTTCTGGCGAGCCTCAGCCACAGCCTTCACAGCCACAGCCTCAGACACAGCGATCAGGGAGTTTCCGTGGCAGGAACTCCAACTTTAGGCGACAGCAGCCAAGACAGACGCAGAGTGTGGCAGGATCTAGTGCTGCATCAGCCAGGCAGGGGCAGTTACACGTAGTCACTGAGGAGCAGGCACGTTCAGCCGCTACTGTAGTGAAAGGTATGGTCTCAGTCTTGGGCCGACCTTTCCATGTTTTATTTGATTCCGGCGCGACACACTCTTTCCTTGCTTCGAGGTTGCTTGTTTCTTTAGATAGAGTTGCAGAGACGCTATCGTCTCCATATCACATCCGAGGGCCAGGTGGCCAGTTATTTGTCATATCTCTGATAGTCAGGCACTTGCCCGTACTGATTGGCGGTTACGAGATGATCGCAGACTGTCTACTCCTACAGCTAGATGAGTTCGACTTGATTTTAGGCATGGATTGGCTATCCACTCATCATGCACTTGTTGATTGCTTTAGGAAGACGGTTGTCTTCAGGATTCCAGATCTACCCGAGTTCACGTTTGAGGGTACTACACATGACTCCACCATGGAGTACATTTCAGTATTGCGAGCCCAGCGACTTGTTGATCAGGGTTGCGATTCTTACCTTGCTTTTGTTCGAGAGGTGTCTGATCAGGAGCCGATGATACAGGACATCCGAGTAGTCTCAGAATACCCTGACGTATTTCCTGATGAGCTACCAGGGCTACCTCCTGAGAGAGAGATTGAATTCGAGATCACATTGTTGCCAGATACACAGCCGATCTCGATGGCACCATATCGCATGGCACCAGCCGAGTTGAGGGAGCTGAAGGTGCAGTTGCAGGAGTTGCTTGACATGGGATTCGTGAGGCCGAGCACGTCACCTTGGGGTGCTCCGGTTCTATTTGTCAAGAAGAAGGATGGATCCATGAGACTATGCATCGATTACAGGCAGCTGAACAAGAGAACGGTGAAGAACCGTTATCCTTTGCCGCGCATCGATGATTTGTTTGACCAGCTCCAGGGATCTTCGGTTTTCTCGAAGATCGATCTTCGCTCAGGCTACCATCAGCTGAGGATTCGCGAGTCGGACATTCCGAAGACAGCCTTCAGGACTCGCTATGGACACTACGAGTTTGTGGTGATGCCGTTTGGGCTCACCAATGCACCTGCGGCTTTCATGGATATGATGAACCGTATCTTCCGTCCATACTTGGACAAGTTTGTAGTGGTGTTCATCGACGATGTGCTCATCTATTCACGGAATGAATGGGATCATGCGAATGATCTACGAATTGTTTTGGATACATTGAGAGAGCACAAGCTATATGCCAAGTTGAGCAAGTGTGAGTTCTGGTTATCCCAGGTCTCATTTCTCGGGCATATCATTTCTGGAGCAGGCATTGCAGTTGATCCTGCGAAGATAGATGCAGTTATGTCTTGGGAGCAGCCCAAGACAGTCACTCAGATTCGGAGCTTCCTCGGATTAGCGGGCTATTACAGACGCTTTGTCAGCGGATTTTCACGCATCGTCCGTCCATTGACACGATTGACGCAGAAGGGAGTTCCATTCATTTGGGACGATTCATGTGAGCAAGCCTTCCAGACACTGAAGGAGAGGTTGACTACAGCGCCTATTCTTGCTCTTCCTTCAGGCACTCAGGACTATGCAGTCTACACGGATGCATCTGGAGAAGGTCTCGGAGCAGTGTTGATGCAGAGAGGACAGGTGATTGCTTACGCATCACGACAGTTGAGACCGCACGAGCGGAACTACGCCACGTGTCAGCACCAGAAAATTCGAAGAGAAATCATTTTGTAAAATCAAAAAGAAATAGCAAATGACCTCGGATCGAAAAAGTTCCTTCACGAAAAATGCTCGTCTCGATGAGATCTACAACTTTCATGAAGACATCAAAGCCAAAATCGGTCAAATGTAAAAAGTGAATTTTTGGGGTATCCCATGTACATAGAATACCTTGATTTTTGGTTTTCTAATTTTTTTGTCATTTTTAATCGCGATAAAAATCCGGAAAAATATGGAAAACTCAAAGATAAATAAAAGAGACCTTAATCTAATTTTTTTTGGATTTTTATTAATGAAGAAAATAAGTACATAAAATACAAGGTCAAAAACCGCGAAAATGTAATGTACAAAAGAGGCCCAAAACCCAACTTTCACATACGAGCTCCGATTCACTTGAACTTGGTCTTGTTTTGAAGGTAATTGAATGTGTATTAGTTCAAAAGTGAGTAGGATCAAGTCGGACACTGGATGGGGAAGATATGTGGCTTTTAGTCCGAAAAATCCTGAAACTAGGGTTTGGGTTTTTGGTCCACTTAACAGGGTTAGTTTTTTTTTGAATTTTTTATTTATTCTTGTTAGTGGTGTGTACACAGTGGAAGTGAGTTTGTGGTATGCGGTGTTAGCATGAAGGAGTTAAAAATAGGGGAAGTTAGGCTATTCACAGGTCACTTTTGGCTTGGATTTTTGGCTTCTTATTTTATGCAGGAATTAATGCTAAAATGCAATTCTTATGCAATCATGCCCGAATGCTAATTATGCGAAATAAATGCAGAAATGCAAGTGATTTTGAGGGACTTGAGCCTAATTAATGAGACTTAGAGTGATGAATCCGAGATTCATCAGTCCCTCCCATACTGACTCTGAGAATGGGATCTCTACTCTAGAGTCCTTATGAAACCACATGAAAACTCTAGCCCACGTGGTATAGGGAATAGGATCTCTACTTTGGAGTCCCTACGGAACACATAAAAACTCTGACCAAAACAAAAGATGGTGACCACGATAAATGATGGCAAATATGTGTACATCTGAATGAGGATTTGGAATATGAATGTCGAGTCTGAAATCTGAAAACTATATAGTCTGAAAATATGGCTGGCATAGAGTCTGGAGAATCTGAAAATGTGGCATGTAGCTCTATACAGTACTCCTCCTTTCTCACATACTAGTCGGAATGAAGATATCGACCAAGATGGGAGAAGACAAGAAGATTGGGGGAGAAACATGAATCACATAAGTTGATCTCTTTTCATTTTTTAGCCGTTCAATCCATTTTTTTACGGCTTTTCAACTCTCTTTTTTCCCGTCGCGTACGATTTTTTTATATACATTTTTCAAAAGAAAATCTCATTTTTTTGAAACTCTCGACCCAATTTTGGGCTCATATCTGTCTCCCTCTTTTTTTTAAATTGACCTCTTCTCTCTCTTTTTTTAAACTAGTGACCACTTGGGCCCATAAGAGAATCCCCTTTCCTTTCTTTCTCTCTGTTACCCAACAGAAAAACGAAGAATTTTTTTAATGTTGGGCCCCATCTCTCTATTTTTCACAGATTAGCCCACTTTCGCCCTTACTTAGGGTTCCCACTTGGAAACCCTTCTCTTCGATACACGCCGCCTCTAGGGTTCCCCTATTGAGAACCCATTCTTGACACGATGCAGCATGGATGATGCTACTTGGAAGTCGGAGGGGCGGTGATGCGGATTGGATTTTAGCGGCGTCAAAATAATAATATTTTTTTGTGGTGGAATTTGGTAGAAGAACGAGATGGGTTGAGAAGAGAAATTGGAAGGGTTGAGAAGAGAACTCGCCGGGAATACGAGAGGTTGAAGGAGGAGAACCGCGGAGATCGCGTGGAGGGAGAAGAGAAAGAGGGAGAAACTGAGATAAACTCAATTTTGATTCATACTTGACTGTCCCTTACAATAGGCTACCAACCTCTTTATATAGTAGAGGTGGAATTACAAAAATAGAAGCAAATCAAATCCCACTCGATCCTAATTGATTTGAATTAAAATTCAAATCGACCTCTATCCTAATTTGACTCTAATTCAAATTCGAAAATCAAATTTAAACTAACTAATTAATTTCAAGATCACACACGATCCCTTTACTTAAATAAAATTACGACAACTTAAAAAAAACGTAAATAAAAAATAACGGCTAGAATTAATTAAACATGTGGCCCTATAATTTGGGTCACGCTGCATCAACTCTCCACCGCTTTAAAAATTCGGCTCCTGACGAATTGCGTGATGTAGGTGGATCGTTGGAGAAATCATCCTTGAATTGAGGCTTCAATTTCCGCCAATTAGATCCCTTTCAACGTTACGTTTGTAGTTCTTTTCAATTGAAGGGCGTCCCTGCAATTTTCGTACCCCTTCAATTTTTCTCACATTCCTTTTGCCCTGGACCTTTCTGTAAATAGAGAATTTAGGAATTTTGATTATGCAATTTTTCCCACTTGAATTCCAATCCCCTTCTTCCAGGGATTTGAGTTCCCTCAATCTCGGACGAATCGTTAGGGCACGGGGCCCCTGTGGCGTTATAGGCGCGTGGGGCCGGTGACCACGCAAAGGCGGCGCGGCGGCTCCTCGAGGGCGCGATTTGGGGCGGCGGTGCTGCTGGTGGGGTCGGTGCGGCTCGGTGGAGAAGCCGAGGACGCCAGGGGTGTTGCGCGGGAGGGCGAGGGAGGGGCCGCGTGGTGGCGGGCGGAGGGTGGGGGTTCTGGGGAAGATAGCGGGGGAGGGGAGGCGCTGGGGGGGTATGCTGCGGGTGCGGGTAGGGCGTTGGGACCGCGCGGGGAGGAGAGGGGCGGCTGGTGGGATGGGGAAAATGGTGGGCGAGGGGCGCGGGAGCGGAAGAAGAAGGGGGAGGGCCTGGGGAAATGAGGGGAGGTCGGGGCGATAAGCACAGGGAAGGGGGTTCAGGGGTGGGGAGGGGAGAAGGCGCCGGGGGGTGGGGTTCTGGGCTGTTGGGGTTATGGGAGAGGGTCGGGGGTATGGGGCTGCGGGGGTGGGGAAGGCGAGAGCAAGGGAGGCCTGCGGGGTTGTAGTTGTGGGGGGGTATGGGGTTGTCGGAGGGGTTGTCGGGGTGGGGCTGACGGCTGCGCGGACCAGGGAGGGCAGGAGAGGTACCTGGGGGGGTCGGGGTGGCTCCGGGGTGGTTGGAGGGGGCAGCGGAGTCGATGCTGATGGCGGAATTGGTTCTGGAACGTGCTGGACAGCGGCTTGATCGGCTTCCACAGCGAGTTTTTCGTCGTCAAAACTCACGACAACAGCTTCGGAGGTTGGCGGCTTCGATTGGGCGTCGCGGTAGGCCTCAAAGTAGGCCATTAAGTTCCGAGACATGGACTGGAGGTTGTTCTGCAAGTCACGTATCATGTCCCCCGTCTCTTTGAAGGTGGCGTCGATGGTGGAGATGGCTCGTCGTGTTTGTTCGGACGAACGATGATGTCGGTGCGAGCGCCGGGACGGATCGTTAGATCGTGAGGACGATCTAAATGCCATGCTCTGATACCAAATGATGCGGATTGGATTTTAGCGGCGTCGAAATAATAATATTTTTTTGTGGTGGAATTTGGTAGAAGAACGAGATGGGTTGAGAAGAGAAATTGGAAGGGTTGAGAAGAGAACTCGCCGGGAATACGAGAAGTTGAAGGAGGAGAACCGCGGAGATCGCGTGGAGGGAGAAGAGAAAGAGGGAGAAACTGAGATAAACTCAATTTTGATTCATACTTGACTGTCCCTTACAATAGGCTACCAACCTCTTTATATAGTAGAGGTGGAATTACAAAAATAGAAGCAAATCAAATCCCACTCGATCCTAATTGATTTGAATTAAAATTCAAATCGACCTCTATCCTAATTTGACTCTAATTCAAATTCGAAAATCAAATTTAAACTAACTAATTAATTTTGAGATCACACACGATCCCTTTACTTAAATAAAATTACGACAACTTAAAAAAACGTAAATAAAAAATAACGGCTAGAATTAATTAAACATGTGGCCCTATAATTTGGGTCACGCTGCATCAGGCGGTGATGCTGCCTGGAATCTGTGATGTAGCACCACCTCCTACAAAGGATGTCGCACCTGTAGCGAAGCCGCACCACTGCCTGCAGTGGGAGCTCCGCCTGGAGATGGGGCTGGTGATGAAGGAGCTCGCTGCCTAAGAAGACGTGGTCGCCTGGAGGGTAGCGTCGGATCTGCACCAATGCTTGCGCTGGAAATCAGAAGAGGGAGGCGATGGAGCTCTCCCCGCAGTGGCGCAAGTTGGCCTCCTGAAAACCTTGGTGATTAGCTCCCTCTTGTTGTGGGAGCTGGAACAATACATTAGTTGGGAGATACATCGCCACGATAAAGATGAGAGACACGAGGGGCGAGACGATAAGGAGTTGGTGCTTCGTTGTCGCTTGGGGGGTCCCATCTCTGCCTGAAGCTTGGAGGTGCGCAGATGCCGCGTAGTTCCTGGAATCGCCTCGTGTTGCGAGGTGTCGCGAGGGTGCAGCCGCCTATGGCATTGGGAGGAGCCGTCCCAAAGGCTTGGGGTCTCTGACTGTTGGAGTTGGGGTCTCCGATGGAGCCGTCTGGGGAATCAAGAGGAGGCCACTGCCTTGGATTAGGGATTCAACAGATAAACCCTAGAATGGAATCAAGAACTCGATCACGAACTCCCATGTTTTCCGATCTTGTACTTGAACAAACCATGAACATGATCTTCATAAAAATGATCTTCAAAATTGAACAACAATTGAATCGAATCTCGAATAAACAAAAAACATAAACTTTCGAGAATCGAACCCGCTCTGGTACCATGTTGGAAAATAAACATGGCTCTGATACCATGTTAGAAAATATAATGCAGAAGCGTATCAGAGAAAAGAAAATAATCATTGAGGAACACGAGAATTTTAATGTGGAACCCTACTTCCTGGGATGAAACCACAGGAGAACGCTTCAAAGGGTTGATGTATGCATCGTACTTTTTCATATGATACAGTAGGTCGGGGGCTTCTTATATAGCCTCCACAGAATCTCCAAGTCCCACCATTGGTAGATTGTGGGACTAAACTCCTAGATGTGATTGGATCTTGGAAGGATCCATTTACCCACCTTACATGATAAATGACGAATACTCTAACACACCCATCAAGTGGTATTGTGATCCCTAAGAACTCTCGATAAGGACCCATAACTTAACATAAATAATATGCAACCACTTAAATTTGATTCTAAAGGTTAATTCAAAAAAATACTATGAACCCCGAGTAGTTACCAGCACAAGAATATATTTCTAGCATATTAGCAAATCCATTGCCCATAAACATACAAAAGTAGGAAATAATGTTTAATTAATTTAAAACTAACTAGCACCGCATATTAACAATTAATAGTATCCAACTAAAATTTATTTTTTTTTTTTGACACCAACTAAAATTTATGGATTATACTCTTTTTAATCTGTTGGTAGTGCAGTGTACCTCCCGCCCAGAAGACCAGACTTCAAACCCCCCCCCCCTGTGGGGGTTGCGTTAGGTAGTCGAAAGCCAGTGTAAAAAATAGTCGAATCTTTCAACATGGATTTGATCAAGAATCCATGTAGCCGACCCTACTTATAGTGGGAAAAGGCTTCATCATTTTTTATACTCTTTTTGAAATAAAAGAGCGCATGCACCCAGGATGTGCACCCCCATAATTTATATCATCCTTAAAAGAGTTAGAGTCCGTGATTCTACAAGATTTTTGGCATGAAAAGCTGCATTAAATTGACCAAATCCAAGCAATCAGTCTCAACTGCTCGACAAAGTCACACAACTTTACAACGGTGAGGGAATTCCAAAACAACACCATCGAGGAATCCAGCCAAGGAATAAATGCTTCACCCCAAATTTCATGCACTCAATCACAACTGAGAAGTGGTGCTCCAACTCCTCCGGAGCACCATCACAATGCGGGCACATCAACACTGCACCCGAGCAATTTGGCCTATCTGGACATCAGAGGGGCCTTCGGGGCCCAAGTGAAATCACAGTCACACTATAGGTCAGCCGATGCAATAGAAAAATGATCAGGCAGGGCCTTGTAAGCTTTACGTGTTGTAAAAACGTCAGAGAATCATTTTTATAATCTCATAATGTAAATAC
This sequence comes from Ottelia alismoides, assembly GCA_037367405.1. Taxonomy (NCBI): domain Eukaryota; kingdom Viridiplantae; phylum Streptophyta; class Magnoliopsida; order Alismatales; family Hydrocharitaceae; genus Ottelia; species Ottelia alismoides. The sequence continues at coordinate 532,339 of JAZKJV010001469.1, read as the reverse complement.
AAAGTAAATAGTGCAGTGGCAATCGTGGTAACTAGCATGTAAGAAGATAAATGTTTGGAGGCTTTTGAGCAAACAAGTCCTCCAGGATAGATTCTTACACCATGTCGTGTTAATGCAGCAACTTAGAACCCCAAGGAGCCTTAGAACTTGACACCATCTCACCAATCCAAAAGGCACGCTCGATGTGCAGTCTTGAGCCAGATACCTTGAAGTTGTGAGTCTCCTCGAAGCATACACCTCGGCACATGCCTTTTAAAACCATGGTCCCTGTACAACATGCCGCTAGCGCAGCTCTACCCAAGTGCATAAATTGCAAACCCCTGGAGTAGGGCACAAGCATGTGCATCATACGACATGCCAAGGAAAGCCATACAGGGCTCACAAGTAATAATGCATGGGGCAAGAATGTGCATCAAACTCCTCACTTACATATGTTGATCAGAGAAATCGAAAAGATGGTTACAAACAATCCGAGCTCATGCTAACGAAGAGTCCATAACAAAGGAATAAAATATGATCTGACCCACCAACAACATACAACAACAACAACAAAGCCTTTTCCCACAATTAAGTAGGGTTCGATGCAACGCGTCGCAAGTAGGGAACGCCCCAATGAAATCTATATGAACGCCCCAACGCCACAATTAAGTAGGGGTGCTTATATGATCTGACCCACTAACAACATAAACAAACAAAAACTGCTCATGTTAGGAACATTTTATATTACCGGTTAATGCAACTTCGCTTCTGTGACTAATTTAATTTTGGGCATACACCTTACCCCTTTTTGTAAACAGAAAATAAATGAAAACTATTCTACCAGGCATAGTTAAACACGTTGCTACATAAATAAAACATGTATAAAAACAACAAAAAAATCCATCTTCCTGGTATGTCTATCAAACATATAAATACAGTTAAAAAAAGGATCGGGAGAACTGATTACCTATAGTGCCAAACCCAGCCAAGGCAATACCCACCCAGTCTAAGGCATTCATGATCTCCTTCAAATAGAAGTGGGAGAAAACAGACAAAATAGCAAGCCCGCAACCGGAGATAGGTTGTATTATAGATACCTGAGAAAAACATAGCCAATGAGTTAAAAGCAGTGATGATAGATGTGTGTGTGTATAGGTGGAAAAGCTGAAACATGCACCGAAAAAATGCTAACAGAATAATAAAAAAAATTGCAGAGATGTGAATATTCCATTAGAAGGGTATGAACTTTGCAGAGGAACTGATAATTTATACAACCACTGGCGCCTTGTCAATACATTCAAAAGTTGGATTTTGGAAATGCTTAAATATAGGACTTGTCACCATATATTAAATCAATGTGAGATGTCAAAGTACAAATTTCATTTATGTTTCCTACAACCCAAGTGCATGGTTTGCAAACGCAATCATATATCACAGTTCCAGTCCCATCTAAAACCACAGCACTATGGTCTAGCCACAGATCACAAATGCCAGAGGTTGAGTTCTGCAAACCTTGGGCCTATAAGGAGTTGTCTTCTTGACAGTTGTTATTACAAAAGCTGTGAAAAAAATAGTTTTCGAATTCGTAATTATTCCATCTCCATTGCAACACTTCTCAAATCTTCCGCATTCCTACAACTAAATTAACATGATATATGCATCAGATACCAAGGGTGCATTCCTCTCCCTCTCTAGGGAACCAACAGGTAGTGGGGGCTTACTGTCTACTTAGCAAGATTGAACAGCCATGTTGCGTGACTTACCTTCTTCATCAATCCAAATGCTAAACATCTTGATTAGGATCAACTTCCTCCTCATATGCCACATAAAGTTGCAAGCCATCACAAAGAAAGAGGACAATACTAAAGTTGAAAAACTTCAAAGGAGTCTATGCACTTCAAAACCTAAAACTATCCCAGATTTCTTCCATGAAAAAAAATGGCACGCACACCAAATATTGCACCCCAAAACTTAGTCTTATAATGATAAGAGGTAATCGATGACAAGAATCAAAGCCTAAGAAGAGTTTTGCCATGATTTGCAGCATTCTCAACATATAGTTGTTCTTCAATAAACACCACCCCATTACTAGCAAGACAAATAGACCACAACCATGCAATCTGCCTCAACTTCTCCGCAAGCGATGACCAGAGATGCTCTAAAGAGGAGATGATAACCCTGCGAACTAAAGCCTCTCCCCAGTTCTCTCGCGTCATACGTAAGAAATTAAGTGCCCCAGATCCTCACACTCCCTATCCCAGATAGAGCAGGCTACCTCAACGCCAGGTGTAAAACAGGCTCTACACACTTTAGTCATAAAACCCTACAAAGAAACCAAAGGAAAAATTTCACCCACGGAGGAACCTTAGAAGCCCAAACCAATTGGCAGTGCCACAACAAGGATCAAAGACCATAGAACAGGCACTGCTTTATATGCTTACTTTATTGAGAAGCCACCAACTTGCAATTCCCAATGGTCTATGTACTGGGAATGACCATCAACACATCTAAGGTCCTATATCAATTGCAAAATTTGGACGTTATGGCTTGCTCGGAATGATATTGTCTTTTGCTTTTTTGCTCCGGTTTTTTTATGTTGAGAATGTGCTTCATCATGCACGGACTCTCCTCGAGTCCTGGATTTTCTAACTATTAGAAAATATAATGCAGAAGTTGTAATTAGAGAAAAGATTAAAACATTAAGGAATACGGGATTTGACGTGGAACCCTTCTCCCTAAGGAGCGGGATGAAACCACGGTAGAAACCTCAAAGGGCCATATGTTTCATTGAATTATCTCATTGGATACAGGAGGTCTGGGTCTTCTTATATAGCCTCCACAGACTCTCCAAGTCCCACCCCCGGTAGATGTGGAACTAAACTCTAGATGTGGTAATGGATCTTGGAGGGATCCATTTACCCATCTTACATATGACACATATACTCTAAAACTCCCCCACAAGCTGGAGCATGCAATGCTCAACTTGGACAAACATAAGGAAATCTCAAACTCACGCTACAGGACACTACGGACAATATCAACTCAACGTGCACAAATGTTGCATGTTGTCGAGGACGTTGCTTCCCATGTCATGCATGCAAGGAGAAACAAACGGGTTGGAGTGTGAGTCAAACTGAATCTCCTCGTCGGAGAGCATGTGCTTTGTACTGCGCCTCTCAGAGTCACTGCAACTAAAAATGAGTCTCCACCTGGAGAACTCTGGCCCTCTACATCATGTGGACAACCGCTCCATCTCTGAAAGGGTTGAACAGAAAAAGTCGTGGAAACATCCTTGTCGGAGTCCACGATCACTGGAGAATGGAGTCTGAAAAGTCTCCTCGTCGGAGAACTAGGTCTCTACCATACTGGCTCCGAAAATGGGATCTCTACTCTGGACCCAATGAAACCACATGAAAATTGTTAGAAAATATGATGCGGAAGCGAATATCAAAGAAAAGAAATAAACATTATGAACACCGGAATTTAATGTGGAACCCTACTCCCCTAGGAGCGAGATGAAACAACGGGAGAACGCCTCAAAGGGTTGATGTATTCATTTAGCTTTCTCACTGGATACAGAGGGTAAGAGGCTTCTTATATAGCCATCACTGAGTCTCCACATCTCACAACTGGTAGATGTGGGACTAAAGACTTGTATGTTGTAAATGAATCCTGAAGTGATCCATTTACTCATCTACAACTCAAGTGATACATAACTCAAATACTCCAACACTCCCCCTCAAGATGGATGCAAATTCCTTAGTAATACTCCAAGGCTACACAGGTCCCTGAGTAGTGCGGAATATTTTTGTTTTACTTCTAAAAAAATATCGTATTTCCCAAATGCAACATTCATGTCACATTCGGAAAATGTGACCTCTTTTCGATTATTTATCGTGAACTTAAAACGATTTTTAAAGTAGATGTCGTATTTGGAACATGCGACGTCCATTTTTTATTTTTTAAAGTGGATGTCGTATGTTCCGAATGCGACATCCTTTAAAAAAAATAAAGTGGATGTCGCATTTTGGACATGAGACATTTACTTTTTATTTTAAAACTTTTTTTAATTATAAACTGCAGATATCACATTTTCCTAATGTGATATGAATGCCGCATTTGGAAAGTGCAATATAGCTGTAGTAGTCATGTAAAATAAAAATACCTATGTACTCCCGGAGTATTACTAAGGAATTTGCCTACCTCAAGCTGGAGCATGCAATGCTCGGCTTGGACAAACAGAAAGAAATCTCAACTCACGCTACAGGACACTACGGATAATATCAACTCAATGCGTACAACTGTTGGCTGTTGTTGAGGACGTTGCATATCATGTCGTGCAGATGAGGAGGACCAAACAGGCTAGAGTGTGAGTCAAACTAAACGTGCATGTATTGCGCATGTCCGGGCCACTAACTGAAAATGAGTCTCCATCTGGAGAACTCTGGCCTGCCACAACATGTGGACAACTGCTCCATCTCTGAAAGGGCCGAACTAAAAAGCCGTGGAGTGCAATCCTCGTTGAAGTCCGCAATCGTTGGAGATTGGAGTCTGAAGAAGTCTCCTCGTCGGAGAACTGGGTCTCTCCCATACTGGCGCAATTTTGGGATCTCTATTCGAAGTCCCTAAGAAACCACATGAAAACCCTAGCCCACATAACATAGGGAATGGGATCTCTACTTTGGGATCCCTATGATCGATCACATGAAAACCATGGTCGAAACACAAAAGATGGGGACCACTGAACTGATGATCGTATCCATGTGTGAATCACAACTGAAGGACTCGGAACCAATCGTCGAGTCTGCAACTGAACTGTAGAATATGAACAATCTAGCTGGCATGGAATCTAACATCTGGAATGGACATATGACTCTACACAATACTCCATCTTTCTCCTATACTGGTTGGAAAACAGTGACCACATTGGGAGAAGAAAGGAAAATGGGGAAACAAAACATAAGCCGATAATCATCATCATTTTTTCGGCTTTCTCAAAAAAAATCATTATATTTTTTTCATACAGATTTTTTGTACGATTCCTTTTTTAAGCAGTTTCATCTTTTTTTACGAATTTCCCCCTCCCATTTTTTAGTTTTTTTTCCGCGTACGTTTTTTTATACGCACCTTTTTTAGTAAAGCATCTCGGGCCGACTGGGCATATAAAATTGTGGCCCCGCTCTTCCTCACTTTCTCTCCCTCCTTTTTTAAAGACACGGCCCAAGGGGCCCAACATCAAAGAAACCATTTTTCATGCCTTTCTCAATTTTTTAAACCACTGCCTGTTGCCCTACTTGGGCATGGAATATCAAGCATTCCCCCCCCCCTCTATTTTTAACTCACAACTGTGGGCCCCTTTTTTTTACTTGGTCGTAAGTGCAGCCCCCCATAGCTATTTAGGGTTCCCCTGGGAACCCTTCCCACGTGAGACCATTGCCCCCATGGGGTTGTGCTGCAGATAGTCGCAGTGTCGCCGCCGCTTCACGGCCTGGAGCAGCATCATCGCCTGGTGTAGCTCGTCGCTTGGTTGTAGGCGAGAGATCTGTGTCGCCTTGGCCGCCATGGCTTGATTGGAGACCAGAGCGCCAGTGGAGAAGGGAGCTAGCGTGTTGCCTGGATCACCGCACGATGGGCGATCGAGTAGGAGGGCGGCACCCACCTGCAAGGAGGAGGTACGCGCGATGGCCAGGGTCTGGAGATACACTCTCTGCTGGAAATGCGTTAAGTTTGAAGAAGGTGCGCCACCTGTAGAGACCAATATTATTTTTATTATATTATGTACCTTTTCGTAATTCCTGTTTACTTTCTGGACTACTATGTATTTTACCCGTGAGGTCTCTCCTTATATAAGAGAGCCTGGTTCCTTAGAATATCAAGTTACTCATTTTTCCCAACATGGTATCAGAGCCAATGAGCTAACCCTAACCCTAGGCTTTGCCGCCTCTCCCCTAAACCCAAACCACCCACCCTTCCGCCGCCGCCACCTCTTCCCTCCCTTCTGTCAGGACATGAAGATTATCTGGGCAGCCAGGATCCCTCTCAGGGTGAAGATTTTTCTTTTGTGTATGAGGCGAAATCTCTTATGTGATAAGGCGAGGAGGGGAAGGATGTTTGGCTTGGAGGACACGTGATGTGACAGGTGCGAGGGCTCGGTCGAGGATGCGGATCACCTTTTTTTGGATGTGAGACTTCGGCGCATGTGTGGAGGGAGTCAAGGATTGCTTGGGTGGAGCGGCAGGTTTAGAGTCGTTTTGGAGGTCGCTGCAAGCGGTGGGCATGGGTTCGACGGACGACTGTTCCAAGCCTTTTGGTCTGGGAGAAATGAGCTCGTTTTCAAGAACCAGAGGTTCTACTCCGAGAATGTTGTCTCACATTGTAATACAGCTTCTGGTCTTCTATTTAAGGTTGTCGTTCTAAATCTAATATAATTTTGGTTGTGGTGATTCCCGTCTAGGGAGTGCACCCTCTTTTTAATAAAAAAATATAAATCGCACAGAATGGCCATGAATTATAATAAATATGTCACAATATCTATCAGAAAATCACATAACTAGATATAGTTATTGGCCAAAAACTGCACACGGCTGCAAAGAAAACAGACGCCCTTATCTTCCTAGCAGATTCGGATAGGTAATGGAAAAGTTCATCCTGTTTGATACACTTACTGGAGCTTCAGATAACGCTTTCAGCATCAGTAAGGCCCCTAAAATGTCCATGAGGAAACCAATAATCCATAACTTGTTGAAAGCATATGCCCTGATAACCTAGAAGGAAAATATAGATCAGAAAACTACCAGTTTTTTCTTAATTAAAAGACAGTTTTTCCATACATCAACATACACAGTGTAGGAGTGCCAACAGAAGTTGCAAGTTTTAAAAAAAAAGGACCAACATAAAAAATTACTTCCATATTTGCATACGCGGCTATATAGAACTTTAATGCAATTTAAATTAAGACAAAATGGACAAAAATCATGTTCAAAAAGCAAAGTGGGATAGTACGAAGATGCATACTGGATCGAAGAACGCACCATTCCTCAAGGGTCAAATTGCCCAAATCACCCCAAGTGGTATGGAGCAATCACACATCCTAGCAGAAATGGTATCATTCCCATAATCCCATTTCTTCTAACCTCATTTAGAAAGATTCCCAGAAACCCACATTTCTCGTAGTATCAAACCAAAAGAATGTTAGGTTGCTCCAAACCTCCTTTGACACAGGACAGTAAAAGAATATGTGCTCAATATAGTCTACTAACTGGACTCACACAAGGATAGATAGTATCAGGCATGTAAGACTAGTACCTTCTTCTGTAAATCTGGGTAGCACGCATCCAAGAGAAGTGAAGGTAGGAGTCCAAATGGCTGAACCTTGTAGGAGACATAGAGCCAGCCACAAATGACTGAACATTCATCGCAAGGTCCATCAATGTAGACAGTAATCCCCCATTGTGTCCGGGCCCAACCACTTGTCTATTCAAAAGTTGAACTAAGAACCATCACCCAATAGGGGGGCTTAGGAAGTTAACAATTAATGGCAACACCTTGACCACTCCCTTCATGGAAGCGAAGGCCTTGGAGGAAGCTTTGCACTAAAACACGTCACCCAAATAGGGGTTATCGAGATCATGATGCAATTTGGGTAATTGTTGATAGATTGACTAAATCCTCTTACATTATAGTAGTCTACATAACATATATATTGGATCGTTAGGACAAGATTTTTGTGGATGAAGTAGTTAGACTGCATGGAGGTTGTAGCACCAATATCTAGTGTATCCAATAGAGATCCTCGTTTTACCTCTATATTTTCGCATGGTCTATACAAGGCCATGATTATAAAATTAGCATTCAGCATGGAATTTCATTCACAAAAAGATGGCTGATTTGAGCATACTCTATTTAAACATTAGATGACATGCTATGGGCACGTGTATCAAGTTTCAAAGACAATTGGGATGAGCAGCTATCGCTCATAGAATTTAAATACAATAGCATCTATCAAGCTAGGATTGTAATGGCCCCGTATGAAGCCTTGTATTGTCGAGCATGCAGAACTCATGTTTGCTTAAATGAAGTAGGAGAATGTGAATTGATTACGTCGGAATTGATACAAAATTCAATAGATAAAGTTGAAGAAATAAGAAGACATTTGAAGACTGCACAAGTATCTCCTTGGAAGAGTTTGATCAGATTTCGTAAACTTCGAAAATTGGGTCCAAGATACATTGGTCCATATGAGATTGTGGAAAAATAGGCATTATAGCATATTGTCTTATGCTACCACCATAATTGTTTAAAATACATGACGTTTTCCATATTTCCACCCTTCGAAGTACATCCAGATCCATCATATGTTATCGAACCAGAAGAAGTACAATTAAAGGAGGATCTTTCATATGAAGAAGTTCTAGTACAAATTTTAGATTCCAAAGTCCAAGAATTACGAACGAAAAAGATGCCTCTAGTAAAAGTCCTATGAAAAAGCCATGCAATAGACAAAGCCACTTGAGAAAGAGAAGATGAAATGTGATCTGAATACCAACACTTATTCCCAAGGTGACCAAGGTACGTAAATTTCAAGAACAAAATTTATTCTAAATAGAGGAATATTACGACATTCTCATCCTTAAGATGTACTAAATTTAGTAATGTATGATTATGAATAAAAAATTACAATTAAAATGACTATTATTCTTTTTTATTTTTATGCTATAGAAGTACTGCAACGGTGTTCTCTATATCTCAACTTAGATATTGATATAATATCCATCTTGATGAGACGGTTCCAATGGAACTTGATTCATATCAAAGTATCAAACGGATGTTGTTACAAAATTCTATGAATTTTTGAATTGAGGATAGTCCATGTTGTTAAAGCTCAAAATCAACCATTAACAACTGTCATTAGGCAGAGTTAATCATTATTAAGGAGATTACTGATGATTATTAAGAAACTTAATCGTGGATTAAATGGGGATAAACATAAATAGTAATCATTAATCTTGATTAATACTAAATAGGGTAAATTACAAAAAAGGGCCCCAAATATACCTCGATTCATAATTAGGGGCCTCATTTTTCAAAGGTAACAAATAGGGGCCTAAACTTTCAACTTAAGGGTTTAATTTCTACATATAATGGGTTGTTGAAGCTTATAGAGGCCTCTATTTGAGACAAAACATAAGATCAAGCACCCCTTTATTAAAATTGAAAAATGAGTCCCTTAATTGGTAATTGAGACATAGTTGAAGCCCTTTTTTGTAACTTACCCTACTAATTAATCGTAATTAGTGTTAAAAATCACGATTTACATGAGACAAAATCATGGGCAAAACTCATGAGCATAGAAACCATGGTGATAGATAGAACCATGGTATGGAAAAAGACCATGGGAATGAAAATCATAGTATTAGTGAAAATCATGGTATTGACAAAACCATAACATAAACTATTTGTCATAAACCATGGTTTTCACTACTTTGAGGCATATAAATATCCCATATCCCCTCATTTTACGCCCATCCATTGCATAGTCAAAATCCTCCAAACGAAAGGTAAAGAGGATGAGAGAAGCATGGGCGGACCCACATATTGGGTATGGGGGGCACGTGCCCTCCCTAAATTTTCACATCCCTTTTATTTTGTATTATTAAAAATTTTAAAAATGTTGCAATATATGGTTGTGCCTCCCCCACATCCGAGAATTACAAATATGAAATCCACACGAGCCCTCTGTGCCCCACATCATCCGAGAATTTAGAATTGGAATCGTGTCCTCCATCTAGGGATGCAAATGGTTATGGATATATCCGTATCTGATCCATCTCCGTATCCGTTTTATACATATTTTGATATCAGTATCCGTAAAATGGATACAGATATGGATATCATTTTGATATCTGCAAACATCCGTATCCGTATATCAGTTTTCGTATATAAATATAGTTATAGATTTATTTTTAACCCTACATAACATAATTCTATACCTTCTTTTATCATGTTTGTATATTTTTCATGATACAAACACACTTAGTAAATTTATATCATGTGTTTTCTATCTAATTCGTATATATTTTAAATCAATCTATACAACATTTCTAGCATTACTCGTATGTGATCCGTATCCGTTTTACATCCACATCAATTTTTTAAGGATATGGTAAGATAGTTTTAATATCCGTCAATATCCGTATCCGCATCTGTATTCGTATTCAAAAACGGATAAGGATATGGTAATACATATATCCATATCCGTATCCGTCTGTTTGCATCCCTACCTCCATCCTCCCCATGCCTCGTGCACTCCACCCCCGGATCCCAATTTGGCTCCGCGCATTCTCTCCAGATCGATGCTCTTCCCCGAGTCTCCTCCATGCAGTGATATTGCATCCCAATACTTTGCCTCTCCTCTCGAGTCCCTGATAAGAGCACGTCTCAACACCAGACACCCTCGACTCTCTCGCGGTCATCTCTCTCTCCAGTCCTGGATGTGCCACAACAAGGAGTAGGAGCACATGCAATCTCAACTCCCTTGTAACCTCATAGCTTTCATACACTACAAGTCTCCAACTCCAATGCATGTAACAATAATACAATGTCTTCGTTCTTCGTAAGCATATATGTGTATGTTTGAGCAAAACATGTATCATTTTATCAATTGGGTAATGCAATCGGAATCAATTTTTTACCAATATGTACGTTAATGTTGTAGTCTTGTAGATGTTACTTAGGTGCTTTGCAATTGTTTAATTGACCATTATTTATGTCGTTATTTTATGTTGGATATTTTTCATGAGTTGAAATAATGATTTTCAAATCTTGATTAAAAAAAGAGAGGTTTACATCTTATCTCCTATCACTTCCATAAAATTTTATATGTAAAACAATTCTTTATATGTCTCTATGCACATGTATATTCATATTGATTAAAATTTTTTTCTAATATCATTTGTTTATTTTCTATTTATGTGTGCCCCACCTGGGCTGTAATTCTAGGTCCGCCACTGGAGAGAAGGTGAGAGTGGTCGAGAAGAACATAGCGAAGTGGTGTCGGCAAGTAGAGCAGGATCATAGTACCAATGGAGCTTAGCAGATTGCGGGAGAAAGGTTAGTAGATCTAGCCATGTCTTCATGCTTTCTTAGCATATAAGGGGAAACTATGTCAAAATTTTCTTAGGAAATATGACATTTTAAGAGGAAACTATCCAAAATTTCTCAAGGTATATGACCTTTTAAGGGAAAACTATGCAAAAAATTTATAAGAAATATAACCTTTTAAGGGGAAACTTGGACGAAATTTTTTTAAGAAATGTCATTTTTATAGAGGGAAACTCAGAGGAAATTTTATTAGAAACATCATTTGATAATGGACGAAACTCTACCAAGAGATCCGTGTTCATCACGTTTTTAGCCCTTCTTATATGGGTATAGCTTACGGTCAAAAGGAAATAATCAAAATTCAAGGAAAGAAGAGATGGTATCTTTATTTTGGATAAAACCAACATATGCATGTGTAAACATGGATCAGCATATTATATACATTATTTTTCTTTCTATTACATAGGAGGCGAACCCATTTTGGTTGGTGGATTGAGATAAACTCGTTAAGAGGCATAAACATCAAATGTTATAGCTTTTAGATATCTTTTAACGAGTCAGAGGAAGAAAGTGAACTAGACATGGTCACATGGCTAACAACTCGGCGTTCGCTCTGTTCTCAATCGGCAAATCTACTTAGCTTGAGAACCTGAACAATGCAGCCAATTTCACCAAATAACTGTCGAGAGAAAACACCCCCTTTAAGAACAAGTTCCTGAGCATTTTCGAGGAGTCGTATCTTTTTCCTCTTCGGAGGCATTCTCACTTCTCTTTTTTCCTTGGATGATCCACTATAACTCCTCTTTAGAATTGTCCAATTGGGGAATGGCGTGTCGCAGTTCTATGATATCCAACGACCAACCATTTTTGGGAAATGAGAAAGACAAGCGAACCCTAGAGCCAAAACATTGATGTGCAGTTCGCGACCCATTATACAGTATTATACATATCATGTAGTTTGGAAATCAGATAAGTTTTAGCTATGATACATGCAGCTTAGCATTCAGACCTTGTATTGAATTAATATGATTATCCAGGTTAATGTATGGTGGAAAAATCTCAGCTTTTCCTTTCTGAATATTAGAGAATATGATTCAAATTGATATTTGAGTATTTGGTTACAGGGGTCTATATACATCAATATCCAAAAAGAAAATAAAATAAAGAAAATGAAATTGATATTTGCTAATCCATAGGATTGCCAAGATCCTGGAGACGGTAAAGCATTGGAACCCACAACTTCCCCCGTATATATACCAATCATTCAACTTATTCAACAAATCCATGAGCATTTCTAAATGATCGCAATACAACATCCAAAAACAACCAACATAACACAAATTAGATATTTTGTTGCAAACCACAAAACAAACCAAAAGGGAAAAAACAACAAAAGGAAAGGAAACAATTCCAAGGCGGAGGGCAAGATGAGACCTTGAACTTGAGGGAGAGAGGGGGGAGGATGACGGTGCCCTTCTTCTGCAAGACCTTGCCGATGTTGTTCCCCGCCGTAGCTATCAGCGTCAGGCATATGGGTTCCCACATAATGTATGGCGATTTGCTTCCAAATATGTCTGACCTTGATCTTGATTTCGCAAGCTGCTGCTGCTGCTTCTTTCGATTGATTAATCTACGAGGAAGGGAGGAGAGAGGCAGCAGCGACAGCAGTGGAAACGCCTCGATCCGGGTGGAGTGCACGTACGCGTGTCTTGTCCATTTTTGCGCTCGCGGAGGAAGGGGGGGGGGGTGGAAGGCGTCGGTCTGATGTCCCTGCGGAGAAATGTTAATTTGGAATATTCCCGGTATTGCAACTCTTTTGAACTATTGCATACCTTCCCTGGTCGCTTAAATTTATATGCATTAAAAATGGTAGCATATTAATTACGAAATTATATTTTGTTGATTTGGAATAGATCTGTTATTATGTTATTATAATATTGTCGAAAATGAATAACTATAGAGTTGTAATATATACTTGTTAGTAATCAATATATTTCTCAACCCATAAAATATTTAGTTGATAATGATGGTGAAAATGACTTCACGGATTGAATACAAGCTTAAGTCATAGAGATGAAGTTATCATAATCTAGATATACGGATTTGAGTGCAAGTAAAGGAATAATATGTGTGGTGTAATCTACGTGCCAAGATAAATTTTAAATTCGTTACATTTATGCATTTAAATTGAGCATAAATCTGCGTTACTCAATTTGCATTTAATTTCACTTTGAGCTTAATCCTCTAAGAAATAATGTACATAAGTAACCTCATAATAAAAGTGGATTTAGATAAGTAACCTCGTAATCAAGATTAAGTGATAAAAATTAATCAAAATTAAGTAACCTCATAAGTGACCTCATAATCAAGATTAAGTGATAAAAATAAATCAAGGAGAAGAAGAATCTAAATGATAGAAGAAAGAGAGGACGAGAAGTTCAAATTCTATAAAAAATACATAAATACAAAAATATCAGAAATCACATAACCATATTCTCTTCTGTACATAGTTTTCTTATTCAATAGTTTTTCTATTCGAGATTTATTCAGTATTCTTTTGTCTAAAAATTACTCATCTTCTCCCCCATCTCTCTCTCTTTCTCTCTCCATTACGCGATTCTATTCTAGATTTTTGTCATTATTTAGAAAATCATTTACTCTTTCAAATGGCATTTGGCACTAAAAAATAAAACATGAATTTCAATTTCAATAGATCTAGTGGATGTGATCTAAAATTTGCAACTTGACTATGCATTCTTTTACGAGGTTCAATCGAGTCTCACTTGATTCAATCGAATAAACAGTCTCAATTGATTGATCAACGGGATCAATTGCCTCATTTTACGAATAATTGTCAGTGCATATGCTAGTCGTTGGGTATGCGTCTCCCTTTTATTGATGATTGACCAATGATTATTTTGACTAATGATTAGTGATTCACTGTTTAAATTGATGTCGTTTCATTGATTCATCTTTCATTGATTCCTTCTAAAGATTTCATTTCAATTGGAATTTGGTTATTCGCGATGTACAATGATCCATGTTAAGTATCCATGGTTGAATGGTTAAAGCGCCCAACTCATAATTAGCAAATTTGTAGGTTCAATTCCTGCTGGATGCATGCCATTGTGGACTTTCAATAAGTCTATTGGAATTGGTTATGTATCAATAGAATCTCATCGTCCATACATAATAAATTGTTATGGTATGAAACTATGCACTTCGTTTCTTATCCATGCATTTAGAGTGCCCACACTTTAGACATCTATCAGTCAAAAAGAGAATGAAAGAAGAAGCGACGTACTCATATGTGTCGAATCGGGTATCGATAAAGGTAAAGATTATCCTTATGATTTATGATCGTACACAAACTCCCATCCTTTCATGGATGGTCATGAGACCTTAAAAACTCATTGACATATGGGATTTATCCTTGCTCATTTTTTATTTTGATTAATTGCTTTGCATTATTGTCCATTAGATTTTTATTTCTTTCATGATGGATTACATTCTGTACGTGCTCATGATTTTGGCATGACATCGTGAGATTCATGAGAACTTGGGTGAGCTACAAGATAGACTTATTCCTAAGTTGAGCCATCAAGCCATATAGTTCATGAGGTGGCAAAACATGAAGAATACACCAACGAAGAGGGTTCAATTTATTAACAACTTGTTCAACCGACCGATCCGCATTAGACAACTAAAGAAGTCTGCCTTAGGGTGGAGCATTGGCTCGACCTGGCCTGGACTTGACCCGCAAAAGGTCAGGCTTGACCCGAACTCGGTGTATAAATGGGTTGGGTCCGTGCCCTCATATTCCAAAAATATTATAATCGTTCCGGGCCGGGCTCGAACCTGAAGTACAAATGGACCGGGCCCAGGCCCTCATATTTCAAAATATCCATGCTAGAACCAAATTAGGGGACATGGATTTGTAGCCACAATACGTCCAATATTTCCTTCATCCATGAAAAGTAATATTATATCATAATAGTACATACAATATTCATGTGTTATGGATGAATTATATCCATAGAAATAAATTGGAATCAAAGTGCAACTTCATGGAATCAAAATTGGTGCGGGTTGAGCCCGGCCCGAACCGGAGCCTGATCACGTGGGCCTTGTGTCAGGCCCGGGTCCTCGGTTTGCTAAAAAAAATAGGCCTCGACCTGGCCCAAGGTCCACGGAAAATTGACGAGCTCGAGTCGAGCTTTCCCAAGTTGGGTCGAGTCGAGCCCAATGCTCCACCCTTATCTGCCTAATAACTACATGAGCTCCGGGTTTTCATCACTTCCATCTAAGAAATGCTTACATTAGTCAGTTACTCTGTCCATCAATCATCTGGAAATGCATGCCTAGTAGTGTTTCTTTCAACTTCTTGTTTTATTTCTTTACATTTCCTTCAATTCTCTTTTGTCAAACTTATCCTTATAATTATGAAATATACATGTTAACTAATTTATTGATGTTTTTAGTCTATTTTATTCATGATTATAAGTACGTTTTAAATGTTTATCTCCCCGCAATTTCAATATCCCAAGTAAGAGAATGAAATCATTTTTTCTTGTGGCATCAATTTTGAGTGACCCATGCTTCATAGTTATAGTAATTAAATCTTATGCATTTTATTTTACCAACTACATGCAATTGTAAAATCACTAACTTAACAATTGTATTCTAGATACAATATATTGTATAAATTTGTGAAGACAAAATATATTGCATAACATTGTGGCGTTGTTGTCAAGGACGCGCATGGTTTTCAACTGTAACTTTTTAGATGATATTATCCCCGGCTACTCATTAGTTCAGACTCAATTAGTTCGAAGTCGATATAATATGAAGATGCCCTATGGGGGGTAAAAGGATAGTTTAATTAATCTTGTGATTAACAATCACTAATAAAACAAGCATAGAAGCAAAAAAACCACAATGCATAGAAATTTATATAGGTCCATGCTATGCAAGGGTTGCGTCATATGCTTTAGTTTATCATATATATGGATGGAGGTCGTAGAAGTCTTTGTTCCTGACGAAATTTGCTGTATTTTTTACGGTCACAGATTTGTTGTATTTTCATATTCTGTATGGAGGTCGTAGGAGTCTCTGCTTCTAACCAAATCTGAATGACATATTAGAGGGATATACTTATGAAAATCCATGGAAGCATTTTTCAAAAAAATTAAAAAATTGAAAAAAAAGATAATGGAGTAGGTAAGTTGTCTACTGCATGGAGTAGGATCTCTTTCCTATATATAGTGATATATATATATATAGTGATGAATAGCATTTAACCCATATATGGGTAAAATGGGGCTGCCTGTAGGGGGAGCTAACTTGGCTCCCCCACCCTATTTTATCCGTTTTTTTATTTTTTTTTTGAAAATTTCTTCTGTGGATTTTCATCAATATATCCCTATATTATGTCATTCAAATTTCACGCGAAAAAGAGATTCCTACGGCCTCCATCCAAAAGGGTCGTTTTTAGCAATTCTGTTACCGTTAAAAAATGACAGTGGATGGAGGTCATAGGAGTCTTTATTTCGTACGAAATTTGAATAGCATAATATAGGGATATAGTGATGAATATTCACAGAAGAAATTTAAAAAAAAGGAACGAAATGGTGGGGGGCCAAGTTAGCTTCCCTTAGGGGGCAACCCCATTTAACCCATATATATATAGGAAAAAATTGAATTGAGACACCACATTTCCATATTTACGGTGCGATAAAGATCATGACTCTCGTTAAAACCACCATTCCACGACAAAATCACTCATCGCATCAGTATATGATTACTATTTTTAGCAATTGTTCTCTCTCTTTCATTTTGAATCCCTTATTTCATGTGTAATCATTATCATGCTCTATTAATTACTAAATTAATCATTAACACACATGATGGGAGGTAGTAGTTTTGTGTGGAGAATATGATGGCGTGCGACAATGGTGGTGATGGTGGGTGACGATGACGACAACAGTGCATGGAACGACAAGAGATGGTTGCGCATGGAGGATGCGTATTCTTAGTCATTATTTTCAATTTCTTTGTATTCTTCCATTAAAAAAGTTACATGTCAGTTTAATTTGATTTGATCTATTTTTTTACGTTCCATTTTGATTCTATATTGATCCAATCTTCGATTATCGTCGGTCGTAGATCATTGTTTCTCATATATTTCGTTTTTTAATATATGTCTCCAGTCTTCATTTCTCTTAAATACACTATTTTTCTGGTAAGATTTATTGCGTGGCGATGAATGTATTTTTGAAATATTCAACCTCAATTCCCATGGTTCTGGTAAGATTTCAATTCATGATTCTTTTAAGATTCCATGATTCAAGTAATTTTTTACATGTGATTTTTCTGAGTAATATATGCTAGAAACACTTACTGATAATACATTTTTTACATCAACTTTAAAGCGGTAATCTTCAAATTTTACATGCATCCTATATTAAACAAAAAACATGTAATTTATATTCATCATTGTTGGTTTACACTAATTTCATCTATTTTTTAGATCTAATCTACTGTTTAATGTATGTATCTCTATCGTAGTTTCGATTTTTTTTTCAGAGTCCATCATTTTCTTTTTGAATGGTTTATAATTACAATTCCTCCATACATTTTACATTCAGTTGCTATGTTTTACAATCTTATCAATTGTCTTTCTTTTTCTGAAGAAAATATGATAAATTACTAACTAATCTTTTTATTTTGCAAATCAAGGTAAAAATTTTACAATGAAGACGTGGATTTTACCAAATCTGCATAAACTTTACAAATGGATAACAAATTTTTATGGATGCACGATACAGACAAATATTTTGGTTGAAAATATAAAAATAATTTATACATTATTAACAAGAATTTTATTGTACAAAAATCGTATGCAGTTTACAAAAGAAACCTCAAAATTTACAAAAAAAATCACCGCTTACAAACATTGCTTCCACAGAATGTTGGTTGAAAATGAAATGAGAAATTAGTGTTTCATTTTACAAAATTCACATTCACTTTACAAAATAGACCATGGATTTTTTATAAAAACTCATAATACAAATATTTCTCCCATAGAATATCAGTTGAAAATGAAACTAAATATAATTAAATAAGGTATTGCGAAAAATACTAAGATCTGACCTATATGTTTTGAATATGACATGCACCATGACGTGTATTTTTCTAATTTGAAAATTTTAGAAATATAGTACAAATTTAATACCTCCTAAAAATAGCAGGCATGTGATGTCTACCATATTTAGTTTGTTCGCAATTAATCTTATTCAATTTATTAGGAAATTTAGTTGTAACAAAAAAACCCTTCATTATAGGAAAGTTCTCACGTGTAAATCAAATAATTAGCTTATTATGTAAGCACCTTATACGTTAGGAAACATAACAGCACATAAAATACAACTGCACAAAGAACTCAACTCGCCGGATTTAAGCTTTTTTTTAACATCTATAGTTACGCTTTGTAATTTATAACATATAATTGTAAAATATCCCAATCGTTAGCAATTATTTCTAAATGTGATCCTTTATTCCACCATACATTTCTGAAAATTTTGTAGATCACTCTGCGTCTACCTAAATATAGAATGTTCTATGACGTGTAATTTATTAAATTAGCACTAATTTAATACACATCCTATTTTAGGAATGTTAGTTGGCACGAAAATCATCTAGTGGTTTCAATCTCCCTCGTACACTCGTCATCTAACGGCCTATGATTACACCTTTCCATAATCATGGAAAGGTGTCACCTCAATTCAAGTGCTCCCTACACACACACGCACAGAGAGGGGTGATCCTATGAGAGCAAAAAATTGTGAGAGCATGAGAGGGATGATTCTGGACCACATGATTCTGTTTGCTCTCTCCTGGTATTATCTCTCCTAGGTGAATAATGTGGTCCAGAATCATCCCTCTTATGCTCTCATGACTTTTTGCTCTCATAGGATCACTCCTATATATATGTATGTATGTGTGTGTGGTTTGTAAACAATTACTAAAAGAAATATTTTTGATGTAGGCCAAATTATTTACAAGCACGCAACTTTTCCGATTATCTTCTATAAAAGAAAAAAAAAGCTTCTACGAAGAACGTCTCAAAGTGTGCAACCTTACAAGGGTTTTATGTTCCACTTAAAAAGAAATGCCTTCAAATAAACACTTCTTAATCAAGAACAAAAGTAAACAAAGATGTCTTAATTAAAGCCTTACAAAAACATCAAACGGAGTGAAAAGTAAATCGAGTGAATCCGATAAGAAACTTTAGAGCAAAGTTTGGAAGAGTGTCATGGTGTAAAGATCAAAGAACAGCTTTGCAAGGCCTATCTTGATTAAATCCTAGTAAAGAATAACTTTTACAATAGATTGTATTGAATCATTATGTTGAGCTAGGGTGGATCTAGAGTCCATCTTATAGGCTTAAGGAGGAATAAGATTAGTAAGAACCAATTCAGATAACCCATGAAATCTCTAAGTAAATTTAATCAATAGATACAAATGTGCCAATGCACGAAACATGCACTAGTGCTTCTATGTTTACTCAAGAATAAACTTCCTATTAACAATATTGTTGTACTAGTGGAAAAAGGGTTGTAGAAATGAGCATGGATCGGGTTGGGCCAGGCCCTAAAGGGCCTATGCCCAAGCTCATTTAAAAATTTTGAGGCCTTGGATCGAGCTTACGTCCAAAAATTTTTTTGTTCGGCCCAAACCTAGGTTCGGCCCAATTCCCTTGGGTCAAGGTTGGGTCGGGCCGACCCATCTCCACCCATTAGAGATTATTAACTTTGATTTTTTTTCAAGTTAATCTCAACTCAAGTTACACAAGCTAAAATTGTTTAAAACATGTGCAATAATACTTGTGAAACAAGTAAAATTCAGTTTTACCAAGTCCGAGGATTTCTCATTTTACATACATGCATTCAATGCTAGATATCATGAATGTCTCACATGTATATAAATTGAAAGAGTGAAACAAATTTACCTGGTTAACAATAACAGGTGCACCAGACTCTACATGTTAAAAAATGAGCATAAGACCCATATTGGGTAAAGGTTCAATAATAGAAATATTATGATTGAAAAATAAATACTAACAAATTCAAGAATAACCAACAGAATCAAAACCAAAGACTAATTAAGTAAAATTAATTCTGAATTGAAATACAATGATCATCAACTCATATGTCACACTTTCTTGATTTATAAACATTGCATGAAGATAGGATACAAGAAGAGAGTGATCATGAAATAGGTGGGAGTTTCATGCGTGTATGATGTGGGAAATGGTTCGGGCCCTCTTCGGGTCGGGCCCTTGGACCGGGTCAGGCTGGGTCGAGGCAAACCCGATCCCGACCCAAAAAAAATTTAGGGCCTAAATATTTAGCCCAAGTCCAGCCCGATGTTCATTTGAGTCTGCGCCAGACCGAGCATTTTGGGCTGGCGTTTAATTTGCACACATGTTTGACACTTGAACTGCATTAATGCCGCTACTATAAGTAAACAAAGCACATCTTTTCAAAGTTCACTAGTTTTATTTTGTTATTATTAAACTTTAATCGTTTCAACAAACTTTTTCTTTTTAACAAAGATAATACTTTAAATAGAGTAAACCATAGATGATTATTTTTACCAATCAAGTCTTTGATAAATAGAGTCTTTTAAAGACATGCATTCTACTTCACAGTTAAGATTACATTCAAAGGAGAGATAAGGTAACCCAAGAACTTGATCACTCACAAAATATTACTCAAATATATTTTTCTTTTCCTTTTTTGTTAAAAGAAAAGAGAGAAAGAAATATATGAAGCAAAAGCTTAAATAAACAAAATGTTCAAGCACAAGAAAAGTTCAAACATGCAGGAGCAACATGGAAAATGAAAGATATAGAATTCTATGTACGTTTCGTATATAAGGCAATAATGAAAAGACTAGTAGTAGTTAAAAAGGGAAAACTAAATAATTGCTTATTATTTGATTCAATATCAAAGAAGTTGGGATCCTCAGGAAAATATATTAGAGAAGAGCTTGATTCTCCAAGATTGAAGTAGTTAGCGAAGCGTCTTTGGGTCTCTTCAATAGCATAAATTTTTTCGAGTTTAAGGAAAGAAAAGTTAGGTTTCTTCTTCAAAATTCATCCATTCGCATGATCTTTTTTCGAACATGTCATGCATATTTAAAATACATCTCTTGTTGATAATTGAGCATGAAGGTCATCCCTACAAAAATACTTGTTGTGGGATCTCATGTTATACCTTAGTAGGGATGAGAAGGGTTTCATTTTCACAGATCTTAAACGTAAGAAGTGGGAGGAGTGGGATTGTATATGCTAGGAGGTAGGGGTCTAAGAAAATTCTTAAGTTCGATATTCGCTCAAATTCGGCTCGCTAAAAGTTCAATTCAGATTCGATTTGGAAATAAACGAATCGAATCTATAAACACAAGTTTAATTCAATAAATGAACTGAACCTGAAAATCGCAGGTTCGGTTCGCTAAAAGCTCGATAAACACACATGCACACATACATATACATATTTACAAATTCTTATCCCATAAGTGGATCTGATTTCGAGATAAGTGAATTTGGTTCCAGGATAAGTGGACTTTGTATGGAGATAAGTAAATGTTTACAGGATAAAAAGGTTTTATCTCGATATAAGATATCCCAAAATAAATGGTCACATCGTGGTCACAACATCCATCATCTGTATGTCTAGTAATTTTCCCTTCTTTATACTCAAATCAACAGAACACATATAAACCTTATTTATCGCTTATCCATACCTTATTCATTATCATATCCGAAGAATATAAAAATATATTATAAATATATTTTTTAAAATTGAGAAGAATCCTTACGAATCCATTTTTCCAAAAGACAAAGAGTTGATAAGAAAGAAATTTAAAGAATGTTTATTCTAATGGTAGACACAAATATATATTTCCATTTTTTAATTTCCACTCCATCTCATCGGATCGCTTAGGTTCTATTTGATTAAATAAAGGTTCGATTCAGATTCGGTTCGAAAATAAACGAATCGAGCCTGAACACAAGTTTAAGTTCGATTAAATAAACGAACCGAACTTAACAATTGTAGGTTCGCTCGAGTTCAATTCGTTTATACCCCTACTAGGCGTTCCTTGTGTGTGTAGAAGGCACTACCATGGATAGGTAGGTGTACTGGGGAGATTCTTACTTGAGAGGGGAGAATCTAACAATTTGTTGTTGACTAAGAGGAGGTACAACATCACATACATTCATCCATATCAATACTACTAGAAACTTGGTCTTTTTTAAAGTTGTATGCCAAATAAATGAACATGATTAAGCTTAGCACCAAAATCTTCATATGATTTTCAAATATATATTGACAAGGACAATAATGGGTATAAATGGAAGGAAATATCTCGATATATCGGCGATATATCGCCGATATATCAATATCGAGACGAGGCCGATATGGGTACCGATATGACGAAATATCCTCCTTTTCAGGCATTTCCTTCACAAAAGTGCGTCGATATGTCTGAAATATCGTCGAAATATCGTATCGATACGATATCGAAATCGATATGGCCTTCCATGAAGACCCAATCAACTATACTCAGACGAAGAATAGCAAACATCCAAATATACATATCTTGTGAAATGCGACCAATGATGCATTTACAAGCAATGAAGTTCCACCTAACATCTTGCAATTCATTTTTTTTCAGGGTGTATAACTTATTGTGGTAGAGAAGGGACACATGAATGACAAATTTCTAAGACTCGTCCCCATTCTTTAGATCTGTAGTGACAAGCTATCAAGGGCATATTATGTGTCATTTTAAATAAGGCGAGGAAAAAAGAATTAATGATCAATTAGTAAAAAATATCCATCTTTTTTCAAGATTTGTATAGTAAATCAAACCTACTTTATTATAATAGCCTCACCCACTATTATAAAAATGTCTACTCAACAAAGTCGTAAGACCTCATAAGTCAAAGAAGTCTCCCAAGTCTTAAAAGTAATCAGTACAAAGATCTCATTTAATCGAGCATGAGGACAAGATCTTGTAGTTTTTTATTTTATTATAGAAGTCAATTGCTACCTTTGAATACAATGTAGAACACAACCAGTAGGGCAAGGAGGAAGTGCATGGAGGAGCCATGGAAATAAAGTTAGACAAATCACAAAATTACATTTATGTACCGTAGTATGATCCCTTCTGCATGTACACTCAGAAACTAGGATTAAGAATGGGTTAAAATGTGATAATCAACTTAAGGTTGTTAGGGAAGGTGTTTTGATGAGTTCTTTAAGGCTTGGGTTAGGTATGCAGACGAATCACAAATTCATCTCCTTTGTACTTTGCATTTTGGCATAAACTCCTTGATAAATACGCATAAATAACTCTTAATATCCACTTATTCTATAAATTACCTCACGAATAAGAACCTCTTATTAACATTTAAAAATTATCCTAAAAATGAAGAAAGAATAAAAAGAAGAGAAATACAAAAGTACAATAAGAACATATGTATAGATCACAACACTAGGAACAAAACAACAAAACCTTTTCCCTCATTAAGGGTCAGGTACATTGATTCTTTACCTCAATTCAGAGCAATTTTGGGTTATTCTCGGACTTAGATCGCAGTAATTAAAATACTCCTCTTCCAACACTTCTTGGGCCTTCCTTACCCACTTTTAACTGGCTCAACATCCCAAATTTCGCATCTTCTAACCAGTGCATCAGCAAACCTCCTGAACTAGTGACTAAACGGCCTTAAGCAGCTGCTCTCTCTCATCTTATCCTCAATAGGACATACACCAACTTTCCTTATAATCATATCGTTTTGGACCGATCTATTCATGTCTGACCACATATCCTTCATATGAATTTCATTTTTGCTAATGTCATTCTTTGCGCATGTCTATGGTTCATAGGAAAAATTATCTAAGAAAAACGAGAATAATTGGGGTTGCAATTCATAATTATGACCTAAATCTAGAGATCATGTCAGATTGACTTGGTCACAATTAAAGAAGTAAAAAAAGAAAAATCTTAAGATACTTTTAATGATGAAAATGATTGAATTGGAGAAATATAGGTTATGGGATCATATTATATACAAGAACAAATGTATTTTGAACTTTAAAAAAAATTATAAAGCACATTTTTATTCCTTTTCTTTTACTTTTATTTAATTATATGTATTCATGATATTCTATTTTAATATAGCAATATATACAACCATAAAGACATTGTGAATTAAAGAATGCAAAAATGAAGCTTCAGTATAGGTCAAAATAGCCTAGGATCATACTTTACCAATTATATCTAGTGTATTTTATAAAACATAAATCCACAAAATATATGGTTTTTTTTACATGTGCGACTTTTGATTTTGAAATTACAGTTATGCTCTTACCTTTTTTGCATTAACACTTGTGTTCCCCTACATTCCTGCATAGTTAACACTTGTACCCATTCCAATACTTTGGTTGTCATTGAGATGAAAAAAATTTGTGGTTTCCACAAATGAATGCATGTCTAAAGAAAATCTTTTTATAGTTGTGCCATTCCTTCTTCATCCTGTTGTCGATGCGACCTTCGTCCCATAAGCCTCGAGCTTGTCCATGCTTGCAACCTCTTTGTTCCCTCTACCCCAAGAATGCCCCTCCATCCAAGCATATCATCTCATAGAGAGGGAAACAAAAATGAGAGAATCTTGAGGCTTGATGAGCAATTGGGGCGGTTAGAGTTAACATCGAGGAGAAGGGTCTGGGGGACTATGACGAGGATGCAGGGGTAAGGGCAAGGGGCTAGCGAGGGGGGTCCAAGAGTGAGGGCTGAGTGCGAAAAGGATTAGGGGGCTTGGGGAAAGACCAAGGTGGTCGAAGGGTGGATGGGAATGATGGGGCCGAGGATGGAGATGAGGAGGGGTAGGGGGAAAGGAAAGAGTGCGAGAAGGAGGTGGTTAAGGGGTGAAGGGAGAGGGACTGGTGGTGGCAAAGAAGAGAGGGTTATTACGAGGATCAAGGGAGGATAGTGGTGGTTGAGGGCTAGAGGGGGCTAGGAGAAGGGTGGATGGAGTTGGGGGAAGTGAGGAGGAGGTTGGGGCGAAGGGGGTTGGGGATGGCAATGAGAATCAAGTATGGGGTGGAGGCATGCAACAAGGGAGGAAGGACGAAGAATAAAATTTTATACCACTCCCTTTTCATTCTAATCATGCTTGTGACCTTAAGTTAACAACTGTTTGGGAGAGACGGACAACTCACCCGAGGGGCATAAATATAAGTGGCCCAAGAAGGGAATGGTGCAAGTGATATTGCAAAAAAGGTAGAGGCATAGTTGTAATTGTAGAATCTAGGAGAGGCGCAAGTGTAAAAATCCAAAATAACATTGCATGTCTAATACTCGTATAATTTTAATAATATATAATAGGCATATAATGTTAATAAGAACAATAAAATGAAAAATATCAAAAAAATGGGCATTATATATATATATATATATATATATATATATATATATATATATATATATACATACACACACACACCTAGAAAACTACATCTTCTACAAATAACCGCATTTGTACATCAACCTCCTATAAAATGTAGGTGTTAAAAATACAAACTTTCATGTAAGGACCTTTTAGTTTTTAAGACTTTTTAATTATTATTTTTTGGTTTTACTATATTATTTCCTTTTTGTATTTTTGTGGTGGTGCCACATTGTCGCTAGCATCCTCTCGTAGTCCCCACTCTAGCTACGTTCTTTATTCGTCAACCCCTCTTCTTTATTCGCCAACCCCTCTTTTCACCCTTCATCCAAATTCTCTAGCCTACCAATGACCCAACCAACATCCTTCAGAGGAAGCCCACTCATTCTTCTCTCTCTCTCTTGTATCAATCCTAACCGTCACATGTTATTATCAATCTCCTTGTCCCTGAAGACCGAAGATGAAGTATACTGGTGGATAGAGGAGTGTTCTTAATTTGACATTGAAATTTTTTTTGATTGGGTAGCATATTGACCCACTCGATGCCTCAATGTCTCTTGCTGATACATACGTGCATGCAGAAGTATGAGAGTTTGGATTCAACTCCTGTCTCTTAGGATGAGATCTTCTGGAAATTAGATAGGGCTTGGGATGAAATAGACACAGAGATGTGTGCTCTATCGTCTATAATCATGCTTATGATAAGACCGCCCTTCGAGATGACTAGCTGGGGCTACCATTATCTCGATGTCTCTACTTTAGCTCCTACACCCTTAAAATGAGAATCTTCCCATTGGACCTAAAGCCTCCCTTCGTTTGGAGCTTGTAATCCTGATGATAGAGGGATATGGATCCTATTATAGAACTTGGGCTAGGAAGTTGGTGCTTCTTAACATAGATCCAATGCCCTAGAATTTTCGCACAAGCTCTCTTGAGCTCGGAGGAGCTTCAACCAATTTTAAGCAATAATGATTGGAGATCCATATCTATGATTCCTAAGATAAACTCACCAACATTCCATAATTTTCAAGTATATCATTCCTCTCTATTTTGATTTAAAATCATTAGACTTTGAAAAAAGTGCTAAAAGATTTATGTGTTATGTTATCCTCAATTATGGCCAGCTCCTTTAGTCCTTATCTCATCCAAATATGGTCCTCTATGTCCATACTTAGTGATCAAAGGATTGTCTCCATTCATTACGCTTGATCTAGGGGACATCATTTATTTCTTGATTACCACTCCATTTATGGTGAGCTTGTTTTTAAGACTTAAAACAACATGAATCACATGAAAAGGTAATATAATGTTGTCGGCAGCGTAAGATTCCTGAGAATCCTTTATAATTGGGATAAGAATAGCGTTGAGTTCGTTAGAATCTGAGGTCAAAATTTTGGCTCCAGAAGCATGCCTCTATATACATATTTCGTCTACTTTACACTTATCCGCACACTCCCAAACCTCTCGAACATAAAAATATGGCTATTGATGTCTAGGCTACTTTGATGTCATTTCCAAATTCTTTGATGCATGCCTCACGGAGGAACATCACGAGTCCAGAGCAGCATTTAGAGATATGCGAGATTCACAGCATTTCTTTCTTGTCATTCTCAGAGCTCAGACACTGAACACCACCCTTGCTCTGCTGTTCAAGTGAAGCCGAGTTCAGTTGCTGGAGGAAGAGCATCAAGCGTGATGTGGCGTCATATGTCAGCCCTTGTCTCCTTTGTCAACAGGTCAAGGCGGAACATAAGAAGCCCTTAGGTCTTTTAAATGCGGAGCGTTAGGTAAGCGTAATAAGCAGACCTAGGAAGAACATCCCGCTACTATATATTAAGCATCTATAGAGTTTCAATGATTAAATACGAGTGCCTCTATCCTCTCCTGAACCCCAAAGATAAACTGACATGAAGGCAAATCTTCAGATGTTCATCTCAGATTCATCCGGGAATTCAAGTACTCAAAGGACCAAGGTGAAACATGAACTGTATGTACAGTATGAGATGCAATTCATTTATATTCTTATTCTGTACTAGTTGTTCTTGATTACCGATCATTATCCATAGCAACGACTCCACCTTCAACATCCGTTGGGAGAATGGATTCCAGTTAGGAGTAACATGGCAAGTACAACCATGATCAAGAAACCTATTTTCTTGTGAGTTATATGGAGAGCCAATGATTAGAATATATCCCATGTAATTGCATTTAACCTCCACATAATTCGTTATGCAGAGTCTTTATTTTCATGTCCAAATTATGCTTTTTTACTTATATATATTTAAGAGTTTTAACATTCATCTTTGCATGTCATTTCGTTGCAATAGGTACAATACTTGATTTGGCCCGATGATTAATTGTTTTCATTTCTCTTTCACTACCTGTAACATTTCCAAATGTTATCGGATCAATCATACTTAGATAACTTGAATCTGATTAATATAAGAACTGTTTTTATTTATTTAAGAAAAAATAATACAAGTTGTATATTTTGTATTTATCCAAATTGAAGTATTATATTAATACAACTATTTGTCAATTATTGGAGATAGAGAAAATGCTAGTTTTCAAATGAGATTCAAAATTTTGATTTTAGAATGGAGAAATTTTAGGTTGGATTAAATTTGGAATGATGACTAGGCTTACCTTTTATATTTCTTTCAAGGAGGTGACTTTAGCCTTTATCTCTTTGAATTTTCGTCTTTCCCTTTCACACCCACACAAACCCCCATTTCCCATTTCCGGATTGAAGCTCTAAGGAATGGAAAGAGGCTCAAGGGATAGTAGATCCATTGGAGCACTCAAAATCAAGGTGAATGCTCCTTATTCCTCCTTTTGATCGTCATATTTTGACATATTTCAAACCTTGTAATTCTTGTTGGATATCTTTTTTTTATCACTAACTCATTCCATGGCTTTTATTGATGCAACCTGGATTTTCATTACATGAATTAAATTAATTAGTTGCTAAATCATTATTGGATTGTTAGAACTTTAGTATGTTTTATATATTTATATCTATCTTAAGTGGATGAATATTGGATGGAAAAAATATATCAGGAGTGGATCAATACATATAGAATATCAAATATTATAATCAAATTGATTATACCTATATTACATTCAAAATGACTTGGATGAGATTATTGTAAAGAGATGGAAATTGGATTTTAAGTTTTATGATTTTGAGTGTCAGATTCACAATTTGAGAGTAGATAATATTAGATCTATATGTTTTTGAACTACATTCAAACCTTGAGATGAATCAGATATGATTTGATCGGATCAGAATGATGGGAAAGAAAACTACATGAGATTATGTGATTTAATGTTCAGAAATTTATTCTGAAAGATCCAATTGTTGGATTTAAATATAAGACCCATAGATTACTGAATTATTAAGCTAGAACCCAAGTTTCATGGCATTCGAATGCCATTTGATAGGTTAAATTAATTTTCTCATAAAATTACGTAAAATCAAACAAAGGCAGATTCGAGGAGACCATGCTCCTGGTTCCAGTCGTCCACCCACGTGGACAGCCCAATCGGGTAGTGGATGCAGCACTCGCGCACACACACACACACAACTTGTACAGAAAGTTTGGGTGGTGGGGGACTTTTTCTATTGGGTGTTTTATGGCAAAATCCCCCTCTTCCTTTTTATACTAGACTATTTACTTTTCGATATTAAATAAAAAGTATGATTAAATGAAGAAATTGTAGGCGTGTTCATGAAAAAAAAATCTGAAAAAATTTGCAAGGGTGTCCAGATGACTATTACAAAATGGGTTAATAATGGTTATTACTTTGCTATTTTTGTAAAATCGCTTGTCCCTAGAATTCCTACTTTTGTTTAAATGAGTATTTTGATGTCTCATCAATTCCTGAATATAAATCATAAAAAATATCTTTGTACTTTTTAAAACTTTAGATAATTCCTAAAATTTTTGGAAAAATATAAAAATATCCTTTGTGCTCTAAATGTGCTTATCAATGCTCATAATGAGTTATTTTTGATGAAATATAGCATGTATTGAGTCATAAGTTATGTCTTAAATCCTATTTTTATATATAGATATTGTTGAGATGTAATAGAAGTACATCATGGTGCTTGAAACCTCAAAGTTATTATTATTATTGGATACCGGTTTCCTCTATGAATATTATGCATTTCTCAATTTTGTGGTTATAGTTAATAATGGATAAAACTAGCATATTTTTTTTATAATTGATATTCATGATAAAATTAGTAAAGTAAAGTAGTTCCGAGTGCTTTGTGATCCTCTTAGTTCCACAAGTTCCCTAATTAGCTTGCTTGGAGATTCTTCATGATCCTCCTTTCCATTAACTTCATATTATTACGTGAACATTGTGTGCGCTTAGTTAAATATTTTGACTTAAAATGCAGTCACTCAAATGCAGTTGGAAGTAGACAACGGGAACCTAGATATATCGGGCCACTAAAGCATAGAGGACACATGTCCCTAAGTTATTTAGATAACTTGGAGCCATATCACTTTGAACTTAGGTTCTTTAAGTTATGGACTAATCTTCCACTACATTTTACAAATATTATCAATGATAAAAATTAAGTGGTGTTGCGACTAAGTTGGAATATTTCACTTTGATACATGAACTAATATGAAGATAATAACCTAAGGGAGTCATGAAATCGAGGGCTTTGGGTAGATTGTGTGGTGGCTCAACTCAAACTCAAAGGAAGGAAGAGAGTTTACGTCGCACTAGGGGGCCTAACATTATATACACACATATACATACATATGCATACATACATACATACATACATACACACACATATATATATATATACATATATACATATATATATATATATATATACAAATACATACATGCATGCATGCATGCATACATACATACATACATATATAAGCACACTCGCACATGTCACACATGTGTTGTCTCTCGTGTGACAAGGATTGCTTATTATGTCACCGTCTGTTGTCTCATAGTGACAACAATACCTTATAATTATACTTGTGTAACCTCAATATGGAATAAGTTCGAGAGTAGCTGCTCAATCACTTGTAGTAAGGCGGTTTAAAAATACATTTAGATGCTTATTGCAGCATGAATTTGGCGGTATTCTTCTCTCATATTTAATGACCAAAATATGATTAGCAACCTTGAAATAGAAATGAAATTGCTTAGTTTCTATTGTTGTACTCTGTGAGCTTTTTGATACAAATGCATATACTTAATCTTCAAATACATACTAAATATCATAGCAAATGTTAGTTATCCGTTCTCATTCTTGTTAATGGTCTTCTATACCCACAAGTGAAATTGAATTAAAATGCATGTCAAGCTTTACTTTTTTAAGTTATAATTATTGTTATTAACTTCGTTAGATTGATATTCGTTGAATTGCTCATTACCTGACATTTTTATCATTGACTAACCTTTGTGTACATTCATTCATTGGGCCATTCAGCTCACCTTATGATTTGTGACCCAAGTAAAGGAGTTGTTCGAGATAGACACAATGACTTTTTAGACGACTAACTACTTCCTACATAGGAGTGGCCCTCCATTTTAATTATCTTGCTAGCCATTCGCTTTTTTTATATTTGAGAAGAATGTTTGTCATCGTTATTAAAAGCATTCATATCATGGACTTTATGTTGAGATATTTTATATCTTGTCCTATTGTTTCACGTTGATTATGTATAGACATCTTCTCCTTTTCAACGAAATTAGTTGTAGTTGGATTCTTAAATATTTTGTATTTGATGTTGGATGTATAGGTCTTGGTTGATCTATGCAATAACTCTCCACACGGGAACATTTGGACATGATCTAGATCAGCTCGGGGTGAGGTTGTTACACCACTTTACTCTTTTCCTTGAGATTTTATAAAACATTGAGTGCTTTGCGTTCATATCAAGAGTTGATGCACATGTTAATTTACGATAAATTATATCCTTTAGCATAAAGTATTTAGTGACCTTTTCTAATGTGTTTCAGTCCTTTTCATAGATTAGAGTTTCTCTAAAGTACTTGTAAGAGGGTAGCAAAAAATATATGAACAACAAGGATTGTTCCCATCTTCAATTTTTTTCATCCATATTTTCTAATTCCATGATAATAGACCCAACCACAATACAATGGATTTAATATGAGTACCTTCTGCAACACGCAGCACGAATACTTGCAACTTGAGATGGAGATGGTTTATGAGAGTCCTCGTTATGTAGAGACTCTCCAAGTTCAGCCACATGGTAGTGACTGGCTTCTCCTACATCATTTCACAAAGAACATCATTTGAGAGACATAGTTTTATGCTTGCCTTTACATTATCATATATCTCAATCTTTCTGTTATTTCTCATTGATTTAGGAACCTTCTCTTTTCCCATTGGTGTGAATATGTGATGCTTTATTAGATTAAAATCGGCTCCATCTTGACCTTAGGAATGTCGAAGTTGATGGAAAGATTGAATGCCTCAATCTTGAATTTGGTCGACATATTGAACACCAATCCTGAAAGAAATGATTTGGTGTAGGAGACCTCGACGCGAATGCAAAAGCCCTCAACCACATTCAACTAGATCATGTGAATACCCTCAACATGTATCGAATATATGGATACCATGTCCTTTAAGAATCCAAGAAGACATTTGATTCTCTGCAGAAGAAATGAATCATACACTATCAAGAAATAAGCAAGAATCAATAATGAGGCAAGCATATTGACATGAAAAAAATAATATTAGTGTCGTAAAGAAAAAATCACATGCATGATGGAAAGAAGATATACAAGAATCCTAAGGTCCGTTTGGTTGCAGGGTTGGGCAGGGTCGGGTTGACCCAACCCGAGGTAACCTTCCTTCCAAACATCCCAATCCTCCATTTCTCCTCACAGTTTACTATTCACAGGAGTACCACAACCCAACCCTGCAACCAAACGAACCCTAAGTGATATGTAGTGGATATGCCGCTTCTCTCCGAAAATAAAATGTATCATAAGAAGATTATAATTCCTTCAAGCCTTAATGCACACGTGTATTATGTTATAGATAAACGATCTATGTAATCATAAATAAATCTCAAAGACTGAAGAAGATCTCCTGAATCCTAAAATATCTCAAGAATCATAGAAGATCTCATTAATCATAAAATGTCTTGAAAATCTGGAATATCTCGAGAATCACAGAGAATTTCCTAAATCACAAAAGATCTTGAAGATCAATTTAATTTGTGCATTAAATCTTGATGAGGTTCAATACATATCAAACACAAAGTTTAGGGTTTATGGTTTACATAAAAGGTTATGTAAGCTTACTGAAGATTGCATTTGAGATAAAAAATAAGATTAGATATGATTTTGTTACGTTTCTAACATGAAGACCCAAATTGAGGCATAAAAGGGGACCATTTTTGTTATTTATTATATTATTTTTAAAGTTCACATGGCTCAGATTTTGATATAATTCTTCACCAAACTGATCATACTGACTGAAGGATTTTTTTCTTTCATTGTAATCCACTCTATTCAATTATCTAATCCAATCCGATCCATGAACTTATGAAGAGATTTAGTTGTTGAGATAGATTTTGTCGTATGAAATTTTTCAACAACATTTTTTGTCTCTTTGGCATGATAATGTAGTACCATTATCTCCTCCCATAGGTATATTATAACTGGAATTCAATTCTTGTATTTACACGATTTCACTACTAAAATTATTAGAAACTAACAATATAAAAAACCTATACAAATTTAATACATATAATCACGCAAAGTCACGTAAATCCTTCACGACAAGAAGTGAAAGGATAGAATTTTCATAAAATAACGACACTACAACTCTACAAGACCGGAGGAAGCGTTGGGAACGGATTTGATGAACATGCAAGCATGAAATGTTCGAGCATCTACTATAAAAAGGTTTACATCAGAGGTGTTGTAATCCTTCTTATTTTTTTGATTTTGATTCTAAAATCTAACCTTACTGATTGAATCTTACATTAATACTATCTATATCATCCAAATTCCATTCAAATATGATCTTATTTACTATTTTATCTTAGTGTTTAAGATTTGAACCTTTTTTAAGTGGAATTTAAGCTGCTTAGATCTTGACCGAATGTTTGACTATTGAGATAAATCATCAAATAATCTCAGATTTGAGATTTGAACAAAATTTGGAAGATAAGTAAAGAATTAATCTAAGAATCAATTCATAAGGTTAGATTTTGGAATCAAAATCACATGTAATCCTCTTTAATGCTAACATCACGCTTTCTTCTTTCTTTTTGGTGAAAATGTTAGATACCCTTCTATGCATGTGACAATTTACATCCTCCACCATACAGCTAAACAAAATTGTGCATACGGTCCCTTCAAGTAATTGTATTCACTCTCGTTACTGCGTGTAGAGACTCCGGTAATGCAGCAGCTGCGTGGTCACCCGTTTGAGCTCTTCCTCGGCAGCTCCCACCTGGCCGGCGAGCCGCACGATCTCCCCATATGCTCCATGCACTGGATCTCTCTGCCTAGCCTCGGCCTCGTAGATCATCGAAGCCATGGCCCGGTCCCTCAACTGAGGAGCCACCGTGTCCTGCCACTTGCTGATGTTGCTGACACCAAACAGGCGGCGCATCGCCGCGAAGCGTTGCGGGAGGGATGCGGGGAAGTACGGGAGGCAGCGGGCAGTCGGGCTTGCATTTCTTCCTCTGGTGCTTGCAAGCTGCACATGTTGCGCTAACACCGGCCACCGCGACGGCGGTGGTGTTTCTGGTGCTGTGTGGCAGTTGAAGGTATGAGGGTGCCGGTTGTTCCTTGAAGCTGTTAGGAATCACGGTTGAGGTTACCTGCATGCATAATACTAATCAGCAAAAAAAGAACCTGCATATATACACCACTCCATGGTAAATTTTTTGATACATAAGGAGCATATGACTGATTTCATATAACCCTAATCCTGTGCTATTTAAGTTGGCTTTGAGAGTCTGCACACTGTTACTCTCGTGCTCTAACACCGCCGGCTATAATCTATGGCCATGGCGTTAGAGTTTTAGAAATATACCAACATCTTCAATGCCTTTTGTTAATATGTATCTGATCGAAAGAAAGACGGCCATAATCCATGATGGTTATATCGATGAGAAAATTAGCAGAGAAGAGAAGCAGTTACCTGTTTTGCCGGTGGATTTTCGTGAACCCAACAGGAACTGTTCTCGGATACGTGGAGACCGGCCATCATCGATCGGTGGACTAGTGGTTGCGACTTCTCCGGCGATAATTTCCGTGAAACTGCACGCACATCTGGCGGCTGCCGTGATTATATGTTAGGACAGGAGGAGTTTATAACTTGAAACATAGGTCACAGAAAGTTCGAGTTGGGGGGAAAGGAGTTGGAATAGTATTGGGAAAGAAGAGAAGATGCCGGGTTTGGAAAGTGTGCCGAGATTTTAGTTGATTAGGACACGTGATTAGCAAGCGGATTAGCTTGATTAGATTCTGTTCTTGATATGGTTTGTTTTTTCAACCTTTTCTTTGGCGTCCGATTATGACAGGAAATCGGTGCCCCTTCATTTGCGGGACAGATTCACTTGTAAACTCAGATCTTATACGTTGTTCTCTCCTTCATAATTTTTGTGTAATTTATAAGATGATTATCTAAACTTTTTATATGATATATAGGAAAAAATGGGGCTGCTCCCTCCTTTTTCTCATAATCTTTTATTTTTTTTGCAAAATATCAATATGTATATTCATCTGTATATCCCTACAATATTCCATTCGAATTTGGTCATAAATAGACTCTTATTCCCTCCATCTAGAACATGAAAATATGTTTCATTTTCTTTTTCATCTTAATTATACTAAGGGTAAAATGGGGTTAACCCCCTATGGGGGAGCAAACTTGGCCCCCCCACCCCATTTTTTCCACATTTTTTATTTTTTTTTGAAAATTGCTTCCATGAATTTTCATCAATATATCCTTATATTATGTCATTCAATTTCGTGTGAAACAGATATCCCTATGACTTCCATCTAGACGGAGTCGATTTTAGCAATTCTGTTACCGTTAAAATATGACTGTCTTATAGAGGCTGTACGAGTCTCTGTTTCGTACGAAATTTGAATGACATAATATAGAGATATAGTGATGAAATTCCACGAAAGCAAATTTCAAAAAAAATTAAAAAGAGAGAGAAAAAAGAAGCGAGGGGAGCAGAGATCTCCCTAGGGGACAACCCCATTTAACCCTTATGATAATACGAAGAAAATTACGTTATAATTCATTTTTTGTTACGTTTTTCTGATTTGATTGATTTAACTAATTGCTGACAGCTGCAAACTAATTTAGACTCATTATTAATTGGTTTCACGAGATGGGCACCCTCAATTTTAAGACCTAATTCACCAATTATAGGCAATTTGTTGCTTCTTTTCCAAATTGGGCTTAGATCAAGTTAGTTAATTATTATAACTTGGTCTAGATTTTGTTACACTTTCGATCACATTGCTTAGTTCTTCTTATGTAGTTTGAAACTTACTTTTCGTTTTAGTTTGTAGGTAATTTGATGACATTACTATAGAATTTAGGGAAGTACACTATTTTTATCCGTAAAGATCTAAATTTAAGGTCCATTCATTTTGCTCATTTTACATTAAGGAAACAATCCACAAGGTTGGATTTAAATTTTTTGATAGAAAAATTGTGAAAATATTTATAATTTATAAAAAATAAAGAGGGTACAATTTATCATTCACAACATATAAGATGGAAGATATAACTTCGTTTGGAGTTCAAACTATCTATTTAAATTAGAGGAAAGTGCAATATCATTAGGCTCTAGATTTTCAAATTAGACAGACTAGAACAAAAATAGTGTAGATAAGAAAATCTATGATGTCTATAAAGATAAACATTTTACTTGATTAAAATCAACATAAAAAAAATAAGTCCACTAGGAAATTAACAGATATGAACGGAAAGAAAGTCATTTTGTATTGGAAAATGGTTTTCAAACCCAGAAAGCAAACGAAAAAATCCACTCATCCTATGTGCCATGGCATATGAGCAGCCATGTAAGAAGTAAGATTGCTTATTAGATGGGGCATAAGATTGCTTATAGGATGGGTAATGAATGAGAAGTTGATCCATCTTTGACATAAATCTTGGCAAATCTTGATTGAAATGTCAATCTAGTATAAGTGTAGAAACATGTCATGCATTAGTTTGAACTCATAACATGTCTTCGAGATCTATCACATATTAGTTATTTTTTTGCAGGTTTTTGAGACATGCCAAGTTATTAGTTTGTTTTGATGGCATGTCGTTGGGAACCAATTGTGAGTTTGTTTATTTTGATGGCATGTCCTCGCACATACCTCTCTCGCACCTACCACCACCAATACCGTATTTTCCCTACCCCCACTGTTCACCACTACCTTCTCCTTCCTTCCCACTGCCACAGTGCCACCACCACCACCACCACCGCGCTGTCAATATGCGATCACCATCATGCCACTACTACCATCATCTCCACCACCATCGTCGCTCATCATCCCACGCCAACATGGAGCACCACTACTCTGCCCTACACCACCATCAAGCATCAAAGCCACATCACCTCCAGTGTACACCACACCACGACCTCATCGCTCTGTCGTACCCAGCCACCCCAGTGCTATCATGCAACTACCATGCACCGGTTGCCGTCATAGCCACTACTTGCACATTGCTGACATCACCACTGCAGACAATGAAGCAAATGTTAAGTAAGGCTGCCTATTCCTTTGATAGAGATTTTCAATTTTTTGAACTCTCAAGTTGTTATATTAGGATGGCAAGTGAGCATGTGAGGACCATATTTGCAACCAGACGAATTCGGGGCCAGATTTATGTGGACTTTTAGTACATTTTTGGATGTCAATACCATGAGAATGGATCATCTGCTGTAACCCTTGCTGCAGCAGAGTCGACTGTAAGGGCTGGAGCCGCTCGATCTTGATCGAGCGTTCCCACAAATTCACACTTTGTGTGGGTCTGGATCATGCGAATTCGTGGGAACTGCTCGATCAAGATCGAGCATCTCCAACCCCTACCGCCGACTCTGCTGCAGCAACTGCAGACGATCCAATCTACGATACCATACCTCTTTCGTAATGACAAACAAGTTGCATGGAACAGTAGTTTTTTCCTTTGTTTTCTACCGAAATGGATCAACATAAAAGTAATTTCAGTCAAGAATCAACAAAAATAAGAGGATTTTGAATAATCTCTGTATCTATTGAAATGTGAAACATTGCCATTTACCACCTTGAATGAATTTCTGAGGACAGTTAAAATGACCAACTTGACCAAAACCAAATCAATAACTGCCTGCCATGACCAGAACATGCACACATATTTTCGTCAAAGAATCACAAAAACTAGTTCTTGAAGTTAACATGTAAATTCTAACCGTAATCGTTTAATGAGTTCTCTTTTCTTTTTCTGGCTATACATGCCTAAAAGAACATAACAGATATCAGAAGAAAACTACAAGAATCCGTGAAAACAACGAAGCCTAACAACATTTTACGATCAAGTAGCCCAAGGACGTGATACGCATTCGTTATTACAACAAATTAACATAAGAGTTAGAACGCCACAATAGTCACCTAACGATCCACGTCCACGATGAATCTATTTCACCTGACTCTTTGGTTCCTCAGGATTTCACTGCTGAGCACCCCGCTGAAGACCGATATGGCGTATATCCACACGACTCGGTCAAGCATCAAAGTTACCTTTCCAGGTATGACAAAGGACACCAACAGCAAGCCGATAACAGTGTTCGAAATTCAAATGTACCTTTGTTCCCTTATCTCATGGCCTCCCTATTCCAGAAAGGCAAACACGTGAATGTGAAGACAAACTGTCCACTGTTAGGAACATGGTAGGAGGGCTTCAAACAACGGATGCCCCAGATTACAAGAGCAAGCATCGTGTTTATATTATCTAATGAAATTATTCATGACTTAATTATAAGACATCTTGAAAGAGATTCAGGAGTAAACAAACGTAATCTAGTACGGCATCCTCCCATCTGTTTCAAAGTTTAGGGACTCGATACCTTTAAGCGTGGATTCATAGGTCTTGATATTAGAATGCCTTCCAGAGGATTGCTTCGTTTCTGTGAAATCGATGGGAGGACTTCTCACGCCACCTGAAGCTGCCTTGAAGCCACCAGGACTTGGCTCTCTAACACGGGAAGATGTAGGTTCGGCTTCACTGCCCAGAACTGCATCTCGACCGCTTGATGCGGCAGCTCGATTCGACGACCTGCCTGATCGCCCAGAAAAACCGAATTGGATAGCTGAAGGAAGCACGCATGCAGTATCAGATACAGTATTAACACGTAAGATTTTAACATCCCTCAGAAGGATTCTTTAAACAATCCACAAGATCACGTAACAATGTAGAGATAGATGTCCTTTTATTCAGACATACAATACATAAGGTAGAAAGGGAAAAAAGAATGCACCGTTGTTTCTTGTGGCCCGCTAGTTTCACGTGCACCAGGGCTTCTGTGCATAGACAAGCCACCAGAATTTCCAATTGGTGCAGAAGATCGTCGATTATAAGGATCCGTCGAGGTGGGCCATCCAGATGTATGCCCTTCAGCACCTGACCACGCACCAGCAAGAAATAAATGAACGGAGCTTTGCCACACATTCGGCAAGCTTACCAGGTTTCACATCGGCAACCACTAAAGAAGGTCAAAACAGTCATTTGAAAAAGACATACCAGTCTGCCTATCTATGTTAGCAAAAGCCGGAGGCAATCCAGAGCTGGGTCCAGCACCATGACCCTTATAGCAGATAAAATAATTGTCAAGCACGGGATTAGAACCTGACTGAAATAAGCTATTCATGAAATAGTAAACCATTATAAATACAACCTTGTTTAAACATACAGACTAACAGCAGACATTCTTAAAAATATATATCTGCCATAAATGAAGCAACTTACTTGAGCTCGTGGAGGCCCAGTGGTAATTTGAGATTGTTGGTATTTTAAAATCGTCCAATCAAACACATAATCAAACTGGAAACCTGGAAGTTTTACAAATTACCAAAACATATCACGACTACGACATTTTAAGAACTCAGCATTAAAAGATACCAAAAAGGGAAATCACCTTCTCGAATAAAAAGCTCGCGAAATATTCTTTTTAGATAATCATAAGCTGGTTTGTCCTCAAATCGTAGAGAACGACAATAATGAAAATAAGATGCAAATTCTGTCGGATACCCACGACACAAGCCCTGTAGACAAAATCAAAATTTCTCAAGATCGATATGAAG
The DNA here is from genome assembly GCA_037367405.1 of Ottelia alismoides. NCBI lineage: Eukaryota > Viridiplantae > Streptophyta > Magnoliopsida > Alismatales > Hydrocharitaceae > Ottelia > Ottelia alismoides. The sequence goes on along the minus strand of JAZKJV010001469.1, from coordinate 492,390 downwards.
ACAACTTGCCAAAAGGAACCTTAATGGAATTATATAATACCTCAATAGACGTGGATATTTTCCTCTCGCTGATTTTATCATACTTCTGTTTTTTGTTTCCTGCCTTCAAGCCTTGCCAAGGGAGGCTGTAGAAAAGGAGGAAACCGTGAACTATCTTCTGGGGAAAAATAAATATGACAAGATGTAAACAATATATCAACCTTCCCCTCAATAAGTACATTAGAACATATCCAAGTGACTCCAAATCTTCCCTTCTGCTTTGTTCTTGAAAAAAAAATGAAAATTGCTCCAGTAAGAAAAACAGAAGTGGACAATCATTAAATAATATACAAAGAGTATAAAAGTGCTCAACTGACCAATGCCAAGATGTGTATTGATGCTCGCATATCTGGCTGTTCCAGTCAAGTTTTTATTCTCTCTAAAAGTCATACAAGCAAAACAATTGCACGTTAGATATACACACTATGAATTAGGAAAATACACAAGGTAGATGAAGCATGCAGACCACTTCAGAACCAATACAATAGCAAACTAAAAAACAAATGATGCAGAAAGCACTGGGCAACTTAGTGAAAGAAAATTAGACAACGATCCCTAAAACCTCATTATATATAAAAGGATGTGGGGCTGTCACTGTTTCTTGCACTGTTCACCTTGGGGCAGAGAGTTGAGCTGAGTAGGGGGCTGTGGTGGATGAGGGGAGGAAGTAGTAGGCATGCCCAGGAAAGGGATGAAGGCAGCTACATGCGGTGGTCAGCCAAATGAAGGGGAGGAGTAGGATTGTGGTTGATGGATGGCATTATTATGGATTTGCCCGTCGGCACCGTTGCCAAGTGCGATATGATGGCCACCAAGAAGCTGAATTACGTGCAGGTATACAATGATAAAAGGCTTGGATTTTTCACGAAATCAGAAATTCAAGATGTACATACAAGTGAATGCTTGGTTGATGCATGAGATGACTTGGAAAAGATTTTGCCCTTTAATAAGGTTTATGAGAGAGGCCATCTGTGCAGATTTATATTGTGGCCTAAACCTTTAGTATCTTTTTCTGTGAATGTACATCCAGAATTGGAAAATATTTTGCAAAAGAATTTCGTTTCATATATGATCAATAATAATTTTTAGGTATTCTAAAAAGCCAAGGAGTTGGTTTGAGATGTCGGGATTCTTTTTCCTTGATTTCTCAATAAAATTTTTCAGGTTTGCGAAGTAAAAATATGGAAAGATAATCCAGTTATGCGACCTGCATCTCAACTACTAGAAATTTCCTTTAAAAGTCTGAACGGATACCACTTTCTCATATTTTTGTGGAGTCAACAATTTGTGGCTTATATCAGCTTTGGAAGGTTTTCGTATAAGTAGGGCTAAGACGGAATATATGGAATGCACCTTTGATGGAAGCAATGGTGAAGGAATCGAGGTGAAGATTGGTGACGATAACATTCAGAAGAGAGATTCTTTTAGATATCTGGGATCTCTTTTGCAACATGATGGGGAAATTGATGGAGATGTTACTAATAGAATAAATGCAGGCTGGCTAAAGTGGACAGGAGCCTCCGCTGTTCTCTGTGATAAGAAAATTCCTTTAAAAATTAAAGGAAAGTTTTACAAAGCAGCCGTGAGACCTGCTATGCTTTATGGTTCTGAATGTTGGCCTGTGAACCATAGACATGTGCAGAGAATGGCTGTAGCAAAAATGAAAATGCTAAGATGGATGTGTGGACATACACGTAAAGATCGGATTCGGAATGATGCAATCAGAAAGAAAGTTGGTGTAGCTCCGATCGAGGATAAGATGCGAAAAAACCCGCTTAAGATGGTTTGGTCATTTGCAAAGAAGGTCAACTGATGCACCGGTTAGGAGATGCGAGTGGTGGGATGTTGAGCCGGCTAAGAGAGGGCGAGGACGGCCCAAGAAATGTTGGAAAGAGACTATACGAAGGGATCTTAGCTTTTCGGATATAAGTCCGAGATTGACCCAAGATAGATCTGAATGGAGGCGAAGAATCCATGTAGCCGACCCTACTTAATTGTGGGAAAAGGCTTTGTTGTTGTTGTTGTATCAGCTTTGGAAGAAGCAAACAACTGAAAAGTGTGCTACAATTCTCCACTTTCGTGCACCAATGTCAGGATCTTAACGAGTTAAAATAATATGATTGAAAAGAAGGCTTTCTTTACTTTCTATTATATGGATCTATTCTTACTGCTCTTAATCTTTATATACAACATATTTTGATAAGCATAGGATGCAGTCTGTTTATCATTTATGATTTCTTTGCCTTGTAGATCTGCTTCTCAACGAAATGTGCATGTTGTTGTTGGTTGACCTTTGCCTTTTAGATACAACAAATTTTGATAAGCATAGTGTTTATCATTTATGGTTCCTTTGCCTTTATCTATGAAAAATTCACTTAGTAGTATCCGTTAGAAAAAGAAGGCAGAGATGTCAACATCAAGATTGGAGACTACTTCCCTCACTGTCGCATCATCTTGTACAAGGTCAAAAAATACAGATACAACTGGTACCACATTTTTTATAGAACAATCAAACGATAAAAAAACAATGCCAAAACCATGCATGCAAGTGCATCTTCGCGTAATATTAGTTATGGTTAGACATTTTTTTCATGATTATATTTCTGTCTACTGTCTTTTTCGACCTTAGATGTACTCATGTAATCCTCCGCTAAACTCCAGACAGACTTTTTTTTCTATACGATGCATCAAGGACCATATAATAAACTAGTCATTCCACCATTGTTAACATGGTATTAGAGCAACGGTTCTACACAAGTGTTCTCTATCTACTTGGTGTAACCTCTAGCCCATCCAGGTTGTGCCTCAATTGGGGCTACCACTGCATGCCTAGGGCTGCAACCCTAGGGGCAACTTCAGTAGGTTTGCTTCAGATATTCATTATGAAATAGGACTACATCTTTTTCTTTTTTATCTTATAGATCACCATGGCAGTGACTTCGCCCACATCTGAGTGCACAAAGCATCTCACCCCCACCTCTTTGATTGTTCTACAAGCCAGCTCTATCAACTCAAAGGTGCAGAGAACTACATACTACAGTTTCAAGCATTCAAGGTATAGACGATAAAAATGAATCTTTATATTTCGGTTAGAGTATGATTTAGATGGGTAATTAGATCTCTCCCAAATCCAATTACACTACTCTATTTAATCTCATATATTTGTTGGTGGGCTCTACAGTGATGGTGGGGCTAGAGATAGAGCCATGCACTACTTGTAAACACTGAGAAACATAGTGATGGATCAATCCCTTTGTGGCTCTTTTCTACGGCTTCATCCCACATCTTAGAGAGTAAGGTTCTGCGTAAATATATGTTTTCTCATTTTTTTCTTATTTATGATTCATCATTTCTCTCTTTCATGTTTCATCCGGTATCAAAACAAGTTGATTTTGGATTTATTTTTGGGATTTATGTACCCACGTAAATGGTATGGTGATAGTGCAATGCGCCTACCACCCAAAAAATCAAGGTTCAAATCCCCCCATTGTGGGGGTTGTGTTAAGTTTTCCACAATCAACGATAGAAATAGTCAAATCTTTCAACATGGATTTGAGCGAGAATCCATGTAGCCGACCCTACTTATAATGGAAGAAGGCTTCATCATTTTTTTTTATCTTGAACTCTAAGTTCTTATGGTTTTGTTCTTCGTTTGTGGAAGATCGGCATATGGAAAGATCCCTCCAACAGCAACAACGATGTTGGATTTCCCACATTTGAAGAAAAGGCCCCAATGCAACCTCAACTATTGTGACAAAACCCAAGCGGTAGTGTTTCCATTCCATCGCGTGCCACATGTGAAATAACATAGCATAAAAAAGGGGGTTCAGTGGGCGCATATAGGGCTCGTTTGGTAACCGGGTTACCCCGAGGTTACTCTGGGGTAACCCGGTTTACCCTTCTCTTTTCGTGGGATGGAATTCTCTCATAAATCATAGTGACATCACATCACATTCTTTATTCTAACCCTCTCCAGCCCTCATAACCATTCCAAACAGCTACTATTCCAATCAGGTTACCCCAACCCAGAAACCAAACAGACCCATAAAGTTGAATGGTACTTTTGTTAAAGGTTTGTCGAGATTCCTTCACAGAAGAGGATACCGCATCCATAAGGATCACCATCCATGAGAACTGTCACCTCCGTACATCAACGAATCGTTGCCTTCGCAACAAAAACTACACTGGAGAAGAATGATGTTTATCCAATCTCTGTTATGAGATCCAACATATTTTGAAATATAGCTTGTCTATAAATGGGAAAGATGTTTTTTTTGAAGCCAAAAAAAAGGTGGAAACACTCAGCGGTGTTCGCCCCAATATATTAAAGAAAGAAGGTCAGGGATACAAGCAAGAGGAAAATAAACTAGCGACCCAATGAAGGAGGCAAGTAGCCTCCAGCATTGGGCGCCAAAAACAAAAGAAAAAAACACAAACAACTAAACACGACTCCAGTCAGCCACCAAAGCCCTAGCGCGACAAAGCACGTTCTCCAGATAGAACCGCTGAGTAGAGAAAATGGCCTCGATGCGAGCCAGCCAAATCGACCATAAAGAAGCCACCGGTGCCAAGAAATGCCCTCTCCATAAGCCTATTCAAGAAGAGGGATTCGCAGAAGGACTCCGCATCGCGAGCAAGCACCCAATTCACGAGGGGTCATCCCACAGCCCCCGTACCAGAGGGCAAAGAAAGAATAAATGGTCCAGGGATTCCACATTTGATTCACAGAGGGCGCATAAATTGGATACATTGGGCAGCAACCTGGAACATCTATCACGCGTCAAGAGCCTCTTTCTGCGGGCGAGCCATAAGAAGAAGATAATACGCAAAGGAAGCCCCAAACTCCAGAAGAAACCGCTGTCTCTCACCAGGGAATCCGATCGAGCAGGCAAAGTATCCAGCAATGATGTGTAGGCCTTTCGAGTGGAGAAGTCACCATCCCTCCAGGGAAAGATGTGTCAAAAATTTTGACACATGGGAAAGATGTGTCAAAATTTTGAGCCATAATGACTTTTGTGTCGATCAAATAATAGATTTTCGTGTAAATATTCATTCACAATGTTCACCAGTAGTTGCACGAATTTATGATCTTGGTAACCAGGGATTCTTTATTATTAAGTATTAACACTTCATATTTTGGTTTGACAAGGCATTTACCTACATTAGCTCCTATAACCCTCTGCAAGTGCTCCTTAGCATATAATTGGGTGTTACAAGTTCATCTGTTTCAGTCCATTTATTCCTTTAGTATTGCTCAATAAATCTTCGCTTAGAGAATATTATTTTGACAGAATCAGCCCTCTTCTAAAAACACTGTAATACTGCAGTTTATACTACATCTTGCTCGAGTTAAGGACTGCGCATCCATTGAAACAAATATATTGCATCTTAATTATTATGGATTTAGGGTAATTAATGACCAAGCAAGGTAGATGGGAATGGCTTATCTATTCAGGATCCATCAAATAAGTTATGGATATTAGCACTTCCTTATAATTCAACGACAAACAATATACACTTTTATTCTTGTGTAAACTAATAGATGTTGACTTGGATAATTGATTTGATGAGAATCAAGGGAGACATATATTGTGCCGATCATGGTGACCCTGACACCTGATCGTGTCAGGGCACGGTGATCCTCAACTGGGCGGAGGAAAGGAAGCCCAGTTAGGGCAGCGGCCGCGTAGTGCGTGGGTCTAGGATCCCGTTCCTTTGTACGGTTTTTTTTCGCGAGCTCGCAATACTTTAACTTTTACGCCTCGTTGGGATCCTGACTTCTGACCAATTCTATTGACCCTCTGTTTTATGATACCTAGGATGGGGGTCCCTCGATTTTAGTTTTCTCTACAAGCTCGTTACCCTGTACCGGTCAGACCGGTTTTAAAAGTGACTTTTCTGGAGAGTCTCTCTCACCCGTCTTAGTGGTTTAGTTTTGGAGTAAACCTATCCCTCTATTGGACCTCACTTCCACTTAGAGGGCGAGACGGAAGGGTCTCTTAGGAGACTTCCTCATCGCTTGAGTTTTGGTTACTTTTCCACCAATAGGCTTGGCAATGGCTACATCTGAATCAATTATAGTTAAATATGCAGGAATTATAATTAAGCATTGAAATGAACTATAATTGAGTTGGCTAAGAGATGATATTAATTATGTGTTGGGCTGGTGTTGAGATCAATCGCAGTTGAGTTTGACTAAAAGTTGGTTTTGGTACGTGTTAAGTTAAATAAAGCATTATATTATCTTTATGTAATTTCTATTTCTCAGGATACTTATCATGTAATTAACCCAGGGCTACTTTCCTATATAAGGGAGCGCACGGGTACTCATAATGCAAGTTTTCTTTTTCTCCTATCATGGTATCGGAGCAACGGTCCTAGACCGGGGTCTCGGGATCCCACCCAAACCCCTCTACCCCCCCCCCCCCCCGCACGCCTCCAGCAGGTCAAAGGGCACCTCGCGCTGGCGCCAGGCGCTCCGCTACTCCATTGTCGTTCTCTCCCGCGGCTCGCGCGGCTCCTGCAGCGCCTCCGGGTCCCACGTCTCTTGTGCCTCCTGCGGTGCCTTCTGTCGCCCTCTCCGGGTCCAGCGGCTCCTGTGGCCTCCTAGCGAAGCCACAACGGCATAAGGCCGCCCCAGCACCGGTTTAGGGGGTCTCGCCGACCGCCACCCTGCTGCCCTAGTCATTCTTCAGTGCCTAACAGCGGATTCCAACCCAGCGACGCGACCCAGGAACTCGCCGACATCCTACTTGCAACTTGAATAATCAAGTCGGCGCTCCAACAAGGAGGAATGATTGTATGAGTCTACACATACAACCTACCCCTCATATGATTATGTAGACAATCTATTGCAGATATCTCCGTTGGTCTTCGGCTTTTCATCAATCATGTCAGAGAACAAGGGTGATGTATTTACATCCTTGGGTGCCTTCAAAGGTCCAACCCCGATTGTCAAAATGGATGGGACCAATTATGAACTTTGGTCTACGCGGTTTCGCACCCTAATGCAGTGCCACAACAAGGAGCACATTCTGACATAATCCGAGCCCGAAGACAAGACTGGAGTAAATGCGACATGGAAACAAGATGACACGTATGCCCATATATGGCTATCTGGGACGCTGACTGCGGAGATTGCAAATGATATTGTGAATCAACCCACTGCTAAGGCTATGTGGGATATACTGGCCGCAACATATGGGCAGTCCAAAAATGAAAGCTAGATTCTTCAGTTGCAATTTGACATCTTCTCTACTAAGCAGAATGGCAAACCACTTCATGCACAACGCGTACTCAACTTCTGACTGGCGAAACTATTCCACCAATGGAAGAGGTGTTTAAGAGATTGAGCAGGATCACTACTGCCTCGACTTCTACAGCTCAACCTACCCCTTCCGCCATGGCAGCCACACGAGGCAGAGGAGGAGTGTCACATTTTCGAGGTCGCGGACCTCGTGGTCGAGGGGGAGGCTGACACCGTGGCCCCTGTACTCACTGACACCGTCCAGGCCATTCTGAGGAAACATGTTTTCACAAGCATGGATATCCAGCCTCAGCACGTGTTGCTGAGCAAACTGAGCCTACTGTTGCGACTCTTCCAGATGCCCAATTTGATGATATAGTCTCCTGCCTTCGTGAGATGATTACTACACCGTCGTCCCAGTCTCCAGGTTCTTCGGATGCTGCAGCATCGGCCAGAGCATCTTCTACCTCCTCAGGTACTTATTATGCACTTACCAGTACTACCTGCTCAGATTTGACAGAATGGATTATGGATTCCAGAGCCTCCCACCAAATGTGCGACAACAGAGAGCAGTTCACCACCTACATGGCACTTGTACCAGGCTGGTCGGTTGTCATTGCCAATGGGGTCAAATTGCCTATAGTCGGTTAGGGGGAGATCACTCTGACGCCTTCTTTACGCCTTCAGAATGTGTTACATGCACCTGACTTTCAGATGAATTTGTTGTCAATTAGTCAGCTTAGGAAGGATTTACATTGCCGTGCCATCTTTGATCCTTCTACTTTTGTGTTTCAGGACATACTGACTGGCAGGATGATTGGAAGTGGCCGTGAGCAGAGAGGCTTGTATAAGCTTGCAGTACCATCATGTGCTGGAGCTGCTACTATCCCTTCTGGATCCGTTTCTCCATTCCTTTGCCATCTTCTCTTTGGCCACCTACCTCTGCAGAAGATGTGTCATGTTTTGCCGCAGATATCTACTCGTACCTCATTGGATTGTGAAGCCTGTCAACTTGGGAAACACCATCGGTCATCATTTCCAGTCAGTTCGAGTCATCATATTAGTCGGTCGTTTGAACTGTTTCATTTTGATATTTGGGATCCGAGTCGTGTCCCTAATCTTCAGGGACATCGTTGTTATATGGTTGCTGTTAATGACTTTTCCAGATTATCTTGGATATTCTTGTTAAAACATAAGTCGGAAGCTGGAACTATTATTAAAAAAATTACTCTGGAAGTTAGTAATATCTTTTCTACCAATGTCAAAATAATTCGCACAGATAATGCATTGGAGTTTTCAACATTACATCTGTCCGATTTTCTCAGTTCACAGGGCATTGTTCATCAAACTTCCTGCAGTTACACTTCGCAACAAAATGGTGTGGCGGAACGCAAGCATCGCCACCTTCTTGATGTCACTCGAACATTATTGATTCATAGTCATGCCCCGCATTCTTTTTGGGGGGACGCTGTACTCACTGCTTGCTACCTGATAAACCGTATGCCGTCTACTGTTCTTGGAGAAAAGATACCTTTCTTGATTGCATTTCCCGAGAAGGACCTTTTCTCCCTCACCCCTTGTGTCTTTGGGTCTGTAGCATTTGTGCATAATTGTACTTCTGGTCGTGATAAGCTATCTCCAAGAGCTACCAAATGTGTATTTGTTAGGTACTCACGTACTCAAAAGGGGTATAGGTGTTATGATCCGGTGAGTAGAAGATATTATGTGAGTGCAGATGTAACCTTCTTTGAGTCTATCATGTACTTTTCTCCTACGGGTGACAGGTTATCCAATACCAAAGAGGACAAATTTGTTCCTCCATCTCTGACACCAGCTGAAACTGAGCAACCTATACCTTCAATGTCACCACCACCTCAACCACCACCTCCTCCACTACCACCACCTGAACCAAAATTCTTACCATTTGTTTACACTCGCAGGACTTCTACTAGCCCTCTTGCTCAACGACCATCCACATCATCCAGCACGCCTAAGGTATGCCATGATAACATTGTCTCTACTGATAGCACTGGAGTTTTACAGGATAGCACTTCTAGAGAGGACATTGAGGAAGATGATCTGGATGTTCCTATTGCGCTGAGGAAGCCACGACGACAATGTGCCAAATACCCACTTGTTGCACATGTTTCTTTGGATCAACTTTCAGATGAGTACAAAAAGTTTGTTGTTGGTCTTTCTGTAGTTACTGTTATAAAATATGAAGAATGCGGAAGCGATTGATAAACAGAGCATAAACAAGAAAGATAGAACATGGAACACCATGATTTTACGTGGAACCCTACTTCGTGAGGAGCGGGATGAAACCACGGGAGAATCCCTCAAACAGTGTGTTTCTCTATTGCTTTTCTCAATGGATACAGGAGGTTTGGGGCTCCTTATATAGCCTCTCCAGAGCCTCCAAGTCCCACTACTGGACGATGTGGGACTAAACACTGGATGGGCTAAATGGATCTTCTACAGAATCCATTTACCCTGCTACAACTCAATAAGGCGCACAACCAAATACTCCAACATAAACACGCCCCTTTGAGGGCTTCTCCCGTGGTTTCATCCCGCTCCTCACGGAGTAGGGTTCTACGTAAAATCATGGTGTTCCATGTTCTATCTTTCTTGTTTATGCTCTGTTTATCAATCGCTTCCGCATTCTTCATATTTTATAACATGGTATCAGAGCGGGTCGATTCTCGAGGATTTTCTTTATGCTTTTTTCCCGAGATTCGAGAGTTTTCTTTTGGGTTTTCTGGAACCCTAGAATTTTATGTGTCATTCGAGATCTATCTCCGATCCATTGAGGGTTTCATCAAAAACCCTAGGAAGCATGGCCTTAAGCGATAATCCTTTGCGCACTAGGAACCTTGTGCGTCAACAGGGTCTGAAGCCCTTCGTTCAAAGCAATATGGCGGTGCTTCTCGTTCCAGGCGGAACCCTAACAGGATTTTCTTCGAGATCTTCAAGTTGGCGAGACCTAGCCGCATACCTCCCGAAGCAGCAGGCGCGCGGTGGCCCGGTCTCTGCGCATATGGTCATCTCTTGCACGCGCTGCCTGCAGATCTACAGGCCCCCGCCCCCTCGATCAACAACAGGTTCGCCGTCATATGGAGCCAGATCCCCCCCACCCCGCGTTGTCCCAGGAGAAGAAGCGTGCAACCCCTGTCCAGCGCGATTCTCCAGAACTGCGATCGCCCTCCCTCGCGTTGTCCCAGGAGAAGAACCCTCCAGGCGTGCACGCAGTAGCTTCCAGGCGCAAGGCAGCAGTCAGGCGAGACCTCCATCGAACTCCAGCAGGAGCCCTGTTCCCAGATGACCGCGCGCGCCGAGCCCTATTCCACAAGGCGCCGCAACTTGCGCGTAACCTCCAGGCGCATCTCCAATCGCCCCTCCCTCGCGCCATGTTGCGCCATCCTTTCCAGATCGCCTTCGCAGGCGATGAGTTCCAGAGCCTCCTCTTCATGCTGTCGGCGGCGGCGGCGCAAAAGAAAAGGCCCCATCAGGGGCGAGATGCGATGGGTCTGGGGTTCCCCGATCTTGGGAGCCCTAAATATTTTTTTTCCTGATATAGTGCCCAAGTGGGCCAACATGATATATTAAAAAAAGGGAGGGGGGACGGGTAATGGGCCTTTGCGAGTAAGGGGCCATATTAAAAAAAAGGGAGAGGGGGACAACCATGTTTAAAAAAAAGAAGGGAGATGAGTTTTAAAAAAAAGGGGAGGAGAGAGAGAGACAAGGGGGTTGATGTTTCTTTGGGCCAAGTAGACCAAGATCTTTTTAAAAAAAACACTGAAAAAAAAGACGCGTACAAGAAAAAAGCCATACGCAATTATTCAAAAAAATGGAAAAGTGAAAAGCCGAAGAAAAAAAAATTGACACGGCTTAAAAAAATGGATGGCTTAATTAAAAAAAATAATGATGAAAAGCCGCAAGAAATTTTGTGAGAATATTCATGCTTTTATCCCCATTATCTTGTCTTCTCTCAACTTGGTCGACGTCCACATTTTGCGACAAGTATGGAGAAAGGGGGAGTATGGTGTAGAGTCATAGGTCTTCTTCCGGATTCAGATGCAGATTTCCAGACCATTCAGATTCCAGACTCTACGGTTGTTCGGACTCGACGATTGATTCCGAGTCCAGTTTCAGACATGCACGAATGTGCGAGCATTATCAGATGAGCATATGTTGCCATCATTTGTTCGTGGTCCCCATCATTATTTTTGTTTTGTAGGCCAGAGTTTTCATGTGAGCCATAGGGACTCCAGAGTAGAGGACCATTCCCTATGCCATTGAGGGCAAGGGTTTTCATGTGGTATCATAGGTACTCCAGAGTAAAGCACCATTCTCTGAGACAGATGGGAGAGACCTAGTTCTCCGACGAGGAGACTTTAGGCGCAGCTTCGGACTCAATGGTCAGATTCCGAGTCTTCAGTTGACTCGCACTCCACCCCGTTCGTCCTCCTCACCTGCACGGCATGAGAAGCAACGTCCTCGACTGCAACAATGTGCGTGTTGGGTTGATATTGTCCGTAGTATCCTGTAGCATTGAGTTGAGTTTCTTTCTGTTTGTCCAAGCTGAGCATTGCATGCTCCAACTTGAGGGGGAGTGTTGGAGTATTTGGTTGTGCGCCTTATTGAGTTGTAGCAGGGTAAATGGATCCCGTAGAAGATCCATTTACCCCATCCAGTGTTTAGTCCCACATCGTCCAGTGGTGGGACTTGGAGGCTCTGGAGAGGCTATATAAGGAGCCCCAGACCTCATGTATCCATTGAGAAAAGCAATAGAGAAACACGCCCCTTTGAGGGCTTCTCCCGTGGTTTCATCCCGCTCCTCACGGAGTAGGGTTCCACGTAAAATCATGGTGTTCCATGTTCTATCTTTCTTGTTTATGCTCTGTTTATCAATCGCTTTCGCATTCTTCATATTTTATAACAGTTACTATACCTCAAAAGTATATAAAGTCTTTACAAGACAACAAGTGGCGTCAGGCTATGGAAGAGGAGATGGCGGCTCTATCCTCTCGTGGGATGTGGACTATTGTTCCGCCTCCCAGTGGTGCTTCGATTGTCAGCTGCAAATGGATATTCTCAATAAAGTACAATGCAGATGGGACTGTAGATCGATACAAGGCGAGATTGGTGGCACGAGGCTTTATCCAGACATATGGAGTGGATTATCAGGATACATTTTCTCCAGTGACACGACACTCGACGCTTCGGATTTTACTTGCAGTAGCGGTTTCCCGTGATTGGCCATTATTTCAGCTTGATGTGAAGAATGCATTTCTCTACGGAGACCTCAAGGAAGAAGTTTATATGCAGCAGCCACCGGGGTTTACTGCTGAGGGGGAGTCCCAGAAGGTATGCAAACTACATAAGGCCATATATGGCCTAAAACAGAGTCCTAGAGCTTGGTACCAGAAGTTGTCAGAATTAGTTGAGCTACAGAGATTTAAGAGGTCCACATCGGACCACTCTCTATTTGTGTGGAAGACACAGAAAGGCACGGTTGCCATTCTTATATACGTAGACGACATTATTGTGACAGGAGATGATGCTCAAGGCGTTCAGATAGTCAAGAGGTTCCTAGGTAAAGAGTTTGTGACCAAGGACCTTGGCACTCTTCGCTACTTCCTGGGGTTAGAATTTGCCAGGAATCATGGGTGGTCTAGTAATGACCCAGAGAAAGTTTGTCATGGATCTCCTCTCTGAGACGGGCATGACGGGATGCAAGCCAGCCTTGACTCCTATGGATCCAAGTATGAAGTTGAATGATGACGATACAGATGAAGTTGATAACAAGAGGTACAGAGAACTTGTTGGGAAACTTCTATATGTTACTATCACCAGACCAGATATTATGTTTGCAGTAAGCAAGGTCAGCCAATTCATGGAGCGACCTAGGAAGGCACATATGGATGCTATATACATGATCTTGAGATACATGAAGAACTCACCTGGTTCAGGACTACTATTCAGGAGGGATACACCCTTGGAGGTAACATCGTGTGCTGACGCTGACTATGCAGGATGCCCCACGGACAGGAAATCCACGTCAGGGTTTGCGGTTTTTGTTGGACACTCACTTGTTTCATACTGTAGTTGCCAGATCAAGCGCAGAATCTGAATACAGAGCCATGTCTCAACGAAGTGTTGAGATGATGTGGGTTAGATCTATGTTAACGGATCTTTTCGTAGATGTTCCTCTTCCCATGCAACTTCTATGTGATAACCAAGAAGCTTTATTCATTGCAAACAATCCTGCATTCCATGAATGGACAAAGCATATTGAGGTGGACTGCCATTACACTAGAGATATGATACAGAAGGGACTCATATCTACATCTCATGTGTCTACAGGAGATCAGACAACAGATATCTTCACCAAGGCTCTAGCCCGAAGTCCGTTTCAGAAGTGTTGGTCCAAGCTGAGCATGATCGATATATATGCTCCATCTTGAGGGGGAGTGTTAAGTTAAATATCACATTATATTATCTTTATGTAATTTCTATTTCTCAGGATACTTATCATGTAATTAAACCAGGGCTACTCTCCTATATAAGGGAGCCCACGGGTACTCATAATGCAAGTTTTCTTTTTCTCCTATCAGTACAGAATCATCATTTATCATAAATCCTCAATCAACGACAATTCATCGGATCTTAGAATTACTACTTGGAGTGATAAGATAAGCTAATGGACGTGTTAGGAACTTAAGATGCATTACACTTCACCCATGCCTACAGAGGCACCCCAACCACTCTCTCCGTTCTGGTCAACGGCAGGCCGGAAGGCGCCCGTTTCCAGCCGCAACGAGGTGTTCGGCAGGGTTGCCCATTGGTCCCCCTCCTGTTCGACATTGTTGCTGACGCGCTGGCTGTTTTGCTTGCTCAGTCGGTCGATGTTGGGCTGTGCGCTGGCTTCCAACTTGAAGAAATATCCATCCCCATGCTGCAATACGCCGATGATACATTAGTGTTGCTCGGGGGTTCCGAATCCCAATCGGCGAACGCGGCTTTGATGATCGGTATCTTCGGAGAGCTTTCCGGTCTCGTCGCCAATAACAAGAAATCTAAGGTGGTTACGTTTGGGATGCTCCCCGAGGAGCGCGAGGCGCTTGCCAACATCACGGAGTGCGCACAGGGGTCTCTTCCTCTCAACTATCTCGGCCTTCCTCTGATGGACGGAAAGCTTAAAAAATCAGACTATGACTCGGTGCTTCAGAAGATGGAGCGTAAGCTTGCCGATTGGAAGACGTCCTGCTTGTCCAGAGGGGGGAAATTGATTCTGCCAAAGCACGTTCTTTCTGCGATCCCGATCTTTTCTTCAGCACGTGCACTCTTCCCGTTGGCGTGCGCAAAAGAATGGAAACGATGATGAAATCTTTCTTATGGTCGGACGGCAAGCAACGGAGGGCGGGCATCCACCTTGAGGGCTAGGAGGAGGTGACAAAGAACAAGAAAGATGGCGGATTGGGAATCCGGGATGTTAATTGCATGAATAAGGTGTTGATCGACAAATGGGCAGCCCATATCTGGGGCCCCTTGCGGTCCATGGTGCATCAGCTTCTCCGCAAGGTATATGAGGTGAGGGGCGAATTAGTGGCCAGACAACTCCAGCGGGAGTCCCCCCTATGGTCCGGTATTCGTAATGTGTTGCCGGAGTTGACGCAGTTCTTGACGTCGACCTTGAGAGATGGGCGGCGATTTCGCTTCTGGAGAGATGATTGGTCCGGGGAGGGAAAGCTTTACGATAGATTTCCGAGGTTGTTCGCGATGGTCGCGGACCGGGAGTGTTCTGTCTCCCAAGCGGGGGAAACAGGCACCTGGGCCCCTCTCTTCCTCAATGAATTACCCCCTTAGCGCCTGGAGGACTTCATGCGTCTTCTTTCCGAGTTACCTTCAGCTGCTGACATTTTACAGGATGGAAGACCGGACTGCAGTGATCACTTTTCTTGGGTCGGGGCAAAGCTCTCTACTAAGAACATCTACAACCATCTACGTAACTGTGCGGAGGCACCAAGAACGGAGGTAACTCAAGATCTGCATCTAATATGGGCCGTAAGGATACCTCTGAGGGTAAAATTTTTTTCTTTAGTACCTTCGGAGGAATCGGATCTGCGACAAGATGAGAAGGGCACGCATTTTCGGCACTCAAGATATAATCTGCGATAGATGCCATGAACATCAGGAAGATGCCGACCATATTTTTTTCACTTGCTGATATTCAACGGAGTTTTAGCAGGCCAGAAACCTGGCTTGGTTGCGGCACGAGAACACATCACTCTTTTGGCAGTCCATCAGGAGGGTCGGTTTTGGCTCTACAGACGATATCTCTATAGTGTTTGCAGCGTTATGGGCGATTTGGCAAGGGAGAAACGAATGTGTCTTTAGGAGCATTAGATTCTATCCTGAAAATGTTTTGATTCACAGTAACGCCCTTTATAATTCCTGGGCCTTGCGCTAATCTGTACAACTCTCCAATCAATATATTTAGCAGTAACTCCAACCTTGGGAGTTCGCCCAACTATTCTTCAAAAAAACCCTAAGACACTCTTCATGCCTTAGAGTCATAGTTAGATGTTACATTCAGACTAAGACCACAAACTATACACTAGATAGATTCACAAATTAGATCAGAACATCGTCATTCTCATTATTAAGATTCCTAAACATGATCCCTAAATAACAAATGAAAATACATACACATATGGATCACCTATTAATGAAAATGATATATATAGAAAGTTTTGGAGTGATGAGAATTCTTAGGGCATACAATCAAGGCAGCTTGAAAACCAGTTACCACGTAAGTAGTTGTAAATTTTAAATATCAATGTCTTTCTACTTGCTTTCTTTGGACACATTAAATTACTTGGCATTATTTTTTAATATGTTGAAATGTACACAACATCCGTTGATGTCCTTTTGTTCTTCGCATGTTTGCAGGAAAATTGTCTGCGTCTCAATAACTGATTGGTGATACCGAGCATCCACTGCTATACCAGACGGTACACTTTTGTTGCTTTCGTGCAATTGATGATGTATAAATGCTTTTCTTTTCTTTTGTCACTTTTTGGGAATACATGCACATGATGTAATGTTCTCTTTTATTACATGTAAACTATATGGAAATTAATGCGATGAAAAGTTGGTGGTACATCTTGTTGGCTATGTAGTTGTGTATATTGATTTGAATGACATGGTAAAATGCGAAAAAAATTTCCCCAATTTCATATTGTCCGATGCGATCATTATTGATTGTAATACTGTGAATGTTGTGTAGAGATAGATATTATTATATGCTATGTACATGTTCGTCATTTTTATTTTTTCTCTGGACTACTATGTATTTTACCCTTGAGGTCTCTCCCTATATAAGAAAGCCTAGGGTTCCCTTGAATAATAGATCATTGATTTTTCACAACAATGTATCAGATCCTAAACTGTTAGAGTATTTGGTAGTGCGCCCTTAGGAAAATAAACATGCGGAAGCGTAACATGGAAAAAGATAAAGAACAAGAAAGAACGCGGATTTTAACGTGGAACCCTACTCCTTGAGGAGCGGGATAAAACCACGGGAGAAGCCCTCAAATAGGGGAGTGTTTATCTATTGACTTTCTCAATGGATACAGGAGGTCTGGGGCTCCTCATATAGCCTCTCCAGATCCTCCAAGTCCCACCACTGGACGATGTGGGACTAAACACAGAACAGGATAAATGGATCCTGGAGAACATCCATTTACTCCATTCTGTGTTTAGTCCCACATCGTCCAGTGGTGGGACTTGGAGGCTCTGGAGAGGATATATAAGGAGCCCCAGACCTCCTGTATCCATTGAGAAAAAGCAATAGAGAAACACGCCCCTTTGAGGGCTTCTCCCGTGGTTTCATCCCGCTACTCACGGAGTAGGGTTCCACGTAAAATCATGATGTTCCATGTTTATCTTTTTATTCTTATGCTCTGTTTATCATTCGCTTCCGCATTCTTCATATTTTATAACATGGTATCAGAGAGGGTCGATTCTCGAGGATTTTTTTCGTTCGTTCATTGTTTGTTTGAGAGTCGTTTGTAGTTCTTGGAGATTATTACATTGTCATTTGTTCAAGATTAAGAGATTCATTGTTCTAGAGGTTTTTACGAAAACCCCTAATCCGGAGGCATCATTGATTCCGTGAAGATCATGTCCCAGGCTCTGTGCGGCGCACCCCTGCGCGGCTCCAGGCGACTGCCGTTGCTGATCTGGATATGCAGATATCCTCCAGTGATATCTCCTATCATCCTCATTTTTCAGCCACAACTCCAGATCAATAAAAAAAGGGGGGGGCAACCCTCCTCTCCAAGGCGGCACTTCCTCCTCTCATTCATAATCTCGCACAGGCGGTGCGTAATATTCGATGCAGAATCCCATTCAGGTCCATATTTTGCTTTAAGAAGAAATATCGAAGAAGAAAACAGGCGGCATCTCCTTGATTGAGGCGATGGCACGCGAGATCCCAGGCAGCGCTCTCTTAGCGTCGCAGCCCAGCCTCCAGACCACAGGCGGCGCATCCAGGCGGAAGGAGTCTAGGTTTCCCTTTCATCGTGCGCCAGCAACCCAACGTGACGGCTCCCCATAGCCTCTGCGTCTCCAGGCGCATCCTCCGTAATTCCCCAGGCGCATCTGCGTGCACCTCCGCGCAGGCAAAACCACCTCTCCCAGACGTGCATCCCCCGCGTGGGCTCCTCGCGATTCACCATTCAGGCTCCCTGCACGCTCCTCGCGTTCCAAGATCGCCCAGATTGTGCGCGTCTTCCTGTTGGTTTCGCCGAGACCCCCTGTCTCCCTCGCAAATCTCCACTCGTGCAGGCGGTGCACGAGAGAAGCCACAGTTGGCGCATGCCCTCCAGGTCGGCAGCGGCTTCCCAGCACAGATCGAAGGCCCCTTTGTTTGGGGGTGGCGCTGAAATGAAAAAGGGGTTCCCATCTGGGAACCCTAAGGGGCCGATGTCTCTTTTTTAAAAAAAAATGTGTTTCTTTTAAGGCCCAGGTGGGCCCGATAATTAAAAAAAGGGGGTGTGAGGGTCCTGTTGGGCCAAATAGTTTAAAAAAATGAAGTGAGGGGCCTGCGAGAAAAAAAAGAGAATGAGGATTGTAGACCCAAATGGGCTGAGTTTTTTTATTAAAAGAAAAAAAGAAAGGAAAAAAATGGAAAGAAAAGTCGCGTACAAAGAAAAGTCGTACGCAATTATAAAAAAAGAGGGGAGAAAAGGCGCGTACACCTCAAAAGCCGTACGCAAATTATAAAAAAAAGATTGGCAAAGCCGAAAAAAAGAGTTTGAACGGCTTTAAAAAAATTGCAAAAAAATGAAGGCTTACAAAAAAAAGAAGGGGGAATATAAGAGCCCAACAGTGAGCTTATATAAAAAAAAGTGAGGGCATCCCATAATTTTCTTTTAAAAAAGAGGCTAGATATTTTGTTAGTTAAAAAAAAAGAATTTCCGAAAAAAAAGACACGTATAAAAAAAGCCGTACGCTTGTGTTAAAAAAAGGCACGCACAAAGAAAAGCCGTGCGGAAAATATTTGAAAAAAAAGAAGTTGCAAAAGCCGAAAAAAGGAACGGCTTACGAAAAAAATGTGATGGCTTATAAAAAAATGAAAAGCCGCAAGTTCATGTTTTCTCCCCATTCTATCTTGTCTTCTCCCAACTTAGTCGACGTTCATTTTCCGACAAGTATGGGAGAAAGGGGGAGTATATGTGTAGAGTCACAGGCCAGTTTGTCCAGATTCTCCAGACTTCAGATTACAAGCCATTTCAGATTCCAGACTCTACGGTTCAGATCCAGTTTCAGACTTGACATCAGACATCTCCGAGTCTCCAGTTTCAGACACGCATATGATTGCGGTCATTTTCAGATGAGCATATGTTGCCATCATTTGTTCGAGGTCCCCATCAGTCTTCTTCTTATTGTCAAGCCAGAGTTTTCATGTGAGCCATAGGGACTCCAGAGCAGAAGATCATTCCCTATGCCATTGAGGGCAAGGGTTTTCATGTGGTATCATAGGTACACCAGAGCAGTGCACTATTCTCTGAGCCAGATGGGAGAGACCCAGTTCTCCGACGAGGAGACTTCAAGCGCAGTTTCAGACTCGACGGTCAGATTCCGAGCCTTCAGTTGACTCACATTCCAGCTCGTTCGTCCTCCTCACCTGCACGGCATGAGAAGTAACGTCCTCGACTGCAGCAATGTGCGCGTTGGGTTGATATTGTCTGTAGTGTCCTGTAGCGTTGAGTTGAGTTTCTTTCTGTTTGTCCAAGCTGAGCATTGCATGCTCCAGCTTGAGGGGGAGTGTTAGAGTATTTGGTGGTACGCCCATTGAGTTGTAGCATGGTAAATGGATCCTGAAGAAGATCCATTTACCCAATTCTGTGTTTAGTCCCACATCGTCCAGTGGTGGGACTTGGAGGCTCTGGAGAGGCTATATAAGGAGCCCCGGACCTCCTGTATCCATTGAGAAAAAGCAATAGAATAACACGTCCCTTTGAGGGCTTCTCCCATGGTTTCATCCCGCTCCTCACGGAGTAGGGTTCCACGTAAAATCATGATGTTCCATGTTTATCTTTTTGTTCTTATGCTCTGTTTATCATTCGCTTCCGCATTCTTCATATTTTATAACATAAACCCTAGGGCTCATCCCACCAACAACCCGCCGCCCCTGCCCCTCCCCCTCCCTCTTCTTTCCACCGCCGCCGCCCTTCTCATCTCGGGCCCTCTCCGCCACCCACGTCGGAATCCAACCTCGACCCCACCCCCCTCTTCGCCCAGGCCCTCAACTCCTCGCTGCCTCCCCTCGCCGGTTTCCAGCCCCCGCTTCGGGGCCCCGCCATCGACAGCCCTGCCGCTCCGGGGCTCTGCCACCGCCGTGCCCTAGCCCGGCCCCCAGCCCCACTCCGGGGTCCCGCCTCCTTCAACTTGGTCGTGCCCTAGTCGGCTACCGATCCCAACCCTAGCCGTTACCACAGCGCCTCCTCTCGGCTAGATTGTAGCCGACTCGTATTCCGGATATATGGATTTAGGTGCGTAACGTCTACATACGCACTCGAATCCTATGCAGTTTGTGTAGACATTTGTCACTTTGTCTGCAAACCCTAGTTCTTCTCCAGCGGCAATATGTCAGAATCAAAGGTTGATATGCCCTCCATAGGCGCGTTCAAAGGTCCTGCGCCAATAGTCAAAATGGACGGGTCGAACTATGAGCTCTGGGCGATGCAGTTCATGAGTCTCATGAAGTCGAATGGTAAGAAGCACATTCTTACCGAGGATGAGCCAGCAGAGAAGACAGGGATATATGCCTCGTGGGAGGCTGATGATTCGTATGCCAAGGTCTGGTTGTCAGGTACACTGTCGATGGAGATTGCCAATGATATCCTCCATCAGTCCACTGCCAAGACAATGTGGGATATTCTCACTGCTACGTATTCCTAGGTGTGCAATGAGACCAAGATGTTACAGCTTCAGCATGATATATTCACGATGAAGCAGAGCAACAGACCTCTTCACTCCTTGTATACATCCCTGAGAGGGATGTTTGAGAAGTTATACAACACCATTCCACTCACAGTAACCACTGAACAGCAGAAGACATTCCGGAATGCCACCATGGTGGACGTTCTACTTGCAGCCCTAGATCCTGAGTACGAGGATGCCTGCTCTCAGATTTTGGTCGATGCAGTTATTCCTCCAATGGAGGATGTTTACAGGAGGCTCAGTCGGATCTCAGTTTCGTCCAGCTCATCTACTCCACCCCCTTCGGCGATGGCAGTATCATGTGAGAGAGGTGGTCAGTCTACTGGTCGTGGACGTGGACCTCGGGGTAGGGGAGGTCGCTTTCGTCAGCCGTGCTCATACTGTCACCGCACATGCCACTCGGAGGAGACATGCTACTCAAAGCATGGGTTCCCAGCATCGGCACGTGTAGCAGAGCATTCTCAGTCCCAATTGGCATCTACTGCGGACAATCGTATCGAGGAACTTGTGGCACGTCTACGTGATATTATGCCACAATCGTCTGGTGATTCTTCTGGTGGACCTTTAGATGTTGCTGCTACAGCATCTGCCAGTTCCTCTGCTGTTGCTAGTACCTCAGGTAGTGCTACGGCCTTTACATCTTCTCATGATATCTCTGATTGGATTATAGATTCTGGTGCCACGCATCATCTCTGCCGAGATCGAGAGAGACTTGAGTCCTACAGGGACATTCCCCATGGCCGCTCAGCACAGATCGCAGATGGTACACATTCCCCCCTTGTTGGACAAGGGGAGGTCTTCCTATCTTCTACTATGCATCTACAGAATGTCCTACATGCTCATGAGTTCTCGATGAATCTGTTATCTATTAGTCAGATTACGAAGGATTTGCATTGTCGTGCTATATTTGACCCGTCTTCTCTTATTTTTCAGGACATACTAACAGGCAGGGTGATTGGCTGTGGCTCTGAGCAGAATGGTCTATATCGGCTGGTCTGGAATTCTTATGCTGGCGTCTCTTGTCATTCTGCCGGACCAGTTTCTCCGTACATATGGCATCTCCGTTTTGGTCATCTCCCGCTCCAGAAAGTGCGACATCTTCTGCCTCAGATCTCTCCCAGTTCTTATTTTCGTTGTGAAGCTTGTCAATTGGGAAAGCATCATCGGTCGAGCTTTCCTAGTCATCAGAGTCAGAGCAGTAGCTCCATATATGGGGTCCAAGTCGTGTACCCGATCATCAGGGACACAAATTTTATTTAGTGGTAGTGGATGATTTTTCTCGTGTTTCTTGGGTCTTACTTTTAAAGAATAAATCTGAAGCAGACGATGTGATTAAGAATTTGATTAATGAAGTACACAATGTGTTTTCTTCTACTGTCAAATATGTTCGTACAGATAATGCTCTTGAATTCCGCACACGGTCCCTCTCTCAATTTCTTTTGTCAAAGGGCATTATTCACCAAACTACTTGTGCCTACACGTCTCAGCAGAATGGTGTGGCAGAAAGAAAGCACCACCACCTTCTTGATATTACTCGAACCCTACTGATTCAGAGTTGTGCTCCTATTTCATTCTGGGGAGATGCGGTTCTTACCGCTTGCTACCTTGTCAATCGTATGCCATCTTCTGTCCTTGGTGAGAAAATTCCTCTCTCTATTATTTTTCCTGACAAGGAATTATTCTCACTTACTCCTCGTGTTTCTGGTATTGTGGCATTTGTTCATCTTCTGACTCCTGGACTTGACAAACTCTCTCCTAGAGCTGTCAAATGTGTCTTTGTCGGTTACTCTCGGACTCAAAAGGGATATCGGTGTTATAATCCCATAAACAAGAAATATTTTGTTAGTGCTGATGTCACGTTCTTTGAGTCTGTTGTGTATTTTTCACCTACAGGTGACAGACTGGTACCATCCACTACCAACGATGATGTCTATGTCCCTTCACCTCCTACTTGGAGTTCACCTGAGTCCACTCCTGGTCCTGTCTCTACGTCATCTTCCCCACCACCACCTCCACCACTTCCACGACCTCCTATTCCACCTTTACCGAAATTCTATACGCGTCGGTCAGGTCATGCTCAAGCTACACGTCAGACATCCATCACGCCTCAGGTATGTTCAGATGGCATTACTACTGACGGGTCAGATATGGTACATGTGTAGGATTCTTCATTGCAGGAGGAGCCTACACCATCCAATACAGCGGAAGATGATCTTGATATTCCTATTCCTATTCGGAAGCAGAAGCGGACGTGCACATCTTATCCCTTTGCTTCACAGGTGTCTTTTCATCGCCTCACAGGCGACTTTCAGAGATTCGCTGCAGCTTTGTCTTCCGTGGACATACCACGGAACTACCAGGACGCTATGAAGATTGATTGCTGGAGAATGTCTATGGAAGAGGAGATGTGTGCATTACAGTCTCGTGGCACATGGACCTTGGTTCTTGCTCCTCCTAATGCATCTATTGTGAGCTGTAAGTGGGTATTCACGATTAAATACCAAGCTGATGGCAGTCTAGATCGGTATAAAGAACGGCTGGTCGCGCGAGGTTTTACACAAACCTATGGCGTGGACTATATGGATACATTTTCTCCAGTGGCTCGTCATTCTACTCTTCGCATTCTCTTATCAGTTGCTGTCGTACGTGACTGGAGTATATCCCAACTGGATGTCAAGAATGCCTTCTTGTATGGAGATCTGCAGGAGGAAGTCTACATGCAACAGCCACCAGGGTTTACTGCTGAGGGGGAGAAGCATATGGTGTGTAGACTTCACAAGGCAATTTATGGCCTCAAACAAAGTCCAAGAGCGTGGTTCCAGAAGCTTTCCAATCTAATTGAGAAACAGAGATTCAAGAGGTCAAATGCAGACCACTCCTTGTTTGTTCAGAAGTCATCGGCAGGTACGGTTGTTATCATGGTCTATGTGGATGATATTATGGTTACAGGAGATGATATTCAGGGCATAGAAAGGGTGAAGGACCATCAGTTCGTCACGAAGGATCTTGGAACCCTAAGATACTTTCTAGGGTTGGAATTTGCTAGGAATGCACAGGGTCTGGTGATGACCCAAAGAAAGTACATTACAGATTTCTTGACTGAAACATGCATGGATGGATGCAAACCATCAAGTATTCCCATGGACCCAAGCATGAAGCTGTATGATGATGACATTGCTGAAGTGGACAAGAGGAGATATAGAGAAATGGTATGTAAGCTCCTTTATATTACCATAACTCGCCCCGATATTGCTTTTGCGGTAAGCATGGTGAGTCAATTTGCGGAGCAGCCAAGACAAGTTCATATGGATGCCATATACATGATACTGAGGTATCTGAAGTCTTCTCCAGGTTCAGGGTTGCTATTTCGAAAGGGCACAGATTTGTCTATCTCAGCATGTGCAGATGCCGATTATGCAGGATGCCCCAAGGATCGAAAATCAACTTCAGGATTTGCAGTTTTTGTTGGGAGCTCTCCGGTTTCTTGGAAAAGCAAGAAACAAACTGTTGTGGCAAGGTCCAGTGCTGAATCCGAATATAGGGTCATGGTGCAAGCAAGCATGGAGATGATGTGGGTTCGATCTGTACTAGAGGATCTACATGTAGCCGTATCTCTACCCATGCAGCTTCAGTGTGACAATCAGGCATCCTTGTTTATTGCCAACAATCCAGCTTTTCATGAAAGAACAAAGCATATTGAAGTTGACTGCCACTACCAAAGAGGATTAATATCCACAGCTCACGTGAGCTCAGGGGATCAGACTGCCGACGTACTCACCAAACCGTTGCTCAGAGGACCTTTTCAGAGATGTTCTTCCAAGCTGAGCATGATAGACATCTATGCTCCACCTTAAGGGGGAATGTAGAGATAGATATTATTATATGCTATGTACCTGTTCGTCATTTTTATTTTTTCTCTGGACTATTATGTATTTTACCTGAGGTCTCTCCCTATATAAGAGAGCCTAGGGTTCCCTTGAATAATAGATCATTGATTTTTCACAACACTATGTAAACGGGTACCCGAATCCGAGGGCATCATACGGGGAGCTTATTGGCAAGCTACTACATGTGACTATTACCAGGCTCGACATATCCTTTGCCGTGAGCAAAGTGAGTCAGTTTATGGAGCAGCCTAGACACGCACATATGGATGCAGTTCATAATTCTGAGATATCTAAATATTTCACCAGGTATGGGACTTCTTTTCAGCAGAGGTACATCTCTTTCAGTTACAGCATATGCAGATGCAAATTATGCTGGGTGTCCAAAGGATAGGAAGTCTACATCAGGTTTTGCTGTGTTCATAGCGAATTCCCTAGTTTAATGGAAGAGCAAGAAGCAGATTGTGATTGCCAGATCGAGTGCTAAGTCAAAATACAGGACCATGACGCAGGCTAACACAGAGATGATGTGGGTCAGATCTGTTCTTACTGACCTGACTATAGAGACGCCCTCTTCCCATGCACCTCCAATGTGACAATCAGGACATTCTTTTTATTGCCAACAACCCAACCTTTCATGAGAGGACGAAGCACATAGAGGTGGGTTGTCACTACACTCTTGACATGATAGAGAAAGGTCTTATTGCCACTACGCATGTCAGCTTTGGAGACTAGACAACATATGTTCTTACTAAGGCCCTATCCAGAGGACCTTATCAAAGATGTTGTTCCAAGCTGAGTCTGATCAATATCTACTTTCCAGCTTGAGGGAGAGTGTTGAGATATTTATTATCTTAAGTATCATTTTTCTTATTTTCTATTTATTCTCTCTTCGTCCTGTAATTTGCCCAATAGGTTCCTCTCCTATATGTAAGAGCCTCTCATTAATACAATTCATTCTTTCCCTCTACTGTATCATAAAACTTACTATCATATGCCTACCACAATTGAAGGCCGATTATACCAGAAAAATGGTGCAATCCAAAACCCATGTTCACCAGCAACTTTATCACAATAAGATAAATGAATTTTGAAAGTGGGACATAAAATCATCCACCTGCAAAGCAACCTCCTTCAATACAAAAACAAAAGGGCCTGATTCAATCTGTCAATCCCAAAATTCATCATTCTCAACTCCCCATTTAGTTCCATGATGTCACACTCCACAGTGTCCCATAATTCTCAGAAGAACAATGATAGTTCTCCTATTGAAACTACTGAAAATGAGATGGCATTTTATGCTCGTATTGGATATAACGATGGTGAAGGCACAAATATACATACCTTACAAATCCAAGAAATTTCAACTTGGTTTCTTGTCGCTTACATGGGAAGGTTGTGACAGGGAATCAAAACCACATGAAGCAACATTTGACATAAATATAAGGCACTACATATTATAGGGATCGCTTTGTGCTGCCTTAATTGGAGTATGCGGTGATCATATAATATCATTGCCTCTCATTTGGGCGCACTGTTGGTTGTCAATGGTGTGATTTTCTGTCAAGAGAAGTTTTATATGGAAAAGGTGGTATCCCATGCCAAGGCGTTATAGCGGTCATGGCTATTATATAAGTAGACTTTTTACGTCATTAATATATATATATATATATATATATATTGTGCTGCTCACCATTTTGGGTGTTCACCCTTTCTCGAAAAAGGCAATGCATCTCCTTATCCCAAAGTTGGCCTTAATGTGAAGAAATAAATAGCATATAATTAAGGAAGAGATAAAACAAAAGAAAGAGCTGGCTTTGAAGATGATCTACAAGAAGAAGTGTCCATCGCATTAATGAAGAAGAAAGGGATCGAAAAAGCTCTCAAGCTCCAAACTAATATTAAGGATGCTTCTGCCATGGAGTAGCATGTTCATGTGAAACAAAGTTCATCTATGATTGCGAGATTCCCTTCAATGTCATTGCAAGCAATGCTAATACACATAGGAAATTGAAAGGGACTACAAACCTCTGTATTACTATGAGCCCCTGAAGACACTATTAAAAGAGAAATCAAGAAACAAAGAAGTTTCTACAAGGCCATCATGATTCATGGAAAAATAATGGATGCTCTTATACTATTACATGTAAGAGATGAAGACTCATCTTCATGTAGTTCAAGAAACGAAGGGGTTTCTACTAGGCCATCATGATTGCTAGAAAAATAATGACTATTCTAATATTGTTACATGTGAACTGAAGAGCCACCATCTTGTCACTAACAAGTATTGGTGGATAAAACAGAGAAGTAGCCCAAAAAGATGATTATCATATAGTCGGATAAACATGATAGAGAAAAAAATAAGAGTAGGAGGGGCAAGGAAGGGCATGAAAAAGGGAAGGGGAGAAGGGTCTCCGTAGAAGAAATGAGGGAAAGGAACAAAACAAGCATACCAACAGATGCAAAAAGGCCAGCATGTACCGTCAATAAGGAGGCACGAATGAAAAGACCATGACACAACAAGAAAGAAAAAGAAATAACTATAAAGAGCGATAGAGGGAATGAGAAGAAACTATCTACCATAGGACCATTCCCAATCTAAGTTAACCAAAGTGGTTCAATTAACAAAAAGTTGGTTATGTTTGAGAGGTAAAACAAACATTGAAGGCTATGGTGTAAAATGGAGCAAGTTTATAATATCATGGTGCAAATATGAAGCTTACATGGATGAAAATGTATATACAGAAGTTTACACCATGCATAAAAACATACTTTGCTTTTTGGAAAAGCTGAAAATGATAATTATCAATATAAACACATATCCACAAAGATATTGTAACTATATTGCATCCACAATCACAGATTAGATATCATACATCTCTCTTGTGGAGACATTATACAATTGAGATTATGATCTAAGAAAGATAGTATCACTTAAATAGATCCATCCACCTCTCCATTTCAAGAAACTACATTCCAATTTCGGAAACCTCAAAGTCATTGGATAGAAGTACATTCCAATTTTAAAGTTTGAGGCTACCATATGCTCTTATTTCTTATATATGGAAATCTTACGTTTGTAGGTCTCCAAGGAAACCTCAGAGATAATGTTTCTTACTTACATGCGGAAACCTTATTATTGTGGCTCTTTAAAGAAACCTCACAGAGTTTCTCCCAAAAATGAACATTAAGTGATGCAACGCCAACAACAATTTATAGGACTTTAAGGGTTGAAATATACATGTCAAGTTATGTCCTAAAGTTGAGAAGTTTTATGAAATGTTGAAATTTTATTTTTATGTTAGAGTATGCGCTGCTTATATGTGTAGATGGGTAAATAGATCCTTCCAAGATCCATTTACCACACATCCAGGAGTTTAGCCCCACATCTACCAGTGGTGTGACTTGGAGGGTGTAAGGAGGCTATATAAGAAACCCCAGACATCTTGTAACAGATGAGAAAGTGAAATGCAACATATGGTTCCTTGAGGCCTTCTCCCGTGGTTTTATCCCACTCCTTAGGGAGTAGGGATCCACGTTAAAATCTTGTATTCTTCATTTCTTTATTCTATTATCTTTGATACACCCGCATTCTTATTTCCTAACATGGTATCAGAGCGATTTCGATTCTCGAGAAATTATTTTTGTTATTTGTTCGAGATTCAATTCTTGGTTATTGATGAAGTTTCATTCTTGAATATTATTATTGTTGTTCGTTCGAGAAGAGTTCTAGGGTTTTTTTCGAAACTCTAACTCTATTCAAACGCAAGTTTTTGATCTGTTCATATTCAAAGATCCATTCGTGAAGGGTTTCTGAAGAAACCATAATTTTGTGAAGCTCCGGTCCAAGCGATGCAACTCGTCCACACATCCAGTCCAGTCCAGGCGTTGCACGATCCTCGTACGCACATCGCGAGGTAGAGCACCATCATGGGGTTCCTCTTCTGCATCAGGCGACGGTGCAACCATCTTCGGGAGGCGCTATGCTCCATATCCAGGTGGTTGTAGCGGCATCTTCCATCTAATCTACTCCAGCATCTCGATGGCAGAAAACCTTCGCTCTGCACTCATGGGCGACGCACCCTCCAGGCACTTGGCGGCGACGAGACCTATCTCCAACGACGGGGGGCAACACATACAAAGCTCCCCTGAAGCCGCACCTCCAAGTCCCACCAGTATCAGAGCCCCAGCTGGCATCATCGTCCCTCTCCATCTCTTCAACCGAAGTGGCAGTCCCAACAACGATCGAGCCCTAACTTCAAACCCCGAAGCGGGCACTCCCAGCAGCGGCTGCCTTCCTCCTCCTCATGTGATACTTCCATATCGGCTGCTTCCTTCCAGATCCCTTTCCATCGGCAAAGGAGGCATCTCTGCAAACTCCAGGCATCGCGCACAACGGCAGGTGCACCTCCACACGACGCTCGCACAAGTCCTAACCCTCCAGGTCGAGGTCTTTCAAGAGGAGGAACCTCCCACACGATGTTGCTCCTCTCCCCTTGATCACTAGCGACGATGTCGTTCACCAAAGGGGTGGCACCCTCTCCAACGACAGAACCCCATCGGGGGCGGCGTGCGTTCGAAGAGAGTTCCCACTTAACCTTAAATAAGAAAAATCAAGGGCCAATTAGCTCGTGATTTCTAAAAAAGAAGCCCCGCTTCAACGTTAAAGAAACTGCATATTTTTGGGTTGACAGTCTTTGTTTCAGAAAAAAGGAAAAAGGTGTGTAAAAAAATCGTACGCGGAAAAAATGATGATGAGTTGGCTATTAAAAAAAGAGAGTAAAACAGACTTAAAAAATTGCAAAAAAATGTGTTTTGAGAAAATACGCTTACAAAAGAAGAGTCGTACGCAAGAAAAAAATATATTTTGAAAAAAATGAGAGAAAAACCGTAAAATAAAAAACGAACGGCTTATTAAAAAATGTCTTGAAGAAAAAGAGAAAAGCTGTAACAAAAAAATGATGAGATTGGCTTATTGTTTTCCCCATCTTCATGTCTTCTCCCAACTTGATCGACGCCATTGTTTTCAGACCAGTATAGGAGAAAGGGGGAGTATTGTGTAGAGTTCTACAAGTTTGACTCTAGATTCTACAATTTAGACTACATGCCAGTATTCAGAGTCTACAGTTCGGCTTCAGTCTCGACGTTCAGATTCCGAGTCTTCAATTTGATTTGCACATGTATGCGATCATTTCTTGTGTGGTCTCCGTCTTTTGTTTTTGGTCTCAGAGTTCTCATGTGAGCCATATGGGATTCAAAGTAGAGATCCCATTCCCTATGCCATGTGGGCTAGGGTTTTCATGTGGTTTCATAGGGACTCCAGAGTAAATATCCCATTTTCTGAGCCAATATGGAGAGACCTAGTTCTCCAACAATGAGACTTTTTAGACTCCATTCTCCAGCGACTGTGGACTCTGACAAGGATGTCTCTACGGCTTTTTCAGTTCGGCATGTTCATAGATGGAGCAGTTGTCCACATGATGTGGCGTGCTAGAGTTCTTGATGCAGTGTGGGCCCCGAATATAGGGCAAAATATTTACTTAATTTTAATTGTCAATTTTATTTACGTTTTTAAGTTGTCATAATTGTTTAATTAAATAATTGAGATCGCATGTGATCTCAACGTTTATTTCGTAGATTTTAATTTGAATTTGGGTCAATTAATTAGTTAGAGTCAGTTTAGGCAAGTTGGTTGTCAATTTAAATTAGTTTACTATTTTTGTAAACCCATCTCTCCTATATAAAGAGAGAGTAGCCCACTGTTTTTATTCAGTCAAGTATTATGAAAATTTGAGTTTATCTCATTATCTCCCTCTCTCTCTTCTCCCTCCACGCGATCTCCGCGGTTCTCCTCCTTCAACCTCTCGTTACCGACGAGTTCTCTTCTCAACCCCTCTATTTTCTCTTCTCAACCCATCTTGTTCTTCTACCAAATATTCACTATAAAAAAAATATTATTTATCGTCATCACCGAAAACCGTTTTTTGCATCATTTGGTATCAGAGCATGGCTTTCAGATCGTCCCCACGATCTGACGATCCGTCCCGATACTCGCGCCGACATACATCAAGGGACCATCGCTCGTCTGACAGAAAACGACGAGCCAACGACTACGACAAGGAGACCGAGCACATGGTACGTGATTTGCAGAACAACTTCCGATCCATGTCATCAATGTTTCGGGACTTCATGGCCAACCTTGAGGCCTACCGCGACGCCCAATCGAAGCCGTCAACCACCGAAGCCGCTACCACGAGTTTTGGTGAAGAAAACGTCGCCGAAGAAGGTGAATCAGCCGTTGTCCA
Organism: Ottelia alismoides; assembly: GCA_037367405.1. Lineage (NCBI taxonomy): Eukaryota > Viridiplantae > Streptophyta > Magnoliopsida > Alismatales > Hydrocharitaceae > Ottelia > Ottelia alismoides. The sequence continues at coordinate 461,398 of JAZKJV010001469.1, read as the reverse complement.
GCACTTTCCAGAACCAAATCCGTCGCCGGAGTCGGCCCCGCTGCCCCCTCCAACCATCCAGGCGCCACCCCAGCCACCCCGGGAGCGAACCGCGCCACCCCTCGCAGCCCCTGCGGCTCCAACGCCCGCCAACACCCACCCCCTCGCGCCTGCGCATTCTCCTCCCGGCACCAACCCACCCCTGCCCACGACAGTACCCAGCCAGGCCCCAACCTCGCCGCCGCTGCCGTCATCCTCGCGCCCTCACCCCACCGTCGCCCCTCCTCCTTCCCTCCTCGCCCTAGTCCCTCTCCCATCGCGCGCCTGCAGCGTCTCCTCTACCCTCCGCAGCTCGCCCTCGCGGCCCCGCCTTCACTCGCGCGATCGACCCACCTCCCCATGCGCTAACCTCGCGCCTCGTCTTCCACGCACCAATCCGCCACCCCGCCGCCATCTCCAACTTTGGAAGGAAAAACAAGCCCTAACGAAGGGCTCCATCGGATCCCCTGATATCAGGTATAAAAAATTCTGGAAATATTACAAGCAGCCCCCTCCTCTCAAGATAGTTTGTCAAAAGGGCCAATTGAAAGTCAAATTATATTATTGGTATCTTTTAAGTGAAGGGGTAGAATATTTGCAGACATGCCCCTCAGTGGAAAGAAATTATAAACGTAACATTGAATGGGATCTAATGGGGAAGTTGAAGCTGCCATGTCAAGATCGAATTCTCCAACGACGCACCTGGATCCCGCAATTCGTCCGGAGCCGAATTTTTAAAGCGGAGGAGAGTTGATGCAGCGTGGGCCCCGAATATAGGGCCAAATATTTACTTAATTTTAATTGTCAATTTTATTTACGTTTTTAAGTTGTCATAATTGTTTAATTAAATAATTGAGATCGCATGTGATCTCAACGTTTATTTCGTAGATTTTAATTTGAATTTGGGTCAATTAATTAGTTAGAGTCAGTTTAGGCAAGTTGGTTGTCAATTTAAATTAGTTTACTATTTTTGTAAACCCATCTCTCCTATATAAAGAGAGAGTAGCCCACTGTTTTTATTCAGTCAAGTATTATGAAAATTTGAGTTTATCTCATTATCTCCCTCTCTCTCTTCTCCCTCCACGCGATCTCCACGGTTCTCCTCCTTCAACCTCTTGTTACCGACGAGTTCTCTTCTCAACCCCTCTATTTTCTCTTCTCAACCCATCTTGTTCTTCTACCAAATATTCACTATAAAAAAATATTATTTATCGTCATCACCGAAAACCGTTTTTTGCATCAGTTCTCCAAATGGAGACTCATTTTCAGTTATCGTGACTCCGACAAGCGCAGTACAAAACACATGCTCTCCTACGAGGAGATTCAGTTTGACTTGCACTCCAACCCATTTGTTCCTCTTCATATATACGGCATGAGAAGCAACGTCTTCGACAACAGCCGATAGTTGGGCACGTTGAGTTGATATTATCTGTAGTGTCTTGTATTGTGAGTTTGAGATTTCTTTCTGTTTGTCCAAGATGAGCATTGCACTCTCCAGCTTGAGGGGGAGTGCTAGAGTATGTACTTATATGTGTAGAGGATAAATGGATCCTTTCAAGATCCAGTTACCACATCTAGGAGTTTAGTCCCACATCTAATAGTGGTGGGACTTGGGGGATTTGAGGGGGCTATATAAGAAGCCCCAGACCTCCTGTAACAGATGAGAAAGTGCAATGCAACATATGGCCCGTTAAGGCCTTCTCCCGTGGTTCCATCCTGCTCCTTAGGGAGTAGTGTTCCATGTTAAATCATGTTCTTCATTTCTTTATTCTATTGTCTCTTATACGCTTCCGCATTCTTATTTTCTAACATTTTAGAATTGAGAAGAAATAATCTGGGATATTCCTTATTTTTCATTAGACTTTTTAAGGTTAAAAAAGGGTAAGATTATATTGGATTAGAATCACTAGAATAATTTTATCCCTTTTTTATTATCGAGCACAAACAAGTATGTAAGGTTTCCATTGAATCAAATGAAATCTTCATCCCTCCCTCTATATTAATCTCATAAATCTCTCTCCCCTTCTACCTACCTTTCTCCTTTCTTTTATTTCTCTCCAACCCTCCCCCCCCCCAATTATCTCTCCCACTCTTTCTTTCCCCCACTTGCATATCTACCCTTCACTCACATTCTCGCCCTCTCAAACTCTCTCTCTCCATTATCACTTCTCTATCATCACCTTCCTTATGGGTGTTCTTGGTATATCTCTTCATACTCCCCTACCTCTCAATTCTTATGTGCTCATTCCCTTTTCCTCTTCTTATTTTCCCGTTATCTATTGCTTTTCCTTCGCACATACATATTCACTTTCTATCAACAGTTTTCTTTTGTACATATTCGTGTTTTCTTTCCAAAATCTGCAAAATGTGTATGCCCTTCTTGTACCTCCATTTTTAAAACCTTCATTTCCCTTCGGCATCACTATAGTTTTCTGTTACGACTGTATGAATACCTTGAAGACCGTGTGACTACCCTGATATAAACTCAATGATAAGGTTTGAACTACATTCCCCCTGTTCTTTGTGAATGCAAACATGACAACATGTGTCAATTTCAGCCGCCTTAATCCGTTTCTGTTCTTTGGATTCCGAGCCTAGAAAAAGGATAATTTGGCTTGTAGTGAATTCCATTGGCTTTAGATAACTATGTACTGAATTGTATATTTGGTACAACTCGAGCTCCATCATCAATGTGTCTTCTATTAGCGTTCAGATAAAATTGCCACGCACAATGCAGAGTTAGTAAAGTATCTACCGTATATTGTAATCCATGCATATTAAACAACATTACTGAAATTTCCTTCGTGAATGATAAAACTTAAATTTAAATGCTCTAATAATGCATATAGTATATACCATGCTATTGAGATATTCTAGGTTTTTTACAAAAAGACTAGATGTAAAGAAACGTATATAAGGCCCACACCTTTGATGCGTATAAACATACACCAAATAGTAAAAAATCCAATGATGCACCTAAGTTAATATCAACTGCCAGCAATTTGGTCATCGACTATTATAGAAAAAATGAAGAAAGTTCCAATCAAAATGGCAAACCAGATTATAAAGAAAAGCATGGTTTTGGAAAAGTAAGATGCACATTGCAAGTCATTGCACCTGTATGGGATGTGATCGTGAGTTGATGTATCTCTGTACTTCTTTGCAAGACCAAAGTCTATAATGTAAACCTTCATAAAATTGGGGGCACAATTAGAATTGTTATTTACTTGTCCAACAAAGCATATTAAAAAATCATATACAAAAAAACACCTGATTTGCCCGCCTGCCCAAGCCCATCAGAAAATTGTCTGGTTTAATATCACGGTGAAGAAAAGACTTAGCATGAACAAACTCAATTCTACTGATCTACCAATCAAAGAATATAAAGACAATTAGGGAAAATTCATTTACACAGAGGAAGCCACTACATATGTACAAGAAACATACCATCTGATCAGCAAGCATAAGAACAGTTTTCAGAGACAATTTTCTGCTGCAAAAGTTAAATAGGTCTTCAAGACTGGGCCCCAATAAATCCATTACCATGACATTATAATCTCCTTCAGTCCCAAACCACTTCACATTTGGAATTCCAGCTACGCACATCAAAGTAAAAAGAAATAGTTTTATTAGAACAATTCGTTATCTTTTAGAGATGACAGAACCCAAGAAACGAGTGAGCTCAATTACTTCCTCCTTGCAAAATACGGTATAGTTTTGATTCATACAGCAATTGGGGGTGTTTAGTCTTCACGTTTTCCTGAAAAGTAAGGACGTCATGAGAATTCGTTCTTGAATAATAAAATGATCAGTATTCATCTCCTTAATGAGGCAGACAGAATAAATTGTCAAGCTTGAGAAGATAGAATACGACAACAATCTCTATTATCTTTGTAATTACACCTTGACCCTACTTGTACGTGTCTACCATTAATTTACTCCAATAACTTAAGCTCTTTTAAATAATCCTACCATATCTAACCAATAAACATCTCTAAAACAACCCATGATGAATGCTATTCTTTTCCATCTACTCCCCTCCTCCATACCATCTCTTTCACTGGAGAGAAAGATCATGGTTTGGTTGCTCGTGGAAAGAATGGTAGCTCAAATTTATGGAGACGGACATCATGGCAGTACGGAGCTCATTGGGGGAACTTGTACAAGTGGCAGTTCGAACCGCGTGAGGGGCTAGGCCGATGCGATCGGGGGGCAAGGAGATGCTCACAACAAATGAATGAGAAAAAGACTGAGGTAAAGGTGGGAATTTGTGATGGTAATGGGTGTTTGATAGAGAAGAGAACTGGAGAAGGATGTAGGCAATGACATGTAAATTTAATAGACTTTAAAGAATAATTTGGAGAAATCTATATGTTTTCATTGGAAATGTGGACGGAAGTTAGGGGACAATTTTGTAAAAGGAGAAAGTTTTTTCAGATGGCCAATGACTGAGCTGTCAATGGTAAAAGGTTACTCAAACCCCATGAGAAAAAATATAGGAAACTAGGAACTACAGAAAACGAACGTACTGTAGATGGTTCCAATGAAAATATGAGTTCACTAATATGTTTAGTCTCCGTATTCATTTGCATGAACAACCTTCAGGATACAGTTCAGAGCCCATAAGTTCTGTTATGGGCCTATCGCTCAAATAGTCATTGTCAATATCATCACCATGTAAGACCAAAATAAATGTAATTTTCAAGCCTGATTAATTCTAAACCCACCTATAGCCTCTATGTGCACATGGCAGCATCCAGCAGAAGGTATATGCAGGAGGCTTCAGAAGGTCATAAGTAAAATTTCCGTATAATTTTGCCATTAGAAACTTATTAAGAACATGTTGAAGTCCAAAGCATCACTTCTTTCTTCCATCAAAGGAATTTCATAACATTAAACACAAGTTACACAACTACGTTTTTTTCCCTTTCTTCCTTTGGAAAAAAAGAAGGTTGTTCACCCTTGGTGAGTTTTCATCTAGAGCTCAATTTCTTATCAACCCACTATTACAAATCAGCCAGGAATCAGTCAAAATGTGCACGCGCATACACATTTTCCACATAATATATCTCCTCTCTAAAGATCAAAGCAGTCCTAACCAGCCAGACGACCCATAGGAAAACCGCATATGACCTCATCATCCCCGCTTTGGAGCAATAGAGCGTACCCCCAAAGCTCAACCCAGAAATGATTGGGTTCCGACACGTCCAACTAACCAACGCCAACCCCTTCCAAACCTCTCCAACAGCGTCACAATAGAAAAACAATTGATCGTTATCTTCCTCCCCTTGACAAATGAAACAAGAAGTCATCATGTTTGCTTTGAGCATCCGTGTCATCAACCTCTCACAATGAAGTAGCCACGTAAAAATTTCCTTAGTAAAAAATAGTCACGCTTTCCAAATCTATTAACACTCCTTTACCGTCTCAACATCCCCCATCAATAATATGTTTTTAACGCCACGTAAGCCTTCTTCACCATAAACTCCTCATCCTAGGCCCACTAATTTCGACAAATTGCCATGTCATAGCCTAAGGATCATCCATCTCTCGCTAGATGTAGAATAAACGTCACATATTGCACCACCGAGCAAATACCCTTCTAGAATTAAGAATGTGCCCTCACCTTCACATGGCCACATCAAGGCCAACAATAATTATCGATGATTCCACGCACTAGATACCGCATTTTTGCAAGCCCAAATTAGGATTTTCTACAAATTAAGAATTTCTGTCAGTTTGGTGTTTAATTATCTAGGTATTTTTTGATTAAATAAATTAAGATCAACTTTTTAAGAGAAAGCGGAAGTGGTCCCCGTGGGACCCACCATGAAAATTATACTACTTTCACAATACTATCATATAGATGTCAAAGCCAAAATGAGGGCCTTGCAATGTTCCACTGCATTTTCCGACTAAAAAGGCTGACATCAGAAAATAAATTCGTTTCTAGCACACCGAATAGCCCATAGCTAAGCGAAGAAAAGTGAGTTGTCCTCTTGCGAGTTGCTACAAACCCCCTTGATGGAATTCCAAAAGGTATCCCCATCTTCAACCCTATGCCATGGGATTTCCACACCTTTGCCCATATATACAACAGAAAAAAAGACGGCCCAACTCCTTCATGCCTCCATCACATTTCGGGCACGACACATCTGCGTTGTGGAGGATCATGTCTCTACGCATCTTCGTAAGCATGCAACCACATCTCACTAACCAAAAAAACTTTTATGCGTTGTGGTATACCTGCTCTTCCAAATTATCATACCATCGTGGTTGAGGTCCTCCTATATTGAAAGTTGTGACTGGGAAAAATCGGTAGACCTTTTTTACTGTAAAGGAGCCATTTTCCCACCCAGTGATCCCTCTGAACCGAGGAGGTTTTTTACTCAAAACTAAGGGGTTTTTTACGTCCTCCGGGTCTTTGATCATGGCAAGGAAGTCATTCAATCTTTGTTCTGAAAAAACTGTAGAGAAGGATGGAGTCCAATTACCCTCCACCCAAGCTCGATTCACCGAAATGTTCTGGTTGATAGAAAACGCAAATAATCTTGGATAGCGCTCGCAAAGGGGACCATCTCTCGTCCAATCATGAATCATCTAAGAAAAAAAGGGGTGTATCACCGTTGCCCACTACTTGTCGAAGTACATTTACCATCTCTGGGATAACACTTGATATACCTTGCCAAAAAGAGAAAGGAGATCGAATGTGTTGTGATAACAAGGTTCCTCCAATGCCATAGATATCCCACATCAATCGACGAACCAAGTCGTCCTTCTTACCCCCAAAACGGAGGACCCACTTAACTAAAAGGGATTTATTCATCCAATCAATCTTCATGACGTCAAGCCCTCCCTCCTTTAGCCTCATCACATTTTCCTGATCCATAAGATGAAAGCCTCCCATCTCATGTTTGCCATAAACCCAAAGGAAACCCCTAATTATAGATTATATCTTCTTCTGAAGATCAATTGGTAGCAACCTAGTCGAGCAAAAGAAGATGGGAGCTGTTGAAAGCACATGTTTTCACAACACCAACTTTCCTCCTCTAGATAAGATTGCAGCCTTCCACCTAGCTAACTTCCTCTCCAGTCTATCCAGCAATGGATGCTAATCAACGGCTCACAATCGGCCACCAACCTGACAACCAGTGGAAAGCCTAAATATGTAAACGGTAGTGTCGAAACTCGGTAGGATGTACAATACTTGATCGATCTCCTGCACCTTTTCCCTGTGATAGCCTAAAGGAACGAATACCGACTTCTCCCTACTCATACGAACCCACGATGTTGTCAAAGATGTCCATGATCCGTGATATTCTCCTCCCCACTCAACCCCACCTACAATTGTATCGTCAACATATTGTAGAATCAAAACAGTAATATCAACTCCACAGAAGTTCAGACATAGGCCTCATCCGATGCCAATATCATCATTACTGCCAATGTGTCAACCATTATAACAAAGAGAAGCGAGGATGGGGGCACCCCCTGCACACCCCTATTGGGGTTGAAAGTGGCCTCTTTCTGGATGCTAATTTACCAAAATTGAGTATGATGCAGTCGTGATGCACCTTTTAATCCACGCGATCCAGATATTGAGGAAACCCTTCCACCGCAACGACACTCATAAGAACTGCCAGTCAACGCAATTATATAAAAAATGGTGAAGCCTTCACCCACTATAAGTATGGTCGGCTACATGGATTCTTTCTCAAATCCATGTTGAAAGATTCAACTATTTTTTTACGTTAGTTGTCGACTACCTAATGCAGCCCCCACAATGGGGGGATTTGAAGCCTGGTATTTTAGGTGGTTGGCACAATGCACTACCACCAGACCATTTAAGTCGACACAATCATATGCCTTGAAAAAATCCACCTTCCACACCATACCTTTCTTGTGTCTCCTCTTCCAGTTTAACCATCTCCGATGCCAGTACAAGTCCATATGCCATAAATATACAACAACAACAAAGTCTTTCCCCACAATTAAGTAGGGTCGGCTACATGGATTCTTCGCCTCCATTCAGATCTATCTTGGGTCAATCCCGGCTTATATCCAAAAAACTAAGATCCCTTTGTATAGTCTCTTTCCAACACTTCTTCGGCCATCCTCGCCCTCTCTTAGCCGGCTCAACATCCCAACACTCGCATCTCCTAACGGGTGCATCAGCTGATCTTCTTTGCAAATGATCAAACTATCTTAAGCGGTTTTCTCGCATCTTATCCTCGATCAGAGCTATACCAACTTCTTTCTGATTACATCATTACGAATCTGATCTTTACGTGTGTGTCCACACATTCACCTTAGCATTTTCATTTCTGCTACAGCCATTCTCTGCACATGTCTATGGTTCACAGGCCAACATTCAGATCCATAGAGCATAGCAGGTCTCACGGCTGCTTTGTAAAACTTTCCTTTAATTTTCAAAGTAATTTTCTTATCACGGAGAATAACAGAGGCTCCTATCTACTTTAACCAGTCTGCATTTATTCTATTAGTAACATCTCCATCAATTTCCCCATCATGTTGCAAAATAGATCCTAGATATCTGAAAGAATCTCTCTTCTGAATGTTATCGTCACCAATCTTCACATCGATTCCTTCACCATTGCTTTCATCAAGGGCGCACTCCATATATTCTGTCTTAGCCCTACTTATACGAAATCCTTTAGTCTCCAACCAGTGTTCAGAAAGTCGGCCTAGGCGGCCGCATATGCGTAGGCGGCCCCCCTACCGCACCGAGTATACTATACTCGGTCAATATGCGGGCCATGGAGTATATGCGGCCGAGTAATCCGCATATGCGGCCGCATATGCGGCCGCATATGTAATAGAGATGACTCTTTGCTTCTCCATCAGCTCCAACAGCTCGTCCACGATTCTCACAGCTCCAGAAGCTTCCTTGTCTCCTGTAGAGTCATCGCCACCGATTTCTCTTTTAGGTTTGTCTTATTTATTGGTCATATGTTGTACAGCAAGAATGTTTTAATACTTTGGGCATAAAATTAGGTCGGTCATATGCATAGTACATAGTCATATGTTGTACAGTAACATAGGTTGGTCTTTTTATTAAAAAGAATGGTCATATGTTGTACAATAACACGTCTTTTTTATTTGTTATATGTTGTACATCAATACTATAACATATGTTGTACAATAACATATATATTTTTTAGTTGTCATATGTTGTACAGTAACTTATGTCTTTTTATGTGTCATATGTTGTACAGTAACAGTTGTACAATAACATATGCCTTTTTATTTGTTATATGTTGTACTGTAGCATGTCTTTTTATTTGTCATATGTCGTACATTAACATAAGTTATACTGTAACATATGCCCTTTTTATTTGTTATATGTTGTACATTAGCATGTGTCTTTTATTTGTCATATGATGTACAATAACATACAAATGTAGCTAATATATGGTATAGTTTATATATTATATTCTTGTTACCAAAAAATAAAATTTGGATATAATATTGCACAGATTTTATATTATTATATTTTAATTAATTTTAATTAAAATAATAGAAACCGCATAATCCGCATATACTTCCGCCTACCCGCTTACTCGCTCTAGACCGCCTGACCGAACGAATACCGCATACCGACTTTCTGAACCTTGTCTCCAACTCATGTCTCCAGATCTCAAGCTTCTCATTTACTCCATCTTTAGTCTCGTCAATCAATACAATATCATCAACAAATAACATGCACCAAGGTAACTCATCCTGAATGTAACTTGTCAACTCGTCCATAATCAAAGTAAAAAGAAATAGACTCAAAGCTGAACCTTGATGTAAACCAATGTTGATGTCAAAATAGCCAGTCTTCCCAGACGGGGTCCTTACACAAGATAAAGTCCTATCATACGTGTCCTTTATGAGGTTAATGTATAGGACAAGTACTTGTCTCTTCTTTTCTACACAGTATCTCTCGTGGGACAGAATCATAAGCCTTCTCCAAATCAATAAAGATCATATGGAGGTTCTTCCCTTTAAATCTCCATTGTTCTCCTCAAAAAATGGATGGCTTTAATAGTTGAGCGATTTGGCATGAATCCGAATTGGTTTTCTTCTACGTTGGAAACTTGCCTCAACCTTCTTTCGATCATACGTTCCCAAATTTTCATAGTGTGACTCATTAGCTTGATACCTCTGTAATTTGAAAAATTTTGAATGCCTCATTTATTCTTATAAAGAGGCACCACGATACTCCTCCAATCTTCAGCCATTTTCTTGCTTCTCCAAATAACATTGAATAGATTCGTAAGCCAAGTCAAACCACGCTCACCTAAAACCCTCCATACTTCTACAGGGATGTCATCCGATCCTACACCTTTCCCAGGTTATGTTCAAAGCCTCCTCTACTTCCTTTCTTTGTATCCGTCTAGCTTGCACGATTCAAGTAACTTTTACTACTAGCTAGATCACCCAAAGTGATCTCTCTATTTCCTTCTCCAATGAAAAGTTTATGGAAGTACTGCTCCCATCTAGTCTCTATATCCTTCTGAGTCACAAGCACGTGACCATCCTCGTCCTTAATGCATCTCACTTAAGAAAGATCTTTGATCTTTCTTTCTATTGCTTTGGCCAACCTGAATATATCCTTCTGCCCCTCCTTAGAGTCGAGAATTTTATACAAAACTTCATAAGCTTTTGACTTAGCTTCGCTTACATCCTTCTTTGCTTCCTTCTTCACTAATTTGTAGTTTGCGACAGTTTCCTCTGTTCTATCCTTAGACATAGCTTTAAAGCATGCTCTTTTAATTTTTTAGTTCTCTTGTACCACTTCACTCCACCACCAAGCCTCCTTTGACCTGGAGCTCCTCTTTTCGACTTGCCTAGCATCTCTTTGGCTGCCTTTCGGATACAAGATGCTACTGCCTCCCACATCTCGTTTGCACTTCCGCTACAATCCCAAGATAAGTCTTCTAAAACCTTCTCCCTAAAGCTCGATTGCTTCAGTGGAAGATTCCACCATCTAGTTCTAATGATTTTAGGAACCCTCCTTTTCTTTATCAGCCTTTTTAATTGTACATCCAAGATTAACAAGCGATGTTGGGTTGTCAAACTCTCTCATGGGATTACTTTGCAGTCATTACAACACAACCGATCTCTTCTCCTCAACGCAAAGTAATTTATCTGTGTTCTAGTTGGCCCACTCTTATAAGTAATTAAATGTTCCTCCCTCTTCTTGAAGAGAGTGGATGTCCATGATCTCATAGGCGGATTCCCCTACCATGCCACTCTTATATGCCATAAATATGTATGTACAAAAGGTGTCAACTTAGGAGAGATTAAAGAATCCAACATTTCTCATAGGTGTATTCCCCTACCATGCCAGCATGTGACATCTCCTACTAAAAGAGTGAAAGTAGGTGTGCACTACTCTCCCTACCTCCCTCCTCATGCACCTGCACCCCATCCAATATAATAGAGTGTATAAAGTTCCCGCACCACCTATTGTTGGCCACCAAATAAAAGAAACGAGTATTGACATCTCCATCATTAAACCATCAATGTTGAGAACGTTGTCGCCACTCTGATTCAACCTTCCTATCCTCCACATAAATCGTTCGAACCTGGTTCGCTCTTCTCCTCAGGTTTCCTTGTTTTCAACTCTTGATCTCCCTCAGGCTTATCTAATTGGACCATTTCCTCCTGTGTCATGGCTTTTTTGTCGCAATGTTGCTCTCAAGTCCTATTGTATTAAATCAATCGCATTCTATGCTCCACCATTTCAGATGTTAGAGGAATAGTGGTTGGCCATGTGGAGTTACTATCTCACCATAACTTCTTCACCACATACCTAAACCATTATTGAGTAGCCAAGCATGTTCAAATCTAACCAGGTCTTCACTAGCAACCCAAAGCAACGACGTATGGTCCAAGTGCATATGTGGAAGAGCCTACACCAAAGTTAGCGAGAAAGCATATATGCCTCAATGGACATCAAGAATGGATCTATACGCGATCTTGATATGGAATTCCTCTACGTGTAATGGCATCCGCTCACATTTATAATAGTATAATCCCCATCTGAAGTTTGTCGGGGCCCTCGCCCAGCAACCATTTCATGGATGGTTTAAAAGTCATCCCTTAGTGAGAGAAGCATCCTTTCGAGCCCTTACCCTCCCCATCGTTCAGACTCTGATGGGAGTTCCCAGTAAGTGATATTAACCCAAACTCACTGTGAGGCAATGGATCCTCCCTAACCTTCACATCCTCATCTCCAATCCTCGACGATGCATTGCCCTCAGAACATGGTGTTAGCACCACCTATTGACCCTTGCTCCATCTATCTCCGCCTGAAAATCGACCCCATCTCCCAATGATCGACATGCTGACTCTAGTGTCCCCACTCCCATCCATAGGCAAAACACACATTCTGCTCCTAGCAGAACTCCCTTCATCAAATGCATGTGTCGATCAATCAGGACTCCAACGTTATTCTCTCATCACCCAACAACGAAACTAGGGGTGATAATCGAAACAAATACCTTCGAATCCATGAGGACCCTAATTCAATTCTTATAAAAGTTTCGAATCCGAATTCGAATCGAATTTCAAACGAATTTACTAACTTAAATTCAAATTCAATTCACTTGAAGTTTCGAATATTCAAATTCGATTCATTTTATTTCGAATTTGAAATGTTAATTGATGTGTTAAAGCTTATATAAATAATATTATATAAAGAATAATATAATATAAATATTTTATTGCATAAATCTAATTTTAAAAGTATATTACTGAGTTGAAAAACTATAAAATCGAGGAAAATATCAAACCAATACAACATAGTGGATAAAAGTGCATAATTTTTATAAGGGGTTGATGGGGCTACCCCCTAGGGGTAGCCAACATGGCTGCCCCCGCCCCATTTTTCGCAATTTTTTTATTTTTTTGAAAAAATATCACCATGTATATCCATCCCTATATCCCTTCTATATGTCATTCGAATTTCGTCAGAAACAGAGACTCCTACGGCCTCCATCCAGACATGGTCGATTTAACAAATCCTGCGACCGTTAAAAAAATAATGTCTAGATAGAGACCGTAGGAGTCTCTGTTTCTGACAAAATTCGAATGTCATATAGGAGGGATATAGGGATGAATATACATGGTGATATTTTTTCAAAAAAATAAAAAAAATTGTGAAAATGGGGTGGGGGCAGCCATGTTGGCTACCCCTAAGGGGCAGCCTTATTTTTCCCTTTTTATAATTATTATGTCTTTTACAATCTAAATATACTCTTTTTTTAAGTGATGAAGAAATGTATAAATACAATATAATTATATTAGACTATCAAAGAGATATAATATCATTGACGAAAAAGCTGAATACATTATAATTATCATTGCATGTTAAAGCAAGACAAGATCATACTTTTATAGAAAGTTGATACAAATTAATATTATTATTTGAAATAATGAGAATAGTAAAAAATAATGTAGCAAGATAACACCTCTTCATTAAGCGTGAGGATCTTCATTACCAAAAATTGAGCCATGAAAATGAAATATATGATTTTTTGATGTACAATGGAACAACTTACATTATGGTGAGAAGAACTTGTATATTACTCATGTGATGATAAATATCACCTTGACAATGATAATCATCATGGATTGCCATGCCAGGAATTAGAACAATAAAAAAGCAAAGGGGATATATCTTGATAAATTTCGAGTCACGACAAAATTTAAGGAGGAATGGGAAGTAGCGAAATCATCATTTTCACATGCTAGGAGAAAGGCCACCCTAATCTACCGTTGGCATTTAGGGTCTTTGGTGGATAATGAAAGAGAGAATGGAAAATGCAGTGTAAGGAATGTGGGAACATGAAAGTAAATGTGTGGGTGAGGATTTATAATAACAATCAACATTTGATCTTTCCTAATAGATTTCTAGAGTAGTATTTTTACTCTTTTTTATATTTGATATTTAGTCTTTAACTAATAGGATTATACATACATACATATATATACACACATGTTAAATTTGCTATGGCTTAAGTTCTTTATATACTCTTAATGCCTCAAAATTTCCGAATAGTATGCTAAGATTGATTATTGTACTTATACAAAGTAAGTCATACCTAAGCTACTGTCACTAGGCTAAAATAATAAGTAAAGACATGAACTTGGATGTTTTGTATAACCGACGCATGAGGGAGCCACATTTCTAACCCATAATATTTTGCAATCAAACCACTTGAACTTGGTTATAAAGAGGAAAGGAAAGAGATTGGATCTCATTAGGGGGCCTAATGTTGCATATACACGTCACACATTGACAAGTCATATCAGTATAGCGTGATACTATGAGTAGAGAAATCATAGCAGTGAAGGGTGAACATGATAAATCATATCAATGGAGCCTGGATATGACTATAAGTTTAAAATTAACCACTTAATAAATGTAGTAAGTTGGTTTGAGAGTATCTTTAGTTGCTTGCACATGTTATGCTTAGTGATATAATGCAAATGCTAAATCTTTCAATTTAAATGAAATGTAGCAGCTTTTTAATACATATTCATATACTCTTTTTTACATCTATTTACTTACAAATGAATTCGAATATATGGATGTCAACCTTTTGATGTAATTATGCTATAATTACTTGCACAAGAATATTCAGAAAATATCCTAATCAATCCAGAGTGCTTGTTACATGTATATATAAATATGTATGTATTATATGCATGTATATGTATGTACTATGTATATATAAATACATTGTTACATATGCATATGTATGGATATAAAATATCGAATCGAATTATTATCGAACGAATTCAGGTAAATTCAGATTCGATTGATTTGGGAATCGAATCTCCAAATTAAATTTAAATTCAGTTCATTTGGTTTCGAATCGAACTTTTTTTGAATTTTTATCGAACGAATCATAATTGAATTCGAATGATTCAGTTCAATTAGCAGCCCTAAACGAAACGAACGAGAAGTATTCCAAATATATAGATCTAGTCCAATCGAGTTTGGGTCCCTCCAAGCAATCCTCGAAGACTTACTTTCTAGCAGCGTCAGGCTTTCGCTAACAATAGCAATTGTTTCCTCTTTTGGGTCCCCTCGGAGTTTGAGCCTTGCCCCTAAAAGACTCAGGTTCAGGTGTATCGCATGCATGGTTTTAAAAGGCGATGCCTCCAGGCGCAAAGGCGTACGCCTTAAGGCGAGGCGGGCCTAAAACGCCCCGAGGCACACGCCTCATGTACATACTTAGGGGCATATGCCTCAGCCTCGCCTGAGTCGCTCGAGGCGAGGCGGAGGCGTAAGCCTCGAGTCATGAGGCTTTTTTTACTTTTTTTTGTTACACATAACCCTATTTTTTGTTAGCATTATATTTTTTATTTTTGTGTTTTTGTTTCCATGTTAAACCTTGCATATTTCTATATATATAGCTCCATGCAAAGAGAAGAGATAGCTTGAAACAAGGGAAGTTACATGATCTTGTATACATCATATTCAATTTATCATACATCTACACATACTAGTTCTGTTACACATATTTTTGTTTGAATTGTAATAGAATTTTATATTAGTTGCAAGTTTGCAACTTGATGTTGTTGTTTGGTTGTATAAGTTGTGAACATAGAATAGTTATCACATATACGATATATGAAGTAATGTTGAAAAATAAACACGTGAAGACAGAAGTAAAATAATTATTACATTTTATTGTAAGTAGCTGAATACAAATAATATCATTAGTAAAAAAATCACTGGGGGCGCTGCCCCCACACCCCCGCAGGGGGGAGCGCACCTGCTCCCCCCTAGACTCCCCCACAAGCTCGCTGACCGGGCAGCGAGACCCCCATCTTGTTGGTGTATGATATGGCAGGAGGGGATGCATATGACAGTTCTCCAACTACATCCAACAAGACAATTGATTGGGATTCAAGGCATATTAATATTTTTTTATTCGCACTAAAGATTATGGTTTCTATTGTACTTTAGTATTAGATATAGACTTTAGTTTAATACTCATATAGAGTCATTGAAGTTGGAATTGGAACTTGATATTCTGTATATTAGTGGCTTAGTATTAGTTTTTTTGAATTTCAATGCCTTCATTGCCTTCATCGCTTATGTATTGTATCTTTTACTAGTTTTAAATTATTCCTGAATGTGTTTTTGGCAAAATGTAATAGTATTATATACTTTTTAAATGTATTTTGCTTTATTTTAATTTTTTTCCAAAAAAATGAGGCTTACGCCTCGCCTCAATTTCAGAGAAAACGCCTCGGACCGCCTCGCGCTTTTTTAAACCTTGATCGCATGCGCAATCATCTAGACTATTTTCGAATCCGAGATCTTAAACTCAAATGATGTGTGTGATGTACCCGATCTGCAACAATGAAACTAGTCAGATAGCTCAACGTTGCCATCTCAAACTCCGTCAACATTGCCATCTCAAACTCCGTCAACACTAAGCATTAAATATCAGTTTTGGTCACCATATCAGTGACCAACTGAAATAACATTTGGACTGAAATTCGACCAAATTTTCTGCCATTTCGGTCACATTTTCTTCTATCAACCCTCCTCAAGGCTTAAATATCAACCATTTCAATCGAATTTCAATCACCTCTCGAAATCGAAATTTGACCAAAATTCGGTCAAAATTCGCTAAAATTTGATGCCTGATCAATACCAAGTCCGTAAATGACACATGATCGAAGCTTCTGGTCTCTTTTTCCAGAAGACCTTTGCAATTAACCGTTTCCCGAGAAAGTGGCATCAAGAGTGCTGCATCACTTTGCCTCCCTTCTTCTCCACCTTTCTTGGTGCTCTGCTACCGTGTGTTGTCCCCGGTAGCGACGAGGTCCTCCACCATTGAAAAATTGTGATTTCGCCCTATATGAAACACAAGAACCTCTTCTTAGTGGGGTTAGGAGTGTTAATAATATTACTCGCATCTCCATTCTCCGTAATTTATTGGTTTTGAGGCTCCCTCGCTCCTCTGAACTATATGGTACATCCATTGAATATGTTGCATAGATTCTTCAACCATACCCCCTTTGAAGTAGATGACGATTCCAAGAAAATCACACCAACAATATGGGTCCTATCTTATGCATCACATTTATTCTTCAAATACGGATTAAGATGCGCCAGATTAAGCACTCACGTTGACAAACTCAAAATTTCCCTCGTTAATAATGTCGAATTGTTGCAGTCAACCAATTAAAGGTCAATCAAAAAAACTACACATGCATAAATAAATAAGTTAATCAAGGTGTAATTCAGTGTTTATTTAACATGAACAAGCCCCATGGTCAACTCTAGGACACAAGCTATCACTATGATTAATCATGTTTTAACATCTACATTAAGCGATCAATTATGTCAACCTAAGTCATCAAATAGACACAATGCACAAAATGATGCTAAACATTATGCAAGACAATGATGCATGCTATAGAATGATATTTTGGTTAATTTTCATGCACATTAAGGAGAATAAAAATGAAGTGTAATGCAAACATGTATACATGCGCAAATATGCTCTAGAATAATTAAGAATTGAGCAATATGAAATGTATCAATTTCATTATTAATTGATGCATTGATTTTAGCAATTAATAGGCAAATGGCATTAGGAATCAATGACCATATGACCTTATATAACTCAAATTTAGCCTACCGATTTAAGTGCCAAAATAGGAAGCTAATAATGTCATTAAATAGATGATTAAACACGCAACATTATGAATTGAAGTCAACCAAATCGGAGATAACATGCTTAAGACATATGCAGTCTAAGGACATAAGCGTAATAAAAATATGAGAAATAAATGCAAAAAATATCAAAAAGGTCCTGTCAAGGGCATTTTTGTAATTATATAAAGCCAGTGGGACCCCAATGCAATTTTCCCAGGTACGACACGCCCACCTGGGAAGGGCATGTATACAATACTAGAGAAGTTGGCAGGCATGGATGCAAGTTTTCCAAGCCTTCACGTGCGGGCATGCGGGCGAAGGCTTGGATGGCGGGTCAATACTGAAGCAGGTGACTCGGGCCACGTGACGACTCGAGGTGCTTCAGGAAGGCTCAGTCCCACCGAGCCTCCAAGCCCCGGAGTGGCGGCTCCACATCCGTTGGGTAGACGTTGGAGGGGTGCCATCCAACGACACTCATAGCTCGAGGAAGATCCTCCTCCGTCCCGCGACGACGCGAACGGAACTCCGACGAGATGCCTGGAGCTCCTCCACCCTTCTCACGGGTGTTGATGATCCAGGAGGACTCCCGGATGGCTGGCGATGAAGATCAAATTGAGGAGGATGTGTGGAACCTCCTAGAAGTGGTCGTCGACATCTATACGCCAGAGGCGGAGCTCTAGAACTGAGCTCCGCCCAAAGTCTGGTCATTGAAGCTTGGACCTGCAAAAGGGATTAGCAGGGGATAGTTGAAGCGAATTGAGGTGGAATGGGGGGAAATTGGGGTGAAGAAGAGGGTGCCCTATATGGGTTCTTCTCCGGCTCCACCGGAGAAGAAGGCATGGGGTGGTGGAGGTTGTAAAGGATCGGAGGCGATGATTTGGACCTACCGTGAAGATGAGGCAAGTCCGGTGAAGCTCAGATAGGGATCGATGTAGTGTGATGTGGTGTGTGTGTGTGTGTGTTTTTAATTAAAAGAGAGAAAAACGAAGAAAATGAAGAAGCTTTATCTGGGATTCTGACGAATGAGGAAGCTTGGGCTGAGCTCAGAGAAGAGCTCAAGTCGTCGCTCTACCTGGGCAGCTACTCCAGGGGGCTCAACAACTGGCGCCATGATGTGGTCGGAGAAAACCACGGGTCTACATCGGAGCATGAAGGGGTCTGAGCATGAAGGAGTCTTCGTCCGCTCGATCCTCCACTCCTCTATCACAAGAGGAAGGGGCGGGACTCGCCCTTGGGCCGTGATTGGTGGACGAAGAGAATGGAGGGCGGAGATGGAGGTTTCATGGAGAGGAGGGTCGTTACAGAAGGTAGTGGGGGTGCAAGTAACGGCCTCGTGTCAGCCCTAGGGTTTAGGTCGTGGGATACTAATGGTTGCGTGAGAATGGTAGAGGTGAGGGATGAGCAATAGAGTTGATGGCGAGTGCAGAGGGTGTGGGTAACAGTTGCGGTAAATGGGGGAAGAGGAGTAGGCGAGGTGATCGTGGGAGAGGAGGTTTCGAAGGTAGAAGACGGGGGCCCAGATGAAAGCGGGTGCGGGCGGCCTTGATCAGATCTGGGGATCTGATATGATGTGGAGATGCAAGCGGAGGCGGACGACCTTGATCTGATCTGGGGATCAAATCTGATGGCAAGAATAGGGCACGTAGAGAAAAGAAGAGCGGGCCATGTGGGTGGCCCTAGGGGCGCCACGTGGCCCAATAAGATTATTAGAAAACAGAAAATACAGAGAAAATAAAAAGGAAATAAAAGTAAGTCGAATTCGAAAAAGGTCTAAACATGATAGCTATAGATCTCATCGAGATCTACAAGTTTCATGTTGACTAAAAAACAATAGAAGTCAGATGCACAATCTAAAAATTTTGGAAGTATTTTTAATGAATAAAAATACTTCTTTTAATTCTTTTATGATTTTTTTCTATTTTCAATTTATAGAAAAAGTCAAAATAAATATATACAATAAATATCTAATTTTTAGGGATTTTTAATAAAAATAAAATAAAGGAAAATAAAGAAAACAAAAGAGTGCTAAATATATATAATAACTAGGGTTAGTTAAATACAAGGGTTAGTCTATTAATATAGGCTAATTAATAGTAGATTTTAGTGAAAAGTTCAAGATAGAGGGATAATAAATGAAAGACATGATGATAAATCAGAGATTCATCACCCCCCTATACTTAAACTACGCTCATCCTCGAGCAACTAAAGAATGAAAGAGTCAGATTAAGCTCTGACAGTACATGTGAGGTTTCAAAACTTAATTCATCAAGAACCCTTGATTTGAGTGATCCTAAAATTTTAGGCCCAACCAAGCTCTAGTAAAAAAGCATCCAACTTCTCTAATTATCAGACTCTCTGTATGTACATATAGTATAGAGATGTGACTTTTAGTGTGTACTGCAATCATAAGAGTCGAGTCGAAATGCCACTCAAGATCCCAGTCCAAAAGACTTTCCTCAAGACCTAATCCTCAACTATAGGGAATAAGTCAGTTTTTGCATTCAATCCACCGTCTCAGTAGTTCGTCAGACTTGAAAGTGTAGATGGAAGGCCAGTCGATGGCGGGTATAGGTTTGGGTAATTTTTTCTCTCCCTCACTTTGGAATAAGGGCCCTCTCGAGTACCTTATTATTACTCAACACATATTTTTGATTTTTAACCAGTGTGTCCGTTACGAGAGCTTAGAGTCGTCTGCACTTGTTTTCCTGGGAATGAACCGGGGTGTGTCTCTTTTAAGTATCTAAGATGCCTTCGACACCCAAACTTGTATCACTAAACGATGCAGAGCCCTTTTTGGGTGCTACCCGATTCTTGGTCCCAGTAGCTTTGGTCGAAGTGGACACTTTGAAATGATTGAGAGCGCTCGCCTTTGGTGTAAGCTCTTTTGTAATTGACTTTATAATGAGAGCTTTTCATTCAACAATTCTTTTCTATTTTTCTTTTGGCTAGACCTACTGTTTTTACCAATTGGTGCATACTAATTAACAAATTATTAAATTTCATCACAACCTGACGCATAGGTCAATATCAAGAGATTGCATAAGAACTTGTTCTCATACTGGCTAGGATTTGTTGACACTCAGGTTTCATGAAGCTTTCATCGACTTCATCCCATCCTGGAGCATCATCAAATCAGGTCTAGACTCAAATCTCATATCTCAATCCTTCAAGTGAAATCTCAACTAATCTCATCGTTCATGCAGTTGTGCAAGTGATGTGTTGAGCATATTCTTTTAAAGTAGAGATGACGAGTGGAATATAGCACCCATATCTTTTAAACTAGGTAAGTTAGGATTACTACGTCTCAAACCCTAATGACTAAGGTTGGTTAACTCAGACTCTTCAGACCTCAAAAATCAAGTGTTCTCAATTCCTCAACCCTTGTGTGATAGTGATTGTGTCAGGGATAAACCAACTCAAAAGTTAATATTTTTATTTTTTGAATTTTGCAATTTTTATGTTTAAGAGCTTCTTTAGAGAAATAATGATTGGTCCAAACTCATATGACTAGTTGCATCTACTTCCAGCCAGTCAAGGTTGCAGAAATCGATAGTCGGTACTCGATCGATGGGGTCACTGATTAAGGATTAATCGGCAGTCGGATGACTAATAGGATTTAGTCGGTCGTTAGTCGATTTTGAATTTTTAAATTATTTTAAATATATAAATCATTTATATTTATTCTTATATATTTGCAAATATTTGTACATTTTCTTTCGTTTGAAAGAAGATTTGCACAACTTATATGGTATTTTAAATAAGCTTTAACGAATTTAAGTTTAGGCATGTCCAGAATTGGATATATTTGCAGTCAAGTAATCCATGTAACCGACTACATTTAAAGTGAGAAGAGAATTTGCGGTGGTTGTATTGGGTTGAACAAAATGTTAGGGTTTTTAGGGTTTAGGGTTTCGGGTTTAGGGTTTAGGGTATGTCATAATCCTTAATTTATTTTAGAATGACAGGATGGAGTTAAAGTTGAAAGCCTTTTCCACAGAAAAGTACATGTGCCACAAAAAGAAATATATTTTGTTAGTTATCCTTGTGATTGGTGGACTAGATCTTTGCTTGAAAATTTATTACTATGATAAAGAAATATAAGTGTTTGTCTATCTATATGCAACATATTGGAAGAGTCATTCAAGTGCCCTAGGAAAATGTCGAGTTAAGGTGTGCAATAGGGTAAAGATCCAAGTAAACAGGAGATGCTAAATTGGACTGGAAGTTACAAGGACCACAAGGTTCAAAAGGCAATCCATATTCATTTACAAAGTTGTCTGTGAAGCAATTGACTTTAAATATAACATTAAGCATAATAGAATAGGTTTGCTTCTAAAAAAGCAAAAAAATAAAAAAAATAAAAAAATATCTATGTAAAAGTCGATCGAGTAATTGGCCGACTAGTCGGCCTGATTAGTCGGGTTGGCCGACTAATGGCCAACTAGGCCTAATCGAGTCGGCTACCCCTCGACTCGACTAGTCGGACGACTAGTCGACCTAGTCGGCTGACTTTAGAACAGTGCAGTCAATATGGGTGAAAGTACGGACCGTCAAACAGCTACGCATGTTACTTCAAGATGGTGTCATACGCATTGTCTTTTAACCACCTACTCTGCTAAGGGAGACAGTAGTTCCCTTATTGAAAAGTAGCTAATCATTTTTAAGTTTAGTAGTCAGAATTGTTACTAAAGAATTTTGATATTTTTCTAGTTATTATGGGTTCTTTGAATAAAGTTAGAAGTATTTATAAACATAGTTGATCTCATTTTCCCCCTTAATTTTGAAAGAATTTTGAAAATATTTTCTAAACCAAGTTACAAAGTATATAGATTTGCAAAATATTTTTCAAACTATTTTCAAAATAAGTAAAATCCTATTTTTCAAACAATTGTCAAACATTTTTCAATACAATGTCGCATAGTTAAAAAAAATCAATCATTTTGCAAACATTTTTACACAAATCAGTTCACAAAATACTATACCCTAGCACCCAAAAAGTTTAACAATTTTCAAAATATGAGCTATGACTAAAGTATATATGAAATATATACGGCACACCCCCCTATACTTTGCTTTTGTTATGTCCTTGTTGGAAAAAATGGAGTTGTTTACTCCTGGGAACCTGATGCAAAATAAAAATTTTGCGACGCTGGAAAAATAAATTTGATTGTGGATATTTGGTGGATATGAAATGGAGGGGTTGAGAGAAGAAAACTCGTCGGAGAACGAGAGATTTGAGGAAGAAGAAGCGTATAGATCACGTCGAGGGAGAAGGAATAGAGAGAGGAAAGAGATAAATCTCAAATTTTCATATAATCTGACATGTTTCAAAACAATAGCCTAACATCCCTTTATATAGGAGCGATGAGATTACAAAAATAGAAATTCAAATTCAAAACTACTTATCCTAATTGACTCTAACCAACTAACTAATTGATTTGAAATAAATTCAAATCTCTGATTGACTCCAACTAACTAATCTAAAATCACACGCAATCTCTTTTATTTAAATAAAAATTGCGACAACGTAAATAAAATTAGCCTCTAATTAACAGCTAAACCGTAGAAAATGAGGCCCTATTTATCCGTTCCGCGCTGCATCGATTCTTCTCCGCTTGAAAAATTCGTCTCCTGACGAATTGTTGGATCTGCAGGCTTAAAGGTTGATAAATTTAATTCAACGTTCTTGATCATCCCATGGAAGAACTGGTGTGGAGCAAACGGCGGAATCCATGCGTGTGCAGTGCGAATGTTGTCGTCGGTAGCTTCATGACGGAATAACATGTGTGGCGCGAATGAGGGTGCCCACTCGGATTTTATTCCCTTGATATGGTGCTTGAAAAACTGATGTGGCATCTTCATGTCGGACAACTCGGCCTTTGGAGATTCCATAGCAAAGCAATAGCACAAATATAATAGAGGAGGAGATGTGGCCAATGAATTAAGCCATGAGGCCTTTAAATAGGTGAAACCCGTGATCCTAATCCTAATTGGATAAGGAAGCCTCCCAGATTTCTTTCTTTCAGCACTCCCCTTTAAATATTTCTGCAGCAGGGGGTGGGTTGCAATTTTTGTACTCCTTCACTTAAACAAAAGTCATAAGATAAGTTTTTCAATTGGCCCTGTGGATAAATATCATTGGAAGAGTGGCCTCCTGGTAATATTCCCAATATATCTCAGTACTCCTATTCTCAAGGGATCTGATGGAGGAGATATTCTCAAATTTTGTTAGGTTCGGCACTTCTCTTTGGGAATACGTTGGCGGCGACAACATGACGGAGGCATGGGGCGACGGTGCGTTATCACGACTGACGAATGATGATCGATGGTCTTCCAATGGCGATGGCTCTTGGGTCGGTACAGCTTACGGGACAGAGCACACCGATGGGGAGATGTTGGTAGCGAGGTGGCTTTAGTTGGAGGACTAACGGGTGGTGGGAGGCGCGAGAGAGAGCCAAGGGGTAGGGGAAGGGGGTGGCACGAGCGCTGGGGAAGGGAGTGGGAGGGTTTGCTGGAGGTGGTGCGGGCCTGTCGGAGAGGGGCTGATAATAGGTCGAGATGGGGGTGGTTCTGGTGGAGTGGGGGTGGCGGGATGGGGCTCTGGAGCTGGCGGTGCGGGTGCGGGCGGAGGGGAGGGAAGGGGAGTTTGCGGTGGCACAAGAAGAACGTGGAGGGGGTTGGTGAAGTCGTTGGAGGAAGGCGATAGGAGGGCTGGTTGTGCGGGAGAAGGTGGTGTGGTTGTTTCGGTGGAGGGAGAGGGTTGCAGCGAGGCTGGGGGGGCGTCGGAGGTGTAGGGATATCGGGAAGGGGTGCTGGGGCTGGGGCTGGGGCTGGGGTTGGGGGGATGTCGGGGTGGCGGAGATGGGTTGCGGAAGACGCGGTGGGGCTGTTATGAGGACGGCAGGGGGCTGCAATTGGGCGAGTGGGGTTGCCGGAGGTGTTGGGGCTGCAGCGGGGGTCTGCGAGAGGGTTGCGGGTGGGTTGTCTATCAATTTCTGTGGCGTTTGCAAGTCTGAATATACCTGGACAACAAGAAAATTGACATTTTTTCCTTCTGAAATGACCTGGACAACGAGCAAATCATCATTGACGGTGAGTTTTTCTTCGTCAAAGTTCTGGACAACGGTTTCGGTAGTGGAAGACTTTGATTCGGCAGCGCATATGGTCTCGAAACTAGCCATCAAACCTCGTAGTTTTGTTTGGAAGTCAAGCAGTATGCCCAGCATTTCTTTGTCGTAAGCTTCCTTGGATCGTCATTTTCGTTCCGACGAACGATAGTCCTTCGATGCATGCCGGCGTGAACGTCTGGACGGATCGTCAGATCGTGAGGATGATCTGTATGCCATGCTCTGATACCAATTGATGCAAAATAAAAATTTTACGACGTTGGAAAAATAAATTTGATTGTTGATTTTTGGTGGATATGAAATGGAGGGCTTGAGAGAAGAAAACTCATCGGAGAACGAGATATTTGAGGAAGAAGAAGCGCGTAGATCGCGTCGAGGGAGAAGGAATAGAGAGGAAAGAGATAAATCTCAAATTTTCATATAGTCCGACCTCTTTCAAAACAATAGCCTATCATCCCTTTATATAAGAGGGATGAAATTACAAAAATAGAAATTCAAATTCAAATTCAAAACCACTTATCCTAATTAACTCTAACCAACTAACTAATTGATTTAAAATAAATTCAAATCTCTAATTGACCCCAACTAACTAATTTGAGATCACATGCGATCTCTTTTATTTAAATAAAAATTACGACAACGTAAATAAAATTAGCCTCTAATTAATGGATAAAACGTAGAAAATGAGGCACTATTTATCCGTTCCGCGCTGCATCAGTTATTGATGCAAAATAAAAAATTTACGAAGTTGGAAAAATAATTTTGATTGTGGATTTTTGGTGGATATGAAATGGAGGGGTTGAGAGAAGAAAACTCGTCGGAGAACGAGAGATTTGAGGAAGAAGCGCGTAGATCGTGTCGAGGGAGAAGGAATAGAGAGAGGAAAGAGATAAATCTCAAAATTACATATAATCTGACATGTTTCAAAACAATAGCCTATCATCCCTTTATATAGGAGGGATGAGATTACAAAAATAGAAATTCAAATTCAAAACTACTTATCCTAATTGACTTTAACCAACTAACTAATTGATTTGAAATAAATTCAAATCTCTAATTGACTCCAACTAACTAATCTGAGATCACATGCGATCTCTTTTATTTAAATAAAAATTACGACAACGTAAATAAAATTAACCTCTAATTAACGAATACAACGTAGAAAATGAGACCCTATTTATCCGTTCCACGCTACATTAGAACCCTAGGCTATCTTATATAGAGGAGAGATCTATGGGTAAATTACATAAGATATACATAAGAACGGATAAATAGAGAAACGGTAGATAAGACATAAATATATCTCTACACTCCCCCTCAAGATGGAGCATAGATGTCGAGCATGCTCGGCTTGGATGAAAACTTCTGGAAAGATCCTCTGAGCAGGGCCTTGGTAAAAATATATGCAGTTTGATTTCCTGAACTAACATGAGATGTAGAGAGAAAACCTTCCTAGATCATGTCTCGTGTATAGTGGTAGTCCACCTCAATATGTTTAGTTCTTTCATGAAACACGAGATTGTTGGCAATGAATAGTGCAGCCTGGTTATCACACTATAACTGCATAGGAAGAGGAACATATATGTGCAAATATGCAAGAACTGATCAAACCCACATCATTTCTATGTTTTCTTGTGCCATAGCCCTATATTCAGATTCAACACTTGACTTGGCAACCACGGATTACTTCTTACTCTTCCAAGATACAAAAGAGCTGTCAACAAATACTGTGAAACCTATAGTGGGCTTTCTGTCCTTGAGACATCCAGCATAGTCTGCATTTGCACATGCTGAAATGGTAAGATCTGCCCCTTTTCTGTATAACAATCATGCACCTGGAGATTACTTTAGGTATCTCAGTATCATATGAACAACATCCATATGTACCTGTCGAGGTTGCTTCATGAACTGACTCGCCCGGCTAATTGCAAAGAAGATATCAGGTCTAGTAATAGTGATATAGAGAAGCATTCCCACCAATTCTATATAGCTTCTCTTGTATACTTCATCTGTATCCTTATCATATAGTCTCATATTGGGATCTGTTGACGCATAGGCTATTTTGTATCTCTTTGTTATTTTTATTTTCTTGTTATTCTCTTTATGTAATTTACCCATAGGCTACTCTCCTATATAAGAGAGCCTAGGGCTATGGAATAGATCATCTCATTCACGTTTCCCAACATGGTATCAGAGCGACGGTCCTAGGCCGGAGTTCTCGAAACCCTAAACCTACCCATCCCCACCCGCCGGCTCTCTCTTCTCCCTCTCTCTCTCTCGGCGCCGCCAGGCCCTTCTTCTCCGCCGATCTGCGGTGATCTAGGGCGTCTCCTGTGATGTTCTCTGCAGCATCAACTGCGGCGTCTGCTGCTCCATCTGCGGCATCTGCTGCTGCGTCATCTCCAAGCGCATCTGCGGCATCTGCGCGGGCGCTAGGGCATCAGGAAGCAGCAGCATCTCCAGCGCACATCATCTCCGTGTGCGCACATCATCTCCAAGTGCGCACATCATCTCCAGCGCACATCATCTGCTGTGTGTAAAGGTTGTGCGCGTGCGGATTGTAGCGCGCACAGATCCATGGGGATAGTTGCTTGAGGTCTACACATGCAACTAATCCCGTCTATGTCATTGTAGACAAATATTATCCATTGTCATACGCTCCAGTCTTCAGTCTCCAGTATGTCAGAAAGCAAGGCAGATACCCCATCTATGGGCGCGTTTCGTGGTCCAGCGCCCATCGTCAAGATGGATGGTACGAACTATGAACTGTGGGCAATGCAGTTCATGAGGTATGATGAAGTCCACGGACAAGAAGCATATTCTCACAGAGCCCCGAGCCTGCAGAGAAGACTGGAGTTCATGCCCTCATGGGAGGCAGACGACGCATATGCCAAGGTGTGGCTATCTGGCACATTGGCTATTGAAATCGCCAATGACATTCTACATCAACCCACAGCCAAAGACATGTGGGATATCCTCGCAGCGACCTATTCTCAGGCAAAGAATGAGACGAAGATCCTGCAACTACAACATGATATATTCACGATAAAGCAGAATGGCCGCCCGTTACATTCTCTCTATACATCTTTGAGAGGAATGTTTGAGAAGCTTTATAGCTTCATGCCTCTTACCGCACACCAGAGCAGCAGAAGACATACAGGAATGCAACGATGGTGGGTGTGTTTCTCGCTGCACTTGACCCAGAGTATGAGGCCGCACGTTCACAGATCTTGGCGGACTCGACTATTCCTCCCATGGAGGAGGCTTTTCACAGATTGAGTAGGATAACTGTACCTTCAGCAGCTGCTAGTCAGAATCCCTCAGCCATGGCGGCCAACAGGGGCCGTGGTTCTCATTACCAGAGGCCGTGGACGTACTCCCCGTGGAAGGGGGTGGTCGTACTAGGCCTACATGCTCATATTGTCACCGCATCGGACATACTGAGGACACATGCTACTCAAAGCATGGATTTCCTGCATCTGCACGAGTCCGTGAGCAGATCGAGCCTCCTTCTGCTGCTTCAATGGATCAGCGTTTTGATGATCTGGTTGCCCGCCTCAGGGGCATTATCCCACCATCTGGCCCAGCACCGACGACAGAAAGTCATACTGATGTTTCTGCTTCTGCTTCTGCCTCTACGAGTACTTCAGGTAGTACACTTGCACTTCATAGTAGTAAGATCGGATACTATTGCAATGGATCATGGACTCAGGCGCTACACATCATCTATGTGGCGACCAGAGTCTACTTTCAGGATATACTCAGATCCCTCCAGGACGGACAGTAGTGATTGCCAATGGCACACATTCCCCCATCACGGGTCAGGGGGAGATTAGATTGACATCCTCTATGCAGCTCAAGAATGTTTTACATGCACCGGATTTTCTATGAATCTTTTGTCAATCAGTCAGATTACGAAGGAATCTCCAATGTCGAGCTATTTTTGATCCATCTTCTTTGATTTTTCAGGACATCCGTACGGGCAACGTGATTGGTCATGGCTATGAGCAAGGAGGCCTCTATCGTCTGAACCAGACCCCATTTGCCGGAATCACATCTTCTCCCGCTGGACAAGTATCTTTCCTCTCCTGGCATCTGCGTTTTGGTCATCTACCGCTTCAGAAGTTGCGTCTTGTCTTACCTTATAGTTTTTCTCACACACCTATCCAGTGTGAGGCGTGTCAGTTGGGAAAACATCACAGGTCATCGTTTCCCAGTAGTCAAGGTCGGAGTACTAACTCCAAATTTGAGTTGTTTCATGTTGATGTCTGGGGTCCAAGTCGTGTTCCCGATCATCAGGGGCACAGGTTTTATATTGTTTTTGTGGGATGATTTCTCAAGAGCATCATGGGTATTTCTAATGAAAAATAAGTCTGAAGCTGGAAATATTATTATTCAATTTCTAAATGAGATTCAGAATGTTTTTTCACAACTGTCAAAATTATGAGAAGTGACAATGCCTTAGAGTTATGCCACCAATAATCTAGCCAACTACTACTCCTCTAAAGGAATTGTTCACCAAACATCCTGTGCCCA
This sequence comes from Ottelia alismoides, assembly GCA_037367405.1. Classification (NCBI taxonomy): domain Eukaryota; kingdom Viridiplantae; phylum Streptophyta; class Magnoliopsida; order Alismatales; family Hydrocharitaceae; genus Ottelia; species Ottelia alismoides. The sequence goes on along the minus strand of JAZKJV010001469.1, from coordinate 432,019 downwards.
TACGTCTCAACAAAATGGGGTTGCAGAAAGAAAACACCGTCACCTACTTGATGTCACACGGTCACTTCTCATTCAGAGTCATGTTCCGTATTCATACTGGGGTGATGCAGTCCTTACTGCATGTTATCTTATAAAATTGTATGCCCTCGTCTGTCTTGAATGAACAGGTTCCTTTCTCACTGATTTATCCTGACAAGGATCTGTTCACTCTTACCCCTCGTGTGTTTGGTCAGTCGCGTTTGTCCATCAGTTGTCGCCCGGTTCTGACAAGCTCTCTCCTAGGGCTGTCAAGTGTGTCTTTGTGGGGTACTCCAGAACTCAAAAGGGGTACAAGTGTTTTGACCCTGTGCATCGGCGGTATATGATCAGTGCAGATGTTACATTCTTTGAATCTATCATGTATTTCTCAGATTCTGGAAAGATGCAGCCGCCACCTATATCCCCTGACATTGTATTCATGGCACCACCAATGTCACAACCGCCACCAACATCTGAACCACCACAACCACCGCCACCGCCATCAATTGTACCTCCGTTACCATTCCATTACACCCGGAGGGCCGAATCAAGCTCATGGTCCTGACCAGTCAACTAGCTCGCCTATGGTATGTAATGAGAATATTAATGTTGATGGATCTGACGACATTTCTCAGCAGGTGCATTACAGGAGCATGGTGACACCACAGAGGACCTAGATGTTCCAATCGCTCTATGCAAGCCGAAGAGAAGCTGTGTCCAGTATCCAGTATCAGCAGTGGTGTCGTTTGAGAGGCTATCTGGACCATTCAGGACGTTTGCATTGGCACTTTCAGCTACAGCCATTCCACGGAACCATCATGATGCTATGCAGGATGCTAGATGGCGACTAGCAATGCAAGAGGAGATGGAGGCACTTCAGTCTAGAGGAACCTGGAGTTTGGTTCCTATACCTCCAGATGTTAGCCCGGTGAGTTGCAAATGGGTGTTTACAGTTAAGCACAATGCAGATGGTTCCATTGACAGGTACAAGGCACGCCTTGTTGCTCGGGGCTTCACGCAGACATATGGGGTAGATTACTAGACACCTTCTCCCATGTGGCGCGTCATTCCACTTACGGATCCTGCTATCTGTAGCGGTTGCTAAAGACTGGCCACTCTATCAACTGGACGTAAAGAATGCATTTTGTATGGAGACTTGCAGGAGGAAGTCTATATGCAACAGCCACCTGGTTTTGCTGTTGAGGGGGAGTGTTCCAAGTTTGCAGATTGCATAAGGCCATCTATGGTCTTAAGCAGAGCCCCAGAGCATGGTTTCAGAAGCTTTCAGATCTCTTTGAGAAACAAGGATATAAACGCTCCAATGCTGATCATTCCTTGTTCGTGCAGAAGACGGCGAGAGGTATCATTGTAATCATGGTTTATGTTGATGATATCTTGATTACAGGTGATGATGACCAAGGCATTAAGCAAGCAAAGGAAAGGCTGGGGACCGAGTTTGTCACCAAGGACTTGGGAGTCCTTAGATATTTCTTGGGGCTGGAATTTGCTAGAAATCCATATGGATTAGTCATGACACAGAGGAAGTATGTCACAGATCTACTGAGTGAGACAGGTATAGCTAGGGTGTCGACCTGCTACGACACCAATGGACCCTAGCATGAAGCTGTATGATGATGACACAGAAGAGGTGGATCAGAGAAGGTACAGAGAACTGGTAGGCAAATTACTGTATGTCACTATCACTAGACCTGATATACAGTTTGCAGTGAGTCGTGTGAGCCAGTTCATGGAGCAACCACGCCAGGTCCATATGGATGCCATACACATGATTCTGAGATATCTAAAATCATCTCCAGGTGCAGGCTTGATATTTAAGAAAGGAAAGGAGATTTCTGTTACAGGATGTGCGGATGCAGACTATGCAGGATGCCCCAGGGACAGGAAGTCAACATCAGGGTTTGCAGTCTATGTTGGAGATGCTCTAGTTTCGTGGAAGAGCAAGAAGCAGACAGTAGTAGCTAGATCCAGTGCTGAATCAGAATATAGGGCTATGGCCCAGGCGAGCACAGAAATGATGTGGGTAAAATCCTTACTTGCAGACCTATGTATTGATATACCTCTTCCTATGATGTTGGAATGTGACAATCAGGCCGCCTTGTTCATTGCAAATAACCCAGCTTTTCAGGAGAGGACCAAGCATATTGAGGTCGACTGTCACTACATACGTGACATGATTCAGAAGGGGTTCATTGCTACATCTCACGTCACATCAGAGAATCAGACTGCTGATATTTTCACCAAGGCATTATTTAAAGGCCCATTCCAGAAGTGTGTGTCCAAGCTGAGCATGATTGATATCTATGCTCCATCTTGAGGGGGAGTGTTGACGCATAGGCTATTTTGTATCTCTTTGTTATTTTTATTTTCTTGTTATTCTCTTTATGTAATTTACCCATAGGCTACTCTCCTATATAAGAGAGCCTAGGGCTATGGAATAGATCATCTCATTCACGTTTCCCAACAGGATCCATATGAGTAGTGGCAGGTCAACACTAATCATTCATGTCTCAACAAGCATATCTGTGACATACTTCCTCGGGGTCATCACAAGACCCTGTTGATTCCTGGCAAACTCTGATCCCAAGAAGTATCTTAGAGTTCCAAGGTCATTGGTGATAAATTGGCATCCCAAAAACTCATTTGCTCTTTTATCACCTGCACATCATCTCCTGTGACAAGTATGTCATCAACATAGACCATAATAATGACAATAAATGCAGATGTTCTCTTAACAAACAGTGACCGGTCAACGTTTGACCTTCCAAATCCATGCTTCTCAAATAAATCTGAGAGCTTCTGAAACTATGCCCTCGAACTCTACTTCAGGCCATAAATTGCCTTGTGAAGTCTACAAACCTGTTGGCACTCCCTCTCAGCAGCAAACCTTGGAGGTTGTTGCATGTAGACTTCTTCCTGAACATCACCATACAAGACAGCATTCTTAACATCAAGCAGAAATAAAGACCAATCACGTACCACTGCAACTGAGAAAAGAATTTGTAGAGTAGAATGGCGAGCGACAAGTGAAAAAGTGTCCATATAATCCACGCCATACATCTGAGTAAAGCCAGTGCAACCAATCTAGCCTTGTAACAATCAATGCTACCATATGCATTGTGTTTCATTGTAAACACTTGTTTGCAACTGACAGTCGATGCCCCAATGGGAGCAGTAACCATGCTACAAGTACCACGAGATTGCAGGGCAGTCACCTCCTCTTCCATAGCTAGACGCCGCTGACTGTCTTTCAATGCCTCCTGATAATTCCATGCTATAGCAATGGAAGATAAAGTAGCAACAAACTTCTTGAAATCCCATGTTAAGCGATCAAAGGATACATGGGAGGGTATTGGATATGAGGCACATGTACGCTTCTGCTTTCTAATAGCAATTGGGGCATCCAGGCCAACAGCTAACTCCTCAGATGAAGTACTATTCTCCTGCATAGATTCCTGCTCAGACGCACCTCCAGAACCATCGTTAGAATCCTTGTAATCAGTACATACCTGAGACGTGCTGGATAACGGGCGTTGACCATGACCAGAGATGGCCAACGAGTATAGAAATGTGGGAATAGTGGAACAAGAGGCATCAGTGGAGGTAAGGAGAGGGTGGCGTAGGTGGAGGAGGTGGCGGTGGTGGTGGTTGGAATAACTGGCGCAAGTTGGGCTAGTGGTGGGCTCATAGGAGAAGGTGGCATGTAAACCTCATCATCTGAAGCTGATGAAGATAATATATCACCTATAGTAGAAAAGTACATAACTGACTCAAAAAATGTAACATCGACACTCACATAATATTTTCTACTGAGGGGTTCATAGCAACGATATCCCTTCTGAGTCCTGAAGTACCCAACAAACATACACTTGATAGTTCTAGGAGAGAGTTTATCTGTACCTGGAGACAATTGGTGGAAAAAAAGCAACTGAATCAAACACACGAGGAGTGAGTGAGAACAATTCTTTCTTTGGAAATGCAAGAGAGCATGCGGTTCACAAGATAGCATGCCGTAAGAATAGCATCACCCCAAAACGAATGTAGGCCACAATTTTGAATCAGAAGAGTACGGATGACATCGAGTAAGTGGCGATGTTCTCTCTGCAACGCTATTCTGTTGAGAAGTATAGCCACACAATGTTTGGTGAATAATACTATGGGATGAAAAGAAATGTGAGAGAGCATGTGTATAGAATTCCAAATATTATCAGTTCTCACAAATTTCACAGAAAAGAGAAAATATCATGCACTTCATTTATAAAAGTTTTGATAGCATCCCCTGCTTCAAATTTATTCTTCAAAAGAAACACACATGACAGACGAGAGAAATCATCAACTACGACAAGATAAAACATGTGTCCCTGGTGATCGGGAACACGACTTGGACCCAAAATATCAATATGAAACAATTCAAAAAAGGGAGCGGCTGCTCCAACTCTGACGACTAGGAAAAATAGATCGGTAATGCTTTCCCAACTGACAAGCCTCACACTGGAAGGAAGAGTGAGGAGAGATCTAAGGCAAGACATGACACATCTTATGGAGTAGAAGATGACCAAAGTGCAGGTACCACATGAAAGGAGAGACTGATCCAGGAGACTGAGAAGATAGGCTAGCATAGGGAATTCGGACCAGTCGATAGAGGTCGCCCTGCTCACAGCCACAACCAATCACTTTGCTCGTGAGTATGTTTCTGAAAAACAAGAGATGATGGATCAAAAATAGCCCGGCAATGTAAATCCTTCATGATCTGATTGATAAATAATAAATTCATAGAAAAGTCAGGTGCATACAACACTTCTGTAAATGCATTGACAGTATCAAACCGATCTCCCCTTGTCCTGTAATCGAGGAATGAGTCTCGTCTGCTATGAAAACAGTTCTCCCTGGAGGTACCTGTCTGTAAACTGCAAGTTGATCTCGATCGCCACATATGTGATGTGTTACCCAAGAGTCCATAATCCATTCTATAAGACCGGAACCATGATAACTAGTGAGAGCATAGGTGCTACCTGAGGTACAAGAGGAGGCATAAGCTGCAACATCTGAATGGCCTTCTGGAGTAGACGAGGAGTCAACGGAACTCCCGGAAGGCATAATATCCCTTAATCGAGTAACTAGGTCATCATATCTCTGATCCGAAGAAGCAATAGCACGAGAATCTGCTTACGCTGCTACACGAGCCGATGAAGGAAAATCATGCTTGGAGTAGCATGTATCCTCCGTGTTAGCAATACGATGACAATAAGTATACTGCTGTCGAATACGACCTCCTCTACCACGATGTCCACATCCACAAAATTA